>JAKRSK010007456.1:1675000-1852500 GCA_029891615.1 Natrix natrix natrix | reverse complement strand
CAGGAAATTTCTCCTCAGTTCTAAGTTGCTTCTCTCCTTGATTATTTTCCACCCATTGCTTCTAGTTCTGCCCTCAGGTGCCTTGGAGAATAGTTTGACTCCCTCTTCTTTGTGGCAACCCCTGAGATATTGGAAGTGTGCTATCATGTCTCCCCTAGTCCTTCTTTTCATTAAACTAGACAAACCCAGTTCCTGCAACCATTCTTCATATGTTTTAGTCTCCAGTCCCCTAATCATCTTGGTTGCTCTTCTCTGCACTCTTTTTAGAGTCTCCACATCTTTTCTACATTGTGGTGACCAAAACTGAATGCAGTATTCCAAGTGTGGCCTTACCAAGGCATTATAAAGTGGTATTAACACTTCACGTGATCTTGATTCTATCCCTCTGTTGATGCAGCCTAGAACTGTGTTGGCTTTTTTGGCAGCTGCTGCATATGCATAATGCTGGGCTCAAACTGAGCCATGCTCAATTGCAGGAACTGGGCATGACTGGTCTAGTGAAGAAAAGGACCAGGGGAGACATGATAGCAGTCTTCCAATATTTGAGAGGCTGCTACAGAGACGAAGGGGTTCAACCTATTTTCCAAATCACCTGAAGGACAGACAAGGAACAATGGATGGAAACTGATCAAGGAGAGCATTCAACCTGGAAATAAGGAGAAATTTTCTGACAGAACAATCAACCCATGGAACAGAAGTTGCCTTCAGAAGTTGTGGGAGCTTCATCACTGGAAGCTTTCAAGTAGAGATTGGACTGCCATCTGTCAGAAATGATGTAGGGTCTCCTGCTTGGGTGGGGGGGTTGGACTAGATGATCCACGAGGTCCCTTCCAACTCTTTTAATCTGTAATCAAGCGAGCAGAAACTTTAGGAATATAGTTATGGGAACTTTGATGAGGGATCTCTCTTTCTCTCTTTTCAAAATGATCAGATAAAATCGGAATTAATGAAAAATTAACTAAAGCTGACCTAGATAGACTCTTATTGACGTACACGTTGTTCTTATTGTCCTTAGGCCAATCATGAAATATTCTATGGGGAATGATTATTCTGCATAAAAGTAACCATGCATTCGTCTAATGAAATGCAATTAGGCATCTCGAGAAGCGATTATGCTAACAGTTACTTAAGGAGGATCTAGCATCCCTGATGGGTCTCATTGGGCACAGATGTCCATCCTGCCATGGACAGTTGGCAGATCATCATGGTTCCTTCTCGTTTCTTAAATTAGGTCAGAGGTTCTCCACTTGGTGACCTCCAGATGTTATGAAGAACGGTTGCAGGAACTGGGTATGTCTAGTTAATGAAAAGAAGGACTAGGGGAGACATGATAGCAGTCATCCAATATCTCAGGGGTTGCAACAAAGAAGAGGGAGTCAAACTATTCTCCAAAGCACCTGAGGGTAGAACAAGAAGCAATGGGTGGAAACTAATCCCCCGACATTAGAATGACTACGGATCTCCGCTCCTTCCGTCAGAAACTTAAAACCCACCTATTCCAGCTAGCCGGCTTGGCCTAATTCCACCTATCCCACCTCAGTTCTATTTTCTAAATTCTATTTTTTAAATTTTTAGGATTGGTTTTAGGGTCTGTTTTTTTAATTTTTATAAATTGTACAGGGGTTGTTTAATTTGATTTTTACCTATGTGTATGATTGTATGTATGTTTTAAATTTATTCCTGTACACCGCCCCGAGTCCCTCCGGGGAGAGGGGGCGGTCTAGAAATTTAATAAATAATAATAATAATAATAATAATAATAATAATAATAATAATAATAATAATAATAATAATAATAATATTATTATTATTATTATTATTATTATTATTATTATTATTATTATTATTATTATTATTATTATTATTATTAATCAAGGAGAGAAGCAACTTAGAACTGAGGAGAAATTTCCTGACAGTGAGAACAATTGATCAGTGGAAAAGCTTGCCTCCAGAAGTTGTGAATGCCCCAACACTGGAAGTCTTTAAGAAAAGATTAGATAACCATTTGTTTGCAGTGGTGTAGGTTTTCTGCCTAAGCAGGGGGTTGGACTAGAAGACCTCCAAGGTCCCTTCCAACTCTGCTATTGCATTGTATTGTATTGGACCTGAAGCTGTCTGAAACTGACCTTCAGAAATTACAGACTTTAAACATGTGGGAAACACCAAGGTGGTGTGTATAGTTTCTTTCATTGCTACTACAGGATTTTGGAGGGAGGGGGAATACTTGCATAATCAGGAACCTTTGTCCAAAGGTGCTTTTTCAAGAGGCAACTGGATTTTCCTCCTGAAAAAGCACCATTGGGACAACCATGACCTGGACTGCTGAGAATCAACGTAGACCTGAACGCTTGTTCAATTCCTTATGAGTAGATTTCTCTGACAGAACGATTAATCAATGGAATTGTTTACCTCCTGCAGTTGGAGGTTTTCAAGAAGAGACTAGACAATGATTTGATAGGGATGATATAAGGTTTCCGGCTTGACCAGGAGGTTGGACTAGAAGACCTCCTGTTGTGGCCCGCCAACCACCAGCAAAGCTGGCAGCAGAGTCGGAGAGTGAGGTGGTTGGGGAAGAACACGGGCCAGTCCTGGGGATTGAGGAAAGCTCAGGCGAGGGCTCTGCATCGGAGGCAGAGAGGGAGCTAGACAGCAGTGAGGCAGAGGAACAGCTGGAGCCTGTTCCCAGTGTGCACATGCGCAGCGCTGCCGGAAGACAAGAACAACTAAGAAAGCAGGGTCGACTTGGGAGTAAAGCCACACCTTGGAGATGATTGGCCCCGCCCATAGGAAACAAAAAAGGAGCGAACGGGGAGTTGGCTTTTGCAGGAAACAATTTGTTCCTTCAGTTGTTCCAAGAGTGCAAAGTTCTGTTTGTGACTATAAGAGACTCTGGGTGAAGTGTTGGCTTGCCCTGTGTTTGGAAACTAGTTATCTGGCAGCTCTCCAAGCAAGATAAGGTTCGTGTTGATAAATATTCCTCTGAAAAACTGTTTGCTAAGCCTTGCTGACTATGAATGAAAGGAATTCACAGTCGTGTAAATAAAAGGGGTTTTGCTGGGACCAAGACTCTGCTTCATGCTTTTTAGATTCCTTGCCAGGTTTTGCAGATATCAGCCCTGGCTGATAAGCCAGAGAAGGTCTGTGACTGTAAATCCTCCCTTGAAAGACTGGGCTAGAGGTGAATGAGCAGAATTCACAGTCAATTAATAAAAGGTATGGCTTTGGTAAGGCCACACTTGGAATACTGCATTCAGTTTTGGTCTCCACGATGTAGAAAAGATGTGGAGAATCTGGAAAGAGTGCAGAGAAGAGCAACAAAGATGATTAGGGGACTGGAGGCTAAAACATATGAAGAACGGTTGCAGGAACTGGGTATGTCTAGCTTAAGAGAAAGAAGGACTAGGGGAGACATGATAGCAGTGTTCCAATATCTCAGGGGTTGCCACAAAGAAGAGGGAGTCGAACTATTTTCCAAGGCCCCTGAGGGTAGAACAAGAAGCAATGGGTGGAAACTAATCAAGGAGGGAAGCAACTTAGAACTGAGGAGAAACTTCCTGACAGTTAGAACAATTAATCAGTGGAATAGCTTGCCTCCAGAAGTTGTGAATGCCCCAACACTGGAAGTCTTTAAGAAGATGTTGGATAGCCATTTGTCTGAAATGGTATAGGGTTTCCTGCCTAGGCAGGGGGTTGGACTAGAAGACCTCCAAGGTCCCTTCCAACTCTGCTATTGTATTGTATTGTATTGTATTGTAAGGGTTTTTTGTCGGGACCAGGAGTTTGCTTCATGCTCTTGGAAAGCCTCTGTCAGAACACCAGGTCATTTGGTGACTTGGTTCAGCATAAAGTGCCCGTGTAGAAAATACTGGAAATTCTCAGCTTAACCTCCTTACAACTTACGTCTGAAATGGTATAAAGTTTCGTGCTTGAGCAGGGAGTTGGACTAGAAGACCTCTAGGATCTGTTCCAACTGTTATTCTGTTCTGATTTAGCGACTGTTCAAAGCCCTCTGAAGCCTTCAGGAGCCTTCTGGAGGCTTCCCTGAAGGCTCCGGAAGACTAAAAACAGCCCAACGGACAAACAGGACTTCCAATTTGCTCGTAGGGTCGGTTTTCGTCCTCCGGAGTCTTCAGAGAAGCCCCTGAAAGGCCCCTGAAGGCTTTGGAGGGCTTAAACCTGCCCTACGAGCAAACTGGAAGTCCATTCCCGAACTTCCAGCTGGTTTTTTATACTCTTATAGTCTCTTATAGTCACAAACATGTAAGAGAGAAGCAGAGGTATCCCTGGGGTGGGGAAGGGAGGGGTGGCCAATAAAACAACTGACCTTCAATCACAACTGCAGCCACCATTTGACATGTTTCACTTGCCCTATAGTCCCTGTCCTACCTGTGCTATCTGCTGCTGGAGGTTTCCTAAATTATCAACACCCACAGCAACCTCAGTCTGTAAGTATACATGCCTATTTATACTGGGTTCACTAGCAGACAGTCAATTTGATGTAGTCTTTAAGGTGCTGACTTAGGAATCAGGACACTGAGTTCTAGTCCCGCCTTAGGCATGAATGCCCGATGGATAACTCTGGACCAGTCACCAGGATGTTGGGAGTTCTAGTCCCACTTTAGGCATGAATGCCCAATGGATAACTCTGGACCAGTCACCAGGATGCTGGGAGTTCTAGTCCCATGTTAGGCATGAATGCCTGGTGGATAACTTTGGACCAGTCTCCAGGAGGCTGGGAGTTCTAGTCCAACCTTAGGCATGAATGCCGATGGATAACTTTGGACCAATTACCAGGAGGCTGGGAGTTCTAGTCCAATCTTAGGCATGAATGCCGATGGATAATTTTGGACCAATTACCAAGAGGCTGGGAGTTCTAGTCCCATGTTAGACATGAATGCCTGGTGGATAACTTTAGACCAGTCCCCAAGAGGCTGGGAATTCTAGTCCCGCCTAAGGCATGAATGCCTGATGGATGACCTTGGTCCAGTCACACTCTCTCAGCCCAAACCATCTCACAAGATTGTTATAGAGCAAATAAGAGGAAGGAGTATTATGTATATTCGCTGCCTGGAGTTACTTATCAAGTAATAAAAGGCGGGATTTTAAAAAAAATGAATGAAAGAAAGAAAGATAACCTCAAAGGTCCCCGTGAGATGATCACTGTTCTATACTTAATCTTGCAAGCCTCCTGGGGTCACCATGAATGAATTGGATGGGCATAGACATTGGTTTAATACATCAAAATAAATACATCTTAGCCAAAAGGCTGAGATCTTGGACCAACTGGAACATTTTATCCAACAGTGTTCCAAATCTAATGATGTTATAAAAAAAAAAGGCCACTGCAGCAAGATAAGCATCACTGCATTTTGCTTAAGACTCTACGAAATGTTAAATATCCAACTCTGACCTGAGATTGTGAGAAAGGGGCCCATCTTCCAACCAGCAGGATGATATTTAAAGTAGGTTAATATTCTAATACTTTAATATTTTGAGCGTCCTTAGCTCAGCGTTTTCGTAACCTGGCATCTTAGTCATTTCGTGGCTTAGCAACTTAATAGTTCGGCATCTTATTATCCTCGTATCTATTCACCGTAGTTCAGCAATTTAGTAAATTTAGCTTTTAAGTACCTTAATTTGACTCTAATATATCCATTTATATTATGTTGCAGTCTGTTGCGGATTACATTATACAATTTGTTTAGCAATTCTTTTCAATTTCCCCCCCTGAGCTCTTAAAACATCTGCTGTGCAATTGTCTTATCGTTTTGGCCAAACAGGACAAATAAAGGTGATTGACGGGTCAGACTATCTGCTTTTCTTGACATTATCTTTTTAAGGATTAATTGAACTGTGATAAGGAGTCCTGGGATATTGCAGTCTAATATAGGTAGTCCTCAACTTAGGACCACAAAAGTGCACTTTGCCCCATTTTACCACCTTTCTTGCCACAGTTGCTAAGTGAATTGCTGCAGTTGTAGAGTTAGTAACACAGTTGTTAAGTGGATCTGGCTTCCCTGCTGACTTTGCCTGTCAAAAGGGTCGCAGAAGGGGATCACATGATCCCAGCACACTGTGACCATCATAAATATGGTCACATGACCATTGGGATGCTACAATGTATCCAATCGAGGGGCGCAATTCACCACTAAGTTCTGGCATATGTTTCTGACCATGGTAGGGTTCTCCCAGGGCCTCAGTTCAGCGTTCCACCCTGCTACTAATGGAGCCACTGAAAGAGCTAACAAGACGGTAGAGCAGTATCTACGCTGCTATGTAAAGCATCAACAATCCAACTGGACTTCGAAAAAAGGGTCATAAGTCACTTTTTTCAGTGCCATTGTAACTTCAAATGGTCACTAAACCACTGGTTGTAAGCCAAGGACTAGCTCTAGCTGGCCATAATAGAATTAAGTATAGGGAATCCCTGACTTAGCAATTGATCAAAGTTACCATAGATGCTGACAACCGGCCTGCATTCGAAATGTATAATCCCTTAAAATTGTTAAGCATTAAAAAAAAAAAGATCTGCTGAGTGTCTGTGGACTTTCCCAGTCATCCAGGTCATGGTTGTCCCAAAGGTGCTTTTTTCAGGAGGCAACTGGGCTTTCTGGTTTCTTCTTTGAAGACGTTTCGCTTCTCGTCCAAGAAGCTTCTTCAGCTCTGACTGGATGGTGGGGCATGGAAGGATTTATATTCCTTGCAGACAGCTGGTCATTTGCATTCTTTTAGCTGGTCATTAAGGTCACCTGGAGATCTGCTGAGATTTAAATTTATTTTTGTCTGAAAGAAAAGTTTTGGAAATTTTTGCAGATGTAGGAGGACAGGCAGAGCGTGGAGACGGAGTCAAGTGAGGAATAAGCTTGGAATCCTTACATCCCCACAAGCTAACTCCAACCCTTCTTGAATTCCCTTAACTCTTATCTAGTGCCAATTTAACGCTGACCAATAGTTGGCTAGACCTCTTGTGTATAGGCATGAGCAATAAATCTTCTTAAGAAAGTTAGCACCCACCCCTTTTCTAGAACGATGAAATATTCTAGGAAATATTAAAAAGGCAGAATATTATATTTCCTAAAAGGAGAAACATGCTCTTGAAAAGCAGTCCCTACCTTTGTTAATAGCTCCAGAAAGACTGGGCCAGCCTATCTACAAGACAAAAGTCCTTCAGCCTCACGGTGATAGGATTAGCCCTCACTCAAGATCCAAACCAGGACAAAGCTATGAAGACACAACAGGAATTGCCCAACATCCTTTCAGAACACAAGCCATTACATCACCCAGCACAGTTCAACCAAGCTTATCTCAGACAAACTCTTAGGATTTCCACATGACCCCTACATCAGCCAATAAGATATTGCCCAACACCCTTTCAGAACACGCATCTTCTTACAACCAGCACAGTTCAACCAAACTTATCGCAGACAAACTCCTAGGATTTGTGCATGACCCCGTACAGCAGCCAATAGGAGATATGCTCTTGACACAGGAACAGGAAGCTCAAGTTCAAAGCCCAAGAGAGGGTATCAAAACCCTTCACTCTCAGACCCATGTGATCAGCTGCAGCAGTACCATATGTTTAATGGTCCTGCTCCATTAAACCATCCTTCCCAGCAACTTCCATGCCTCCAGTGTCTTTCTCCCCACTTGGAACTGAACCCAGAAGGACATTTCTTCCAACAACTGGAACTTAGACAAGATAGACAAGATATACTGCATATTGAAGCCCACCTCTGTTTTCTGTCTATTGCCCATCTATCTTCCCTATTTGCCTTAATCGTTTTTTTTCTAAAAACTCACACTACTATGAAGCAAATATGTTGGGGACCCTCAGGTTCAACGAAGTAAAGAACGACAGGAGATTGAGATTTCTCAGAAATCCTTTATTGTATAATATCGTTTATGGAGCTTCTCTTAACTTGAGAAAGGATTGGCCAAGAGTCATGAGGAATAAAAATTGGTGGGAGTCATCTTCTCTTTTTCGGTCCCCCGTTTGAAGAATCTACTTTCCCTTTGGCTAACGAAATTCAACAAAAAAAAAATATGTCTAAGTGCGCCCGAGGCTTTATGGAACAAGGCTGAACTGGCAAAACCAGAGCTGAGCATGGAAGCCACATGGAGTCGCGTCCGTCTCTAAATGAGAGCATTCGCTTTCTTCTTCTTTTTCCCCCCCACCAGTAAAACCATGTTGTTGTTTTAAATAGAAAGATCGTGATGCATCGCCTTTGGGGACCTACTTCTCCAATATGACTTGGTCGCAAAGCTGAAGCTGCAGCTTTGTAAGCTCTACGGATCACGAGAATAGATAAAAATGACTCACTAGCATTGGGCAAGGTTAGGCGGCTTTGCAAAAACAAACAACAACACACATGGCCTGGTTAGAAAAAAAAAGGCGACATCTACAACTGTCAGAGATTATGCAAATCAGGCCGGATACTACGAATACGTGGAACGGGATGTAACCGGATTCTATGCCAAATTCTGGATTTGATACCTTTTATAACAGAATGGCAGAGTTGGAGGGGACCTTGTAGGTCATCTAGTCCAACCCCCCACCCAATCAGGAGACCCTACACCATTTCTGACAGATGGCAGTCCAGTCTCTTCTTGAAAGCTTCCAGTGATGAAGCTCCCACAACTTCCAGAGGCAATTTCCGCTCCATTGGTTGATCGTACTCACTGTCAGAAAATTCCTTATTTCTAGGTTGAATCTCTCCTTGTCTGGCCTTCGGGTGCTTTGGAAAACAGGTTGACCCCCTCCTCTCCATGGCAGCCCCTCAAATATTGGAACACTGCTATCTGTATTGTGGTGGCACAGTGGTTAGAATGCCGTACTGCAAGCTACTTTTGCTGACTGCTGGCTGACTGCAATTTGGCAGTTCAAATCTCACCAGGCTCAACGTTGACTCAGCCTTTCCATCCTTCCGAGGTGGCTAAAATGAGGACCCAGATTGTTGGGGCAAGATGCCGACTCTGTAAACCACTTAGAGAGGGCTGTAAAGCACTGTGAAGTGGTATATAAGTCTAAGTGCTATTGCTATTGCGTCTCCCCTGGTCCTTCTGTTCCCTAGACTAACCATGCCCAGTTCCTGCAACCGTTCTTCCTATGTTTTAGTCTCCAGTCCCCTAATTGTCTTGGTTGCTCTTCTCTGCACTCCTTCTTTTATTTTAACTCTGGAGATTCTCCATCATCCAGCTCATGGTTCTCCCAAAGTTGCTTTTTCAAAAGCCAACTGGACTTCCCTGTTTCTTTTCCTGGAAAACATTTCACTTCGCATCCAAGAAGCTCCTTTAGAATTGAAGAAGCTTCTTGGATGAGAAGTGGAACATTTTCAAGGAAAAAAAACCAAATCTGGGTGTTTTCAAAAGCACCTTTGGGATTTTTATTATATCCACTCTTTTGAGTCATTATCAGTATCTCTTACCACATAAGGTTCTTCGCTAGTTATTCAGGTGACAGGGTTATCTTTATTATTCTTATCTTGCCTCCTGAAGTTCTAGATGCTCCAACATTGGAGGTCTTTAAGGTGAGACTGGACAACCATTTATCTGAAATGGTGTAGGGTTTCCTCCTTGAGCAGAGGGTTGGTCTAGAAGACCTCCAAGGTCCCTTCCAACTCTGTTATTCTGTTATTCAAAGCCCACCAATTGGACCCAAATGCAATAATAATCTTTAACTCATGTTCCAAGTTATAGCCTGATATCTACTGCAGCTTGCTACTCTTCAAGTTGGTTCTTATACTGCATTGCTAATCAAAGGAAAGACCGCACCTTGAGTATTGCATCTAGTTTAGGTCACCACACTATAAAAAAGATGTTGAGACTCTAGAAACAGTGCAGAGAAGAGCAACCAGGATGATTAGGGGACTGGAGGCTAAAACATATGAATGAACGGTTGCAGGAACTGGCCATGGCTAGTCTAGTGAAGAGAAGGACCAGGGGAGACAGGATAGCAGTCTTTCAATATTTGAGGGGCTGCTATAGAGAAGAATAGGTCAAGCTATTTTCCAAATCACCTGAAGGACAGACAAGGAATAATGGATGGAACCTGACCAAGGAGAGATTCAACCTGCAAATAAGGAGGAACTTTCTGACAGTGAGAACAATCAACCCATGGAACAGAAGTTACCTTCGGAAGTTGTGGTGGCTTCATCACTTGAGACTTTCAAAAAGAGACTGGACTGCCAATCCATTTTGTCAGAAATGGTGTAGGATCTCCTGCTTCAGCGGGGGTGGGGGTGTTGGACTAGATGACCTATAAGGTCCCTTCCAACTCTTGTTAACCTGTTATTTCTGGGATCACTTCTCATCTCTGCTTGCTGTTGAACCAACCTGACCAATGCCTTTAGCCTGCTCTGTTGAAGCATTCTCTTGTTATTGGTAGACTCAAGTTGTGGTTTGGTGTCTTCCAGTTAGTCCTGACTCCTGGCAACAGCCTGGTTGACTCTATGTAGGTTTTGTGGCAACTTTCTTTAGAAGTCGTTTGACGTTGGGTTCTTCTTCCTGGGACTGAGAGAGAATGACAGGCCTAACGTCACCCAGTTGGCTTTGGATCTAAGGCAGGATTAAAACTCATGGTCTTCTGGATTCTAGTCCAGTGCCTTTAGCTACAACATCAAATTGGCTCTCACCGTAAAAATGCTTTTCAAATTTTCAGAACTTCATTGGACGCCACCTTCTATTTATGAGCAGCTGCCTGCAACTCTCTCTTCAGCTGGTTATTCCTTGCCTTTGTTTCAGAGATACATTAGCTGGACTGTCCCTTTCAAGCTACAAATAAAGCTTCCTGTGGTTGGAAGATTTCCTGCAATTTAAAAGCTTCCTGCAGATTCAGAGTGAACAGGTCTGCTAAAAGCATCCTCACCTATCTTTCTTCCTGATGCATTCTGTCTATGTACAACTTCGTCCCTACCTATAATCTCATGAGGTAAAGGTAAAGGTTCCCCTTGCATATATGTGCTGGTTGTTCCCGAATCTAGGGGACGGTGCTCACCTCCGTTTCAAAGCCAAAGAGCCAGCGCTATCTGAAGACGTCTCTGTGGTCATGTGGCCGGCATGACTAAACGCCAAAGGTGCATGGAACGCTGTTCCCTTCCCACCAAAGGTGGTTCCTATTTTTCTACTTGCATTTTTACGTGCTTTCGAACTGTTAGGTTGGCAGAAGCTGGGACAAGTAACGGGAGCTCACTCTGTTACGCGGCATTAGGGACTTGAACTGCTGAACTGCCGACCTTTCTGATCGGCAAGCTCAGCATCTTAACCACTGAGCCACCGCATCCTTCTAATCTCATGAGGTAAGGCCCTGCAACGTGACTATTCTGCTCAACTCTTCAGTGGACACATGAGCTATTCCCTGGACACAATCCAGCAGGGAAGCGACCTACAAAATTTCTTTTCTCTACTTTCTTCTATTACGAGAAGGTTGGGACACTTTTCTCCTGAATCCTTGACTTTTTTTCATTTCCCACCACAAAATTGCAATTATCAAAATGCATCACCTTCATTGGCAGCATGCCTTGCTTTTAGCGCAAGGATGCATACCCGAGACCTTTCGTTTAGTTCTGGAGAGCTTAAAATCAAGCCGAGGGCAGTACTTCTCCATGGGCTTACTCAGTGGTGGGATTCAAATAATTTAACAACGGTTCTCTGCCCTAATGACCAGCTGGGTAGGCGTGGCTTGGTGGTCATGTGGCTGGTTGGGCATGGCCAACTCAACGTCACTCACGTCGATGAGCGCTTCGCCTTAGCTGTTACAATGTAACAAGGGTTAACCGGAGAGGCAGTTTCTGCAAGCAGGGCAATAAAGATTAGGCTAGAAACACTAGAATGTTTCCTTCCTGCCTTCCTTACAGGATTAGTCCTGTAAAGTGGTGAAAAAAACAAAATGAGATTTCTTCCAACAACTGGTTGTCTGAACTGCTTAGAAAGTTAACAACCGGTTCTCCTGGAAGCGGCAGGGGCGAACCGGCTGAATCCCACCATTGGGCTTACTGGACTTTTGAGTGCCTTTATGTTGATCGTTCCTTAAGGGAACCTCACTGGATTCTCAGGATTATATAGGACAACTAATGCCATCATGCAATTGGAACCAGCCCTTTCCCTCCCACCCCGAACCCCCTCAAAGAGATATAGAGGATGACCATGGTTTTTAGGCAAATGACGCAACCTTGGAAGGCAATCCCGGAGCTTCTAGGAAAAAAAGTCATGCGCTGATGTGATGGTAAATTATGAATAGCAGCCAGCCCAAGATGAAAGCTTGGGCTTTCCGGGGTGGACTTAGATCTGCTGAACTTGATCCATTTCCAGGGTGGACTGTTCCTAGATCATCCCTGCCAGCCAAGGTGGGAGGAAAAGTCCCACCGTTCCCAGCAAGCAGACTAAGATAAACACCCAGAGGAATATTCTGTCAATGACCATTGCCACATATTTCCAGTCTTCTTTCACCTACAGAGACAGAGAGAAAGAGATAAGGAGAATCAGAAGCAAGACATTCATAAAAGACTAGCTGTACGAAACTATGTGATCGGGCTTGGTAAATCGACACTTACAGGTTGAAAATTAATGAATTGTTTGACCTCTCCTCTCCCCTTCTCTCCCTCAGGCTTGCCCCACTGAAGCCTCTCTTCTCCTCTCCCTCTCCTCTCCCTCAGGCTGGCCCCATTGATCCTCTCCTTTCCTCTTCTCTCTCTCAGGCTTGCCTCACAGAGGCCTCTCCTCTCCTATCCCATTTTCTCCCTCAGGCTGGCCCCATTGATCCTCTCCTATCCCCTTCTCTCCCTCAGGCTTGCCCCACAGAAGCCTCTCTTCTCCTCTCCCTCTCCTCTCCCTCAGGCTGGCCCCATTGATCCTTTCCTTTCCTCTTCTCTCTCTCAGGCTTGCCTCACAGAGGCCTCTCCTCTCCTATCCCATTTTCTCCCTCAGGCTGGCCCCATTGATCCTCTCCTATCCCCTTCTCTCCCTCAGGCTTGCCCCACAGAAGCCTCTCTTCTCCTCTCCCTCTCCTCTCCCTCAGGCTGGCCCCATTGATCCTCTCCTTTCCTCTTCTCTCTCTCAGGCTTGCCTCACAGAGGCCTCTCCTCTCTTATCCCATTTTCTCCCTCAGGCTGGCCCCATTGATCCTCTCCTATCCCCTTCTCTCCCTCAGGCTTGCCCCACAGAAGCCTCTCTTCTCCTCTCCCTCTCCTCTCCCTCAGGCTGGCCCCATTGATCCTCCCCTATCCCCTTCTCTCCCTCAGGCATGCCCCACAGAGGCCTCTCCTATCTTATCCCCTTCTCTCCCTCAGTCTAACTCCGTAGTGTGAGAGCATTTTTCAGGTGGGGAAGGGGAGTAGAATGTCTAAACTCCCAGCCCACAGGGCAGATGAGTCACCCACTGGCCACGCCCATGCCCAAGTGGCAGTTGGAACAGAGTTCTTTTCAGGTGGGGAGTAGAATGTCTAACTCCTTAGCATCAGAGCGTGTTAATCACTGTATAAGAAATACTCTGATGTTCATTTCAAAAAATCCTTTCTTAGCAAGCACCTAGAAGTCAAGAGGAACATTATCTATATATATACTGTATATAGATAAAAGTAAAAGTAAAAGTCCAATCGTGACTGACTCAAGGAGGTAGCGTTCACTCTGTTTCTTAGCCAGAGAGCTAGCGTTGTCCAAAGATGTTTCTGTGGTCATGTGGCCAGCAGGATTATATGCCGAGGTGCACAGAATGCTGTTACCTTCCCACCAAAGTGGTACCTATTTACCTACTCGCATTTGCCTGCTTCCAAACTGCTAGGTGGGCAAGCGCTGGAGTAAGGACTGGGAGCTCCCCCCATCAGTTAGCACTCAGGGCTCAAACGCAGGCTGTCAGCTTTCCCGCTGACAAGCTCAGCGTCTTTAACCGCTGAGCCATCGCGCCCCCTAAGGCATTCATAACATGGGAGAAATCATCCATCGGCTTCTTGCGAAAGTGTTTTCAAAACGTGTAAATAGACGTCTGCCACAGATGGCTAACTGAACACGAGCCAGCCCTGGGATGTGACTGTAAACAAAGCAAATGCAATGCAGCAAATAATGGCTAAATTGTGGATGAGCAAAATGCTGCGGACATAGTATAATTGGATTCCAGTTAAGCATTTGACAAAGTAGACCACACCTTGGTAAGATAGAAAAATGTGAGACAGACACCATCGCTATAGGATGAATTCATAACAGGGTGACGAACTGCACTCAACATCTCGTCCTCAATGGAACTACATCTATATGGAAAAAAGGAAGCGATGGGGTACCCCAAGGTACCTCTTTTTGGCTCAGTCCTCTTCAATATCTTCATAAACAACTTAGATGAGGGGATAGAAGGGGAACTCATTCAAATTTGCAGATGACACCAAGCTGGGGGAAGTCAACACTTTATAGAAGATAGGCTCAAGAGCCAAAAGGATCTGGATAGACTTCATCACCGGACCCTATCCAATAAAATGAAATTCGGTGGCGAAAAAAAGTAAACTTTTACAATTAGGTGAGAAAAACCAAATGGAGAGGTACAGAGTAGGTGGTACCTGGATCAACCACAGTAACCGTAAGAGGGATCTAGGAATCCTTTTGGACACAGCTCTCCCGAGCTCCGTTTTCACTTGCAGAAGGTTGCAGGAGGACATGGCTGATGAAAATGGAGCTCGGGAGCCCATTTTCACTGGCAGAGTGCTTGGGATACTACAGGCGCCCCCGACAGGAGTGACGCCAAATTGGCCATGTTCCCTGGCCATGCCCACCCCAGCCCTTGATGGCAGCTCCAGGCCTCTGGAGAGCACCGGGTGGCAGCTCTGACAATGTATTCATTGCCTTAGTGCAGGGGTGTCCAAACTTGGGAACTTTAAGACTTGTGAACTTCAACTCCCAGAATTCCCCAGCCAGCTATGCTAGCTGGGGAATTCTGGGAGTTGAAGTCCACAAGTCTTAAAGTTCCCAAGTTTGGACACCCCTGCCTTAGTGCTTTGTTGGTCAGTTCGTGCGAGAGGAAGAATACAAACTGCATTTACAAACCATTTCTGTGTTTGGCTGTTTTCATTAACCCTTCGGAACCTGACACCTCAGGTCAAACACACCCCTCAATGAAATCAAGTTTTACACCCCTGACATAAGTCATTATCCAACATTTTCTTAAACACTGGAAGTCTTTAAGAAGATGTTGGACAGCCATTTGTCTGAAACGGTATAGGGTTTCCTGCCTAGGCAGGGGGTTGGACTAGAAGACCTCCAAGGTCCCTTCCAACTCTGCTATTGTATTGTATTGTATTGTATTATCCTGCTTACATGCAAGTTGCTCTTTAATCTACTCCAGGTTTACAAAAGGCCGGCAGGAGAACCGGAGACAATGAATTTCATCAGCTTAAGGTTTTGGCCGCTGGAGGCCCCTTTTTTAAAAATAGTTTCTCGGCCTCCAAACGACACAGAGAACATGGGAGAGCCGTGGTAACATCACTCTAGGAGTCAAGGGAAACATTAGCTCGTGTTTAATTGGCTGGTGGTACTTCGGGAAAGTTAAGTAACATCGATGTGTTAAATTAAGCAACCGCTCGTCGCACCTGGCTGGCTATTTGGTTGTGGCTATTGTTAATATATTACTTACGGCAACACATTTCACTGTTTTTGCTACCGGCTCCCAAATTTCATCAGGATGGGTAGTCCTCAAATTACGACCGCAATAAATCCATTTTTAAAAATTACAGGTTATTCTCAACTTATAAAAGTACATTTAGTTACGATGACTCAAACAGTGACTTATGAGCTTCTTTCACACTTACGACCACTGCAGCATCCCCATGGTCACGTGATCAAAATTGAGTCGCTTGGCAACTGACTCATATTTATGACGGCTGCAGTATCCTAAGGCCATGTGGTCATGATAATGGAATAATAAAATCCATTATCCTCTTGTAGGAAGTTAGCACCCACCCCATTTCCTAGAAGAATGAAATATTCTGGGAAATGTTAAAAAGGCAGAATGTTATATTTCCCTGGATGAGAAAAGGAGAAACATGTTTTAAAGACAGTTGGCCTCCTCAGGGTGCCGTCGGCCAGGACAGTGTCGGCTAGCGACCCCCAGGGGGAGAGCCTTCTCTGTGGGAGCGCCTTCCCTCTGGAATGAGCTGCCCCCGGAGCTTCGCATAATCTCTGACCTCCAGTCCTTCCGACGCGCCCTAAAAAGTTGGCTTTTCCAGCAAGCCAGCCTGGCCTGTTAATGTTAATTTTATCTCATTTTTTAAAATGTTATTGTCCTATTAATTGGGTTTGTTTTTTGGATATGTATCTAATTTCTTTTTAACTTTCGTGATGTCTGTTTTTTAATGTTGTACACCGCCCTGAGTCCTTTGGGAGAAGGGCGGCATATAAATCCAATAAAACTCAAACTCAAACTCAAACAAAGCTGCTCCCTGCAGCTCCCTGCCCTCCCCTTCAGTTCCAGGGTGAGGGGATTAAGACATGGCCCTCAGGACATGATACGATTAGAATTCTACCCATCTCACCACATGGCACCAGGGAAGATTACATCACCCAGCAAGACTCAACCAAGCCTGGGACTCAGAACAGCCTACAGAGTTGCCCCTGCATGGCCCCATGGGAGCCTGACAACCAATCAGAATACAAGCTCAAATTCAAAAGCCCAGAGAGGGCATAAAACTCAGGTGCTCTCAGCATCTCTCCCCCTTTTTCTTCTTCACCCAACATCTTCCAGGGATGTGATCAGGGGTGGGTTTCAATTTTTTTTACTACCGGTTCTGTGGGCGTGGCTTATTCTGTGGGCGTGGCTTGGCAAATTTTATGTTTCAGATTGGAGATGGGAAATAAAATATGATGTAAAACTTTTTTTTTAAAGGTCAAAGAAAGCAGCAACCTGAGCCGCGCCGAGCTGAACGCAGGAGAGCTGGAGGGTCCATTTGTTCGCTGCCTGTGAGTTCAGGGGGGGAGGGCAGTAGCTGAGCGAGCAAGCCAGCAATTTGCCAGCTGCTGGGCACCCTGCTCATGAGCAAACTTGCTCATGAGTAAACTGCAGATTAGAGGAAGGTGGCAGATCCTGGCATGCTCGCTCTGCTGCTTGCCTCCCCTCCCTGTCCAGCTCACAGGCAGCAAACGAAACTGCTGCCTCCTGCCTCCGTGTATTGAGGAGGCGGGGAGGTTCGATCCCACTTAGGAGGTGGTGGTTGCGAAGCCTCAGGGATCCTTGAGCAACCCATGCTGTTTACTTGTATGTAGGCACTAGGAGGCAGTTGTGTGGATGCACGTGTCGAAGACGAGGCAGGGCGAGCATCCGAGGGTACCAGTTCAGGGGCGTGGCCAGCCAGCCATCACTACCGGTTTGCTGACCCACGCCCAATTACCACTATCAGTTCTCCCAAACCGGGAGCAACCCACCTCTGCATACTGTCCACCATTAAAGCCATCTTTCCAAACAGCCTCCATGTTTCCAGTGTCTTTCTTCCCACTTGGAACTGAACCCGGAAGGACATTTCTTGCAATATCCCATGGACATTCCATGAAGTGCTGATGAATTGTGTGCATGTCCAAGGGGCAAAATTCCTCCATTAACTACTTCTCTCTTTCTTGTAAAAAAAACCAAACAAAAACTGGGAGTATGGTACTTAAAACCCACACAACTCTGCTTTTTTAAAATGTCAAATGATTGAACAATTGTGGAGCGTCTACTCACACGAAGAGGGACCTTTTCCCCCCCACAAGCCAATTCAGCATTTGCTGGAGGCCAATGAGACCTCCTATTTAGCTGTCTAAATTCCCAAAAAACACTGCCTCATTTGTGGGCAGAAATTTATTTCTCCAGTTTCTCTCCAACTTACTTGGCTTTATCAATCTCTATATTGTTTCCCCAGAGTCATATGAAATTAATATCAAATGATCTCTGGAGAGCAATTAAAGTCACACTGTATTTGAAGGGATGAGAAAAGTCAGATGAGAACAAACAAAGAGCTGCTTTATGTTCGTGAAGACAGCTTCAAATTAAATTCGGGATACAGATCAATTTGCAGGGGTGGGCTGCTGGGCGTTCGCAGAAATTCGGGAGAACTTCTAGCTAAGATTCTGTGCAGTTCGGAGGACCCCCAAATCCTACTCCTGGCTGGCCCTGCCCACCCCGCATGCGCAGAAGTAAAAAACAAGATGGCAGTGCCTACGGCACCGCCGATAAAACCGGTTCCGTGGGCGTGGTCGGCGGAGTTACTACCTACTCGGCCGAACTGATAGGAACCCACCTCTGGCTCTCAGGCCTGTTTTGGATGCAGGTAAGTGGAGGGTGCGCACGGAGGCTCAGGGAGGGCAAAAAATAGGTCTACCGGAAGTTCAGGAGGGCCGGAAACGGACCCATTTCCAGCCTCCAGAGAGCCTCCGGAGCTCATGGGAGGCCATTTTTGCTCTCCTTAGGGGCTCAAGGAAATCCTCCAGAGCATGGGGAGGGCAAAGCCCCCAGCCTGCTGTGGTACAGGAGGCCGAATAGGCCACGCCCACCCAGCAACCAGTCAGAGACCCGCCTTCCTATTTCCCCCCAAATCACCTCCAAATTCCTTTATTAAATAGTGAGTACTGTGGCTACACTGCTAATTTTCTATGGTGTTTCTCCCCCCCCCAGGCAAATCAATATTGCGTAACCATGAATATTTATCAGAAATCGATCTGAGGAGAGGAGAGCAGTGGAAATCTATGGGCCGATCCTTGGGATGGAAGAGTCACCGCTGCTAGCATGGCTCCATCCTAGCTCTGGGGCTAAATGGCAGGGAGTGGAGATGAATAGATGTGGCAAACAACTATTCATCTCCCGGCCGGCCGGACTAGTTAGCTTGCGGTGAGAGACTTTTTGCCGTGACTGCTGGCACTCCTAATAAAGGAATCGTTGATTGATTACAGAGGGTTTGTTATGTTTGGGGAGCTGGGTCAGAACATGACGGTTGTGCGAGGACCAGCCGTAAGTCACTTTTTTTCAGTGCCATCATCATTTTGAATAGTCACTAAACGAACTCTTGTTAAGTTGAGGATTGCCTATATACACATATCACACTATCTCAGTGGTGGGCAACCCGCGGCTCGCGAGCCACATGCGGCTCTTTACACCCTTTAATGCGGCTCTTCTGTGTGCCGGGTGCCTGCTCCCCTCCCTCCTCTCGGGCTTCGGAGGGAAGCTTCTGCAAAAGCCCGGGCGAGTGACAACCAATTTTGGTCCTATGACTGCAGAATGCTGCAAAATACCATAAATGCAGGCCAGTTGTTGAGTGTTTCAAATGTGATTGGAACACTCAACAAGGTGACCACAGTGTGTGTGTGTGTGTGTGTGTGTGTGTGTGTGTGTGAGTGAGACAGACAGACAGAGAGAGGAACAGAGAGAGGGAGGGAGGGAGGGAATCAGAGAGAGACTGACAGACAGACACACACACACACACAGAGAGAGACAGAGAGGGAGGGAGAGAAAGATAGACAGACAGAGAGAGAGACACACACAGAGTGAGTGATTAAGTGAATGAGTGAGAGACAGACACACCCACATACACAGAGTGACAGAGAGAGAGGAAGGGAGGGGAGAGAGACAGAGGGAGAGACAGAGACAGACACACACACACACAGAGAGTGAGTGAGAGACAGACAGACACACACACACACAGAGTGACAGAGATGGGGGAGGGAGGGAGAGAGAGACAAAGATCCAGAGAGAGAGAGAGAAAGAAAAAGAAAAAAAGAAAGAAAGTGGGAGAGAGAGATGAAATTAAAAACAACAACATACAAACCTGACTTACTCAAACTATCCAAGGAAATGCAAGGCCAATGTTCACATTAGTGGTTGTGACTTTGTCAGTCAATGTCAGGATGTAATTTTCTCTACATTGTAAGGCAAATTTTACGGAATTTAACGTTATCGATAAATAATATTGTTCTAAAGTTTTTGTTTTATTAGTTGTGTTATTTGTATCCTCCCGACCTATGTGGATACTTGCATGCAGAATATTCTCAATAAAAACTTATTGAAACTAAAAACAGTGTACCACCCTATGTATTTTCGGTTTTAAAAATGTGGCTCTCAAAGTAAATTTCAATCGTGGTTTTGGCGAGATTTGGCTCAGTTGAAAAAAAAAAAGGTTGCCCACCACTGCACTATCTGAATATGATTTCCAAGCTCTTCCTGGCTGCTCAACTGACTCAGATACTAGTAGATACTAGTCCGATACTAATAGCCAAATAAGACTACTCGTAGACCTCATCTTACAACAGTTCATATGGTGACCGTCCAAACTTACAAGGGCACTGAAAAAAAGTCACTAATGACCATTTTTCAAACCGTGGTCAACGTGATGGAGGATAAAACATATGAAGAACGGTTGCAGGAACTGAGTATGTTTAGCTTAAGAGAAAGAAGGACTAGGGGAGACAGGATAGCATTGTTTCAATATCTCAGGGGTTGCCACAAAGAAGAGGGAGTCAAACTATTCTCCAAGGCACCTGAGGGTAGAACAAGAAGCAATGGGTGGAAACTAATCAAGGAGAGAAGCAACTTAGAACTAAGGAGAAATTTCCAGACAGTGAGAACAATTAATCAGTGGAACAGAAGTTGCCTCCAGAAGTTGTGAATGCCCCAACACTGGAAGTCTTTAAGAAGATGTTGGATGGTCATTTGTCTGAAACGGTATAGGGTTTCCTGCCTAGGCAAGGGGTTGGACTAGAAGACCTCCAAGGTCCCTTCCAACTCTACTATTGTATTGTATTGTATTGTATTGTGATCAAAATTCAGATGCTTGGCAACTGACTCACATTTATGACCATTGCAGTGTCCCAGGGGCCAGGGAGCCCCTTTTGCGACCTTCCAACGAACAAAGTCAATGTCAAAAACCCTGTCACTCACTTAACAACCGCAGCTGATGCACTTAACAACTGTATCAAGAAAGGTCGTCAAATGAGGCAAAATTCGCTGAACGAATAACTCGCTTAGCAACAGAAATTTGGGGCTCAATTGTGGCCGTAAGTCGAGGACTACCTGGAGTCTAAATCTAGAAACCTAGAAATGGGAAAGGTAAAAATCTGTAGCTTCATTGGTACCCGGGAAATGTAATTTGCATGAGAACTTTTTGGAGCAAAACTACTTACTACTTACATTCCAGCTTTAATTGTTAAGGCAAAAAAATAATAATCAATTTTCACTTGAAGGAGCCTTTCATATGCACAACTTTTTCCTGTCACAGCCATATTTCAGTGGTCTATTGAATGAGAGCGTGAAGGGATTGTTTGTTAAAAACATGAATGGTTTCCAGATCAATGTTTTTAATGCCTTTTTATTTGCAAAGTCCATTTTGCAAAAATTGATGGAGAATCAGGGCTGAGGCCGATGGGATGACAGGAAAAGGGCAAATTCCTAAATTTCTAAATAGTATATGCAGAGAAAGGGGCAGACGTTTATTTGAGCCCCTAAGACTGTGATGGCGAACCTATGGCATGCGTGCCACAGGTGGCACCTTCGGCCTTCCTTTGAGGCCATTTTTCGCCCTCAAAGGAAGTGTGAAAAAACAGCCTTATGGGCAAACCGGAAGTTCGGGAACGTACTTCCGGTTTGCTCATAGGGGTGGTTTTAGCCGTCCAGAGCATTAAGGAGCCTTCAGGAGGTTTCCCTGAAGACTCCGGAGGGCAAAAAAACAACCCTCCTGAAGTCTCCTGAAGGCTCTGGAGGGCTAAAACTGGCTATATGAGCAAACCGGAAGTCCATTCCCGAACGTCCGATTTGCCCATAGGGACAGTTTTCTGGGCTCCGGAGGGCATCCAGGGGGGACGGGGGAGCCTGTTTTTGCCCTCCCCAGGCTCCTATAAAGCCTCTGGAGCCTGGGGAGGGTGAAAAAAGCACACCAAAAATGGGGGGAGCGCTGATAGTGCGCGCATGCACGCTGGGGTCGTGCGCGTAGCGTTATTGGTGTGGCACGCCCACGCACGATCCCCCTGCGCACCCCCCGCTTTTGGCACACGAGCCAATAAAGGTTCGCCATCACTGCCCTAAGATATTAGAGCAAGTTAGAAAAATAAAGTCTATGGGCAGAAGATGATGGGTAGAAAGTTATAAAGAAAGAGTGAATTTTCCTCCTCCATTAATTCAACTCAAGACTTAAAGGAAGCGATCCAACAGTTTTTTTCTCACCATAATTAATGCTGCCCAAGGATTCGTTACAGGTAGTCCTCGATTTACAACAATTTGTTCAGTGTTCATTACAACGGCACTGAAATAATTGACTTATGACCGCTTTTCACAGTTACGACCTCTCCAGCATCCTCATTTAATCATGTGATCAAAATTCAGGTGCTTGGCAACTGCTTCATACTTATGACCATCGCTGTGTCCCGGAGTCATGCGATCCCCTTTTGCGACCCTTCTGATGGAGAAAATCAACAGGGAAGCCAGATTCACTTAATAACCAGGTTACTAACATCAACTTACACTGATTCGCTTAATGACTGAGGCAAGAAAGGTCGTGAAATGGGGCAAAGCTCGCGGAACAAACGTCTCGCTTGACAACAGAAATGTGGGGCTCAATTGTGGTTGTAATTCAAGAACTACCTGCATTTAGAAGGGATTATTTGTAGCTCAGGGGTGATGCTCTCTGAACTTAGGTGTTTTCTTGCAGACGTTTCATTGCCCAATTTGTAACGTCATCAGTGTTCGAATGAAGCAGGGTTTGCTCTCTGCCTATATACCAGTGACTTTCTCTGTCGGTGTTGGCTGGTTGCTGGCAAAGAGGCATTTTGTTCTTTTGTTTTCTTTTTAGTTTTTTATTGTCTTTTTTTTAAAATGGTATGTCAATGTGTATCTCTCTAGGCCCGTTGATGGCTCCCTTGTCTCAGTGCCAGAGTTCCAGGAATTCTCTAGCTCTCCTCCCCAGCAATCGACGCCCAGATAAACAGAGATTAACACTGGGATTAATACCAGACCAACAATCAAGGATTTAGCAACTCAGACAAACAATCAAACAGTAAACAAGATCCCATGAAGTGTTAATACCACTTTATAATGCCTTGGTAAGGCCACACTTGGAATCCTGCATTCAGTTTTGGTCACCACGATGTAGAAAAGATGTGGAGATTCTAGAAAGAGTGCAGAGAAGAGCAACAAAGATGATTAGGGGACTGGAGACTAAAACATATGAAGAACGGTTGCAGGAACTGGGTATGTTTAGCTTAAGAGAAAGAAGGACTAGGGGAGACATGATAGCATTGTTCCAATATCTCAGGGGTTGCCACAAAGAAGAGGGAGTCAAACTATTCCCCAAGGCACCTGAGGGTAGAACAAGAAGCAATGGGTGGAAACTAATCAAGGAGAGAAGCAACTTAGAACTGAGGAGAAATTTCCTGACAGTGAGAACAATGAATCAGTGGAACAGAAGTTGCTTCCAGAAGTTGTGAAGGCCCCAACACTGGAAGTCTTTAAGAAGATGTTGGATAGCCATTTGTCTGAAACGGTATAGGGTTTCCTGCCTAGGCGGGGGGTTGGACTAGAAGACCTCCAAGGTCCCTTCCAACTCTACTATTGTATTGTATTGTATTGTATTATTGTATTATTGTATTGTATCTTAATCAGGGAACCACCAGGAGAAAACAATACACCCACCCACATTAACAGGGCAAACTATGGTATATAACCAGAGAGCAAATTCCACCCTCTTCCAACACTGATGATGTTACCTACTTGGGTAATGAAATGTCTGCAAGAAAACAACCAAGCTTAGAGAGCATCCAGGAGCCCACAGTCCTCCCATCTCCACCACCATCACGATGCTCTCCTCCTCCTCCCCCCTGCAAACCCCAATCCCTTCTACTACTGATGAAATTGCCTGCTATGGTCAGTGGATCCTGCCTGATTGTGTGTCTCGCACCCACTGCATATGCGTGCGCAGTTTTACCAAAACTTACCTCCCACGTTACTTCTTGGGGAGTAACACAGCAGGCCGTTTTCACCCTCCTGGAGGATCGAGAAAAGCTTCTGGAGCCTGGGGAGGGTGAAACACCCCCCTCCCCACTGTGAGGAGGCTGAGTAGGCCACGTCCCCATAGCCACGCCCACCCAGCAACCGGGCAGAGAACCGGTTTCTAAATTTTTTCCATCCCACCCCTGACTTAACCTGTATATGTTTATCTCCTATTTAAGTTCCAGTGGGATTCTCCAGTCTCACTTCACGGTCTACTTGTGATTTCCAGAAGGGGATTTTTGTGCAGATAATTTAGTTCTACAGAAGCTTTTCCTGGATTTTGCAAAAGACGGAGAGAGGGTCTGCAAAGAGGGGCTTATTTGAAGGCTATTAAAAGCCTAGGCAGGATTAGAGAGAATTATTCCAGCAAAGAGAATAGTGGAGCCTTTGACTGCAAGGCTCTCTTGCCATGGTGAAGCTAAGCCACCTACAGAGGCCTATTAAAAACACAGCAACAATATATTCTTCTTTTATTATAGAGTCCCCGGGTTCTATAAAATCAAGCAGAATAAAACGCCACCACGACAATCAAGATCTAAAATATAAAACACGGCTATCCACTTACTTACACCAATCACCCAGAAAGTAATCAACATCTGAAATTAAAAGACAAGGGAACTAAGCTAGTCCTTGATTTACAACAGTTCATTTAGGGAACATTTGAAGTTACGGCGGCCCTGAAAAAAAAGGGACTTAGAAACATTTTTTCCACACTTAACGACCATTGCAGCATGCCTGTGGTCATAGGATCAAAATCCGGATGCTTTGTCAACTGACTCATATGTAGCTATTTTTTAAATTAATACACTCCTGGAAAAAAACACCAAAACTGCCTCTGCACAACAACATTCAGTGTCTGTTTGAAGACCTATAATGAAGGAGAACTCATCACTTCATGTAGAAGTTTGTTCATTGCCTGACAGACGTTGAAGGTATCCTTTACTTAGCAACCACAGTTGGCACTGACAATTCTGCTAGTGAATAACGTGCTAGTTAGGCAAGAGATTGTGTATCTATAATGTGCAATTTAGAATAGAATAGAATAACAGAGTTGGAAGGGACCTTGGAGGTCTTCTAGTCCAACCTCCTCCTAGGACCTAGACCAGTGATGGCGAACCTTTTTTGGCTCGCGTGCCACAAGTGGGGGGAGCGCAGGGGGGTCGAGTGCAATGCGCGACCCCCCCAGTGCGCATGCACGCACAACGCGCGACCCCCCCCCAATTTTTACATGTTTTTTTGCCCTTCCCAGGCTCCAGGGGCTTTATAGGAGCCTGGGGAGGGCGAAAAGAGCCTCCCTCGACCCCCCGGAGGCTCTCCGGAGGATTCAGGGACTGTCCGGAGGCTTCCCTGAAGCCTTCGGAACGCTTAAAACCACCCTCCGAGCAAACCGGAAGTGACTTCCGGTTTGCTTGGAGGGTGGTTTAAAGCATACCGAAAGCTTCAGGGACAGTCCCTGAAGCCTCCCGGGGGGGCGGGGGAGGCTCTTTTCGCCCTCCCCAGGCTCCTATAAAGCCTCTGGAGCCCGGGGAAGGCGAAAAATAGCTTTTAAAAAGGTGAACTCAGCTGGCCAGCACGTGCATGCGCGCTGGCCAGCTAACAGGGCAGCGCCTCGCGTGCCCTGACAAATGGCTCCGCGTGCCACTTGTGGCACGCGTGCCATAGGTTCGCCATCACGGACCTAGACCAAACCTCTGGTAAGCATGAAATAAACTTGCAGTATTTTTGAACTCCATCCTGACTCCTGACTTGAACCTGACAGCCAGCAATGAAGAGTGGAGACTCTAGAAAGAGTGCAGAGAAGAGCAAGAAAGAGGATTAGGGGACTGGAGACTAAAACATATGAAGAACAGTTGCTGGAACTGGGTACGTCTAGTTTAATAGAAAGAAGGACTAGGAGAGACATGATAGCAGTGTTCCAATATCTCAGGGGCTGCCACAAAGAAGAGGGAGTCAAGCTCTTCTCCAAAGCACCTTAAGGCAAGAAGCAATGGGTGGAAACTAATCAAGGAGAGAAACAACTTAGAACTAAGGATAAATTTCCTGATAGTGAGAACAATGAATCAGTGGAATAACTTGCCTCCAGAAATTGTGAATGCTCCAACACTGGACATTTTTAAGAAGATGTCGGATAACCATTTGTCTGAAGTGGTGTAGGGTTTCCTGCCTAAGCAGGGGGTTGGACTAGAAGACCTCCAAGGTCCCTTCCAACTGTATTACTCTGTTATTTTGTCATTCTGATTGACCCAACAATTTTCATTAACCCTAGGAAGAGAATCTGCATTATCAAGGTAGCCCTTCCTGCTTATTCACACGAGTTGTGAGGTGACAAACCTCCCGCTCTAACTCCAGTTAGATCATTCTTTCCCACACAGCCCCTATGCATGCCAGACACATAACGGTATAGTTCTTCCTCACTAAATATGTAACCTTCCCTTGCTGATGGCTATATTAAGCAAGTTGAGAGGGGGGGGAGGGAGGGAGGGAGGGAGGAGGGAGGGAGGGAGGGAGGGAGGGAGAGAGAGAGAGAGAGAGAGAGAGAGAGAGAGAGAGAGAGACTGCTGAAGAGCTATAAAGATGGCTCAACAAAAGCAATCCCTTTGTGAGTCATCTGCAAAGAAGGAATGACATTTACTCTAGTTGTCTGAGGACAGAGAGGTTGGAGCTTTAAAATAAATCTGTATTCATTGTAAGCAACCTGGCATTTTCCTTGATGTCAGAATAACAGAAGAGTAGGAAGGGACCTTGGAAGGTCTTCTAGTCCAACTCAAGCAGGAGACCGTTCCTTCCAGTGTTGGTGCACTCTTACAACTCCTGAAGGCAAGTTGTGCCACCTTTTGGGGGTTCCCAACCCACAATGCACTGACTAGCCAGATAAATAGCTCTCCTCTAAGTTGCTCCAACTTAAAGAAGAGTCTGTGTTAAACCTGTGTATAAAAACTACAAACAGAGTCACACCTCAATGCGAATGAAAGTAACAGAGAAATACAATTATATTCCATGCTGGCTGTGGAATTCTAGGAGTTGGAAGTCCAGATATCATAAAATAGCCAAGGTTGAGAAATAGTGGTTTATACAAATTCTTTCCTTCCTTCCTTCTTTTCTTCTCTTATCTCTCCTTCCTTCTTTCCCTTCCCTCATACTTCTCCTATCCATCCTTCCTTCCCTCATCTTTTTCCTTCCATTCTTCTTTCCTTCCTTCTCTCTCCTCCCAACCTCCCTCCCTCCCTCATTTCTTCTTCCTGTGCCTTTCCTTCCTTCCTTCCCTTCCCTTATCTTTCTCCTTTCGTCCATCCTTCCTTCCTTCATCTTTTTCCTTCCATACTTCTTTCCTTCCTCTCTCTTCTCCCAACCTCCCTCCCTCCCTCATTTCTTCTTCCCATGTCCTTCCTTCCTCCCTCCCCTCCCCTCATCTTTCTCCTTCCTTCCCTCATCCTTCTCCTTTCTTCCTTCCCTCATCTTTCTCCTTCCTTCCCTCATCCTTCTCCTTTCTTCCTTCCCTCAACTTTCTCCTTCCTTCCCTCATCCTTCTCCTTTCTTCCTTCCCTCATCTTTCTCCTTCCTTCCATCCATCCTTCCTTCCATTATCTTTCTCCTTCCATCCATCCTTCCTTCACTCATATTTCTCCTTCCATACTTTTTCCCTCCTTTCTCTCTCCTCCCATCCTCCCTCATTTCTTCTTCCCATGTCCTTCCTTCCTTCTTTCCTCTCTTTCTCTCTCTTTTTTCTTTTTTGCCAAGGCTTCACAGGATGATAGCACACCACAGAAACAGAGGTTTTGTTGAAGCTCAAAATCAAAAGAAAAATCAGATTCCCAGGCATCTGTTCCACCTCAGTTAAACGAAAGGGGTTTTGAACAACTCTCTCCAGCTCACGATCAGGGGCTCGGTCTGACTCCCCTTGCACGTCACTCGCTCGGTTTTCCTGAATTTCGAAATGCCTTTTATATCGCCTCCTCCTCCTCCTCGTCTCCACCTGCCAGAAAACCCCGAAAGGCTGCTCTCCCCTCCATCCCTGGCATTTTCCATTGCTGAATCACTCTTTTTTTCAAAGTCTAGAGTCATTTTTGTAAATTGTAGACACAAGGGATCATGCAGGCTGGCCTTGTCCTCGGCTTATCTAGAAAGACAAATCCAATTAAACGCTTTAGAAAAATGAGTGCCATTTTCGATCCCTTCTCAGTTTTTTTTTTTATAGGCTTCTTTCAAGGGACACTTCCCTCTGCTTGGAGATAACAGTTTTATGGAAAGGTTATTAGACCCATAAGTGTTTGATACTCACTCTCTAGTGGGGATGTACCATCCCTGACAGGAACCATTAAAATGCCCTGGCTTACTCTGCACACAGTCCCCAACCGCTGTGATGTTCAATTCTCATGCTAATCCCAGGGGAGTCTATAGACATTATTCAGCTACAGATAGTCCTCGACTTACAATAGTACATTTTCAGTGGTGGGATTCAAATTTTTTTTACTGCCGGTTCTCTGGGCGTGGTGTGGCTTGTTGGACGTGACTTGGTGGGCGTGGCAGGGGAAGGATAGTACAAAATCTCCATTTCCTCCCCACTCCAGGGGAAGGATACTATAAAATCCCCATTCCCTCCCCACTCCAGGGGAAGGATACTGTGAAATCTCCATTCCCTCCCCACTCCAGGGGAAGGATACTGTGAAATCCCTATTCCCTCCCCACTCCAGGGGAAGGATACTGTAAAATCTCCATTCCCTCCCCACTCCAGGGGAAGGATACTATAAAATCCCCATTCCCTCCCCACTCCAGGGGAAGGATACTGTGAAATCTCCATTTCCACCCCACTCCAGGAGAAGGATACTATAAAATCCCCATTCCCTCCCCACTCCAGGGGAAGGATACTGTGAAATCTCCATTCCCTCCCCACTCCAGGGGAAGGATACTGTGAAATCCCTATTCCCTCCCCACTCCAGGGGAAGGATACTGTAAAATCTCCATTCCCTCCCCACTCCAGGGGAAGGATACTATAAAATCCCCATTCCCTCCCCACTCCAGGGGAAGGATACTGTGAAATCTCCATTCCCTCCCCACTCCAGGGGAAGGATACTGTAAAATCTCCATTCCCTCCCCACTCCAGGGGAAGGATACTGTAAAATCTCCATTCCCTCCCCACTCCAGGGGAAGGATACTGTAAAATCTCCATTCCCTCCCCACTCCAGGGGAAGGATACTGTGAAAATCTCCATTCCCTCCCCACTCCAGGGGAAGGATACTGTAAAATCTCCATTCCCTCCCCACTCCAGGGGAAGGATACTGTAAAATCTCCATTCCCTCCCCACTCCAGGGGAAGGATACTGTGAAATCCCTATTCCCTCCCCACTCCAGGGGAAGGATACTGTAAAATCTCCATTCCCTCCCCACTCCAGGGGAAGGATACTGTGAAATCTCCATTCCCTCCCCACTCCAGGGGAAGGATACTGTAAAATCTCCATTCCCTCCCCACTCCAGGGGAAGGATACTATAAAATCCCATTCCCTCCCCACTCCAGGGGAAGGATACTGTAAAATCTCCATTCCCTCCCCACTCCAGGGGAAGGATACTGTAAAATCTCCATTCCCTCCCCACTCCAGGGGAAGGATACTGTAAAATCTCCATTCCCTCCCCACTCCAGGGGAAGGATACTGTAAAATCTCCATTCCCTCCCCACTCCAGGGGAAGGATACTATAAAATCTCCATTCCCTCCCCACTCCAGGGGAAGGATACTGTAAAATCTCCATTCCCTCCCCACTCCAGGGGAAGGATACTATAAAATCCCCATTCCCTCCCCACTCCAGGGGAAGGATACTGTGAAATCTCCATTCCCTCCCCACTCCAGGGGAAGGATACAGTGAAATCTCCATTCCCTCCCCACTCCAGGGGAAGGATACTATAAAATCCCCATTCCCTCCCCACTCCAGGGGAAGGATACTGTAAAATCTCCATTCCCTCCCCACTCCAGGGGAAGGATACTGTAAAATCTCCATTCCCTCCCCACTCCAGGGGAAGGATACTGTAAAATCTCCATTCCCTCCCCACTCCAGGGGAAGGATACTGTGAAATCTCCATTCCCTCCCCACTCCAGGGGAAGGATACTGTGAAATCTCCATTCCCTCCCCACTCCAGGGGAAGGATACTGTAAAATCTCCATTCCCTCACCACTCCAGGGGAAGGATACTGTAAAATCTCCATTCCCTCCCCACTCCAGGGGAAGGATACTGTGAAATCCCTATTCCCTCCCCACTCCAGGGGAAGGATACTGTAAAATCTCCATTCCCTCCCCACTCCAGGGGAAGGATACTGTAAAATCTCCATTCCCTCACCACTCCAGGGGAAGGATACTGTGAGATCTCCATTCCCACCTCACTCCAGGACAAAGATACTGTAAAACCCCCATTCCCTCCCCACCCCACTAACCTGCTTTCCAGCTCCATTCTCCTGTGCAGGGCAACAGAAGACCCAGCTGATCAGCTGGGGACTCTGATCTGCTGGGACTCGGAGGCAGCAAATAGATGGGGTTGGAGGCAGCCAGAGGTAGTATTTGCCAGTTCTGTGACTTATTCAAAATTTCTGCTACTGGTTCACTAGAACCAATCAGAAGTGGCTGAATGCCACCTCTAGAGACCATTCAAAGTATAAGAACCGTGTAAGAAAGCTCATAAAATGGGGCAAAACTCACTTAACAACTGCCCTACTTAGTAACAAAGGAAATGTTGCCCTCCACTGTGGTCATAAGCCGAGGACTACCTGTTTCTTTAACTTCCAAAGTGTTATAATGATTTTCTCTAGCCTCTCTTCTGGTATTTTCCTCCTGCTGAAAATGTCACGGCAAAGTGGAGCGTGTTATGTATACAGCCAGAAAAAAAAAATACCTAAAGCCCAAGGCATTGCAGGCGTCAGTTTCAGCAGCTGGAAAGATAGAGAGGCTCACCAAGAAAACGGAGAAGGACGCCAAGCTAGAAAAAAATAAATTAGAAGAAGGAGGCCAAGAGGTCCTTGGGCCAGGAGGCGAACATCAGCAAGGAAGCTGGGTGAGGACTTTACAATAGCATGCCCTGTGGATTTATTTCCAGCCAAGAGGCCAAAAGGCATTTGATAGGATAAGCAGATGCTACCTCCCGATCTTTGTCTCACCTGCTGCCTTAGTGCTTCAAACGTCCCTCTGGTTCCTAAGAAATCTTGCACAGAAGGCCTGCGCAAAGGTAGACCTCAACTTACAAAAGTTCATTTAGTGACCATTCAAAGTTACAACAGCACTGAAAAATGTGACTTACCACCGTTTTTCGCCATTTTATGACCTTTCCGGCATATTTATTTATTTATTTATTTATTTATTTATTTATTTATTTATTTATTTATTTATTTATTTATTATTCGTATTTATAGACCGCCCCCTCTCCCGAAAGGGACTCGGGGCGGTGTACAGTCACTAAAATGCGTTATAAAATACATACATAAAACAGTTAAATAATTAAATACGTAGGTGGAGGAGGTCGCAAGACTGTATATAGAATAATAAATATAGTACATTAAAAACTCTAATAACCCAGGAGTTAAAATATTACCCAAAAATTACCCATTAAAATATATCCACCGGGAGGTAAAAACTAAGAATGTGCCAGGTCAGCTAATCGAAACAGGTGAGTCTTTAATTTTTGACGGAAGGAACGGAAGTCAGTGGTAGTTCTAATGTCGGGGGGGAGGTCATTCCAGAGGGTTGGGCCCATCACAGAGAAGGTCCTACCCCTAGGCGTCGCCCGCTGGCACTGCCTAGTGGACGGCACCAGTAGTAGTCCCTCCCTGTGAGAGCGGATTGTTCGTAGGGATGTGTGCGGGAGGATACGATCCCGCAGGTAACTGGGTCCTGTGCCATGGAGCGCTTTAAAGATGGTAATCAATACCTTGAAACGCACCCGAAATCCCCATGGTCACATGATCAAAATTCAGAACCTTGGCGACTGGTCCATATTTATGACCGTTGCTGAGTCGCAGGGTCATGTGATCCCCTTCGGGGACTTTCTGACCAGCAAAGACAATGGGGAAGCCAGGTTCACTTAACAACCGTGTGTCAGGGTTCCAAATAACATCCAAATTTTACAAATTAATATTAACTGCTGGGATTCGGTTAACAAGCGTGGAAAGAAAAGTCGTAAAACGGAACAAAACTCACTTAATACATTTCTCACTTAACGACATACATTTTTGGGCTCAATAAGTTGAGGACTAGCTGTATTGCGCAGGTCAGAAGGAGGGCTGAGAAGACATCTGTATACCCTTCTGTTCTGACCCCCCTTCTTCCCTCGCCAACACAGAATACACTCCAGACCAAAACTACTTCAACAGGATTTATTGCACCAACAGACACACAGATTCTTGGCAGCAATCCACCACGACAAGACTCTCAGAACCCTCCGGCACAGAGACACAATAGCAGCTGTCCAGCATGCTAAGCTTCCAAGACAGAACTTTCCGAATAGTTCCTTTGTTGACATCTGCAAAGGGGTGTATGCTCAATCAATCCTTTTATAGGCTGAAGGGGAGTCTACTTATCAGCAGCTGAGAGCAATTACCGCCGGTAACTGCGCCCTTTCTCCTTGCGTCTGTGGGCGTGGCGATAACGGGCCTCTAAGAACTCCCTGCTGATGTCTGATTCACTGTCCCGTGACTCCTCCCCACTGCTCCAAGACGTGGCATCAGGAGCCCCCCTCCTTTGGCTCTCACCGCTGCTCCATGCCTCAGGCGCCTCCTGGTGGCCGACCAGACTCTCCGATCCCTGCTCAGAGTCAGAACCCTGCCCAGGGTCCTCCAGAGCCGACTCATAGGGACCCTCACTCTCGGAGTCTGGTGGCAGCTCCAAAGGCTCCTGCTGGGCCACAACACCCTTCACATCCTGTACGTAAACTATTTCAACTCCTCTTCTGGGGATGGCGCTACAGGGCATTGCAGGCGAAACCAACTAGATACAGGTTCTTCCCTTGTGCCATCACTCTGATGAATATCTAATTCTTGCAGATCTGTCTAACATCTATATATATATTTACCCGTGGAGTAGGGCTGTACTATTATCATTTATCCTTCTTATTACCTTCTCTATTGTCCTCTTCCTATTGGCATTATGACGATGATTATTCTCTCTTTTGCTTTCCATGCACACTGAGCGTTTCTGTATTAAACCTATGTTATAAAAAGTACAAATGGACAGACTCATACCAAAATGTGTAGGAAAGTGCCAAGCAAGCTAATGCAGAAATACAATGAGTCTCCCATGATGGCCGGGGAATTCTGGGAGTTGAAGTTCTGGAATCTTAAAAGTTGCCAAAGTTGAGAAATGATGGTTTATGCTCCTTCCTTCCTTCCTGTCTCCATCCGCCCTTCCCTCCCTCCGTTCCTTCCTTCCTTATTTACTTACCTACTTACTTAATTACTTTACTTGGCTCTACCTACCTACCTACCTACCTTCCCTCAGCTGTCTTCTTCCTTCCTTCCTTGCTCCCTCCCTCATTTCTTCTTCCAGTGACCTTTCTTTCTTTCTTTCTTTCTTTCTTTCTTTCTTTCTTTCTTTCTTTCTTTCTTTCTTTCTTTCTTTCTTTCTTTCTTTCTTCCTTCCTTCCTTCCTTCCTTCCTTCTTTCTTTTTTCTTTCTTTCTTCTTTCTTTCTTTCTTTCTTTCTTTCTCCTCCTTCCTTCCTTTTTTCTTTTCCTCCCTCCCTCCCTCCCTTCTCAAATCTATATGCTGCCTATCTCACTATCACAGGACGCTTATCTAACTTTGATGGTTTCATTATTTAACTATAATTTTCCACTGTGTTTGGGGGGGCTCTCATGTCCACACCCCCACATTGCCATAACTTCTTTGGGGACCAAATCTGAGCACAGAGAACACACCCCTCCGATCGGATTGTGCACAACAGTCCCATCCTCAAAATTCACTTCCCGAAACGCATCGTTCCAACTCAGAGCCTGCTGCAATTCACCGGAGTTAGAAAAACTCATTTGGGCCCCCTCCAGAACATAACTCAATTTTATGTTTTGCATTCCACCCAATACATGAACTCTACAAGCCCTACTCAATAGCAATAGAGCTTAGACTTATATATCGCTTCATAGTGCTTTTATAGTCCTCTCTAAGCGGTTTACAGAGTCAGCCTCTTGACCCCAACAATCTGGGGTCCTCATTTGACCCACCTCGGAAGGATGGAAGGCTGAGTCAACCTTGAGCCTGGTGAGATTTGAACTGCCAAATTGCAGGACAGCCGGCAGGCAGCAGAAGTAGCCTGCAGTACTGCACTCTAACCACTGGGCCACCGAGGCTCTATCAAAAGTCCCATCTGTTCAGCTTTTGGCTTGCCAGGAGCAAGCGACGAGGAAAAAGGGCTCAATTTTTTTTTTTTTTACTTACTGAGAAATCAGCGTCTTCTGCTCTCAAGTGGTCTGCGATATAATGCACGCCTTCCACGGCTAACTTCAAGGCGGGTGACATGAGCAAAAACTGCTGCTCCTTATGGGTTTTGTTCCCTTGCCCCGACGTGCTGGAGGATTCCTTCTTTTTACATTTACATTTACAGTGGGTGGCTTTGGCTTTAGGCTGGTCCACGTTCAGGTGGCCCTGCGGGGACGCTGGTGACCCACTGGACTGGCCGTTGGTCTGGGAAGCCTCTTCTTGCAAGTAGCAATATTGGATGCTCTTGGATCGGTAACGTATGGTCCCTTCTTCCGCTTTTCCTGGGCTGCTGTACATCTGCTGGACACTTAAGGATCGGCCTTTGCCCATTGAGCCAGGCTGAAGGTCTCCGAGAGGGTGACTGGGAGGCTGGAGTGAGGTGCAGCTACCTCGGATGGGCTCTGGGTTAGGCAGCATTGAATACTGGCCAGAGGGTGACTTACACACCGGCTGTGGACTTTTGTGGTCCTCACGTTGGGTCCCAAAGGACGACGTCGGGGACTGTTCATTGCTCGGGGGGCTGTTGGATGACGAGGTGATAAAGTTGGGCTCCACTTCTGTCTCCGACCAAAACCGTTGCGAGTTGGCTATTTTGTGCATGGACTCGATGAGCTTCTTTGCAGTTGTCCTTGACCGTCGAAGGGCGCTTCATGAAGAGGAGGCGCGGGACGACATCCAGGAAAACCCGCCGCACCCAATCGGGCATGGTGTGGGTCCTGGGGGAACGGTGGTGGACGTTGAGCACGAAGACGGTGATGATGATGGACAAGGTGACGAAGATCATAGTGAAGAGGAGGTACTCGCCGATCAAGGGGATGACCAAGGACGTGGAGGGGATGATCTCGGTGATGAGAAGAAGGAAGACAGTCAAGGACAGCAGGACGGAGATGCATAGGGTGATCTTCTCCCCACACTCAGAAGGCAAGTAGAAGACCAAGACGGTCAAACACGAGATCAGAAGGCAAGGAATAATCAAGTTGATGGTGTAGAACAGAGGGAGACGCCGGATGATGAAGGAATAGGTGATGTCTGGATAGATCTCCGAGCAGCACTCGTACTTCTTGATGTTGTAGTTGCCCACAGCATTGATGATCACCCATTCGCCGCTCTCCCAGTAATCCAGTTGATCCACATGGCGGTGCATGCTTTCGAGGTCGATCTTGGCCTTGTCGTAAGTCCACGAACCGAACTTCATCGTGCAGTTCTGTTGGTCGAAGGGAAAGAAGGTGACGTCGATGCTGCACGAGCTTTTGTAGATGGCGGGGGGCATCCATTTGATCCGACCGTCATAGAAAAGGTGGGCTTTGGTCAGGTGCGTGACCGCGAAATCCCCGTCGGCGCTGTGGGAGGGAAGGAGAAAAAAACACAGGGTGGAAATATTGTAAAGGTAAAATATGTTTTCGGCTAGAATGTATGGGAATCATATTAAGAACCTTAAAGCTGTAGAATAATGATGTTATGTTGATTATATGAAATTTGAAGATGCCTATTGCTAATGGAAAATAGACGGAAAAGAAACGATAACGTTGCCTAATTTTTAAAGCGAAGGAAAAATTATTTTGTTCGCACATGTTAAAAGTTAGAAATTGGAAAATAGGAGAAGAAAAGTAATACGGCTAAAATTGGAAACAATGGAAATGCAATGTAAAACGAATTATGTCTTTTGGTGGGAATGTTAAAGGGGGAACGACCTCATAATAATGGAACAATGGGCAACTGAATGGAGCCGAGTGTTTACTGGCCGGATGCCCTTCCTGTTGCCAATGTGGAGTTTTGTTCAGCAGACATAGCCTCATTGTGCCTAGAGAGAGAAATATCTGCCTCTACCTAGGGTCAAACTCACAACCTCCTGATTGTGAGGCGAGAGCTTCACCTCTAGGCCACTGCACCACTCTGAGGGCAGGACAAGCAATAATGGATGGAAATTAATCAAGGAAAGGGAACTCTCTAACAGTGAGAACAATTAAACAGCTCCCCTCCAGACATTGTGGGTGCTTCATCACCGGGGTTTTTAAAGAAGAGACTGGACAGTCATTTCTCTCAAATGGTATCGGTTCTCCTGCTTGAGCAGGGGGCTGGACTAGAAGACCTCCAAGGTCCCTCCCAGTTCTATTCTGACTGACTGGATCATCTGAAAGAGGGCTTCTCAATCACTTATGGCTGACCCAGCAAATAAACAGGCAGACAGGCTGGAAGAAATTGGCTACAGATGGCTGGCTCATTGTTTACATTTGCCTTGCTACCTTCAAGCTGCAGAGTGAGTCTCCCTCCAATCAACATTCTTTAGTGAAATATTCATCCAAGCCATAACGATCCTGAATTATCCTCACCGCCACCCTCACTTTCAGCTCTTTTGTGTTAAAGCCCTGGCCGCATCTTTCCTTAAGGGGAGATACATTGGAAAACAAGAGAGCTCAAAACGCTGAGTAAGCTAATAGTTAGGGATGCCACCAAATCAGTGGTTATCATCAAGTACTGGTCTGACCTAGGCTTCCCCAGCAGCACGAAGCCGAGTCCTGGTCCCGAGAAAACCCTTTTATTTAATTTACATTGAATTCCTCTCCAGCCAAGTCTTTCCTCTCCCACAGTCTCTCCCAAGAGAGTTCATAATTACCGACATTTATCAGACTTGGAGAGCGGCCAGGCCGATATCTTTCAGATGCCGCAATACTTGGCAAGAATGCAGGAGTGAACTAATTGTCTCCTGCAAACTCCACTCCTCTTTTGCTCCTCTTTTATTTCCTCTGGGAGGGGCCATTCATCGTCCACCTGTGGCCTTACTCTTGTTCCTTAGCTGTTCCCTTTATCTGGTAACTCTGCACATGCACACACTGGGAACAGGCTCCAGCTGTTCGTCTGCCTCACTGATGTCTGTCTCTGAAGGCAGCTGATAACTGGCATATGGCTCTGGTCTCCTCTCTGCCTCCAACACAGAGCCCTCATCAGAGCCTTCCCCAGACTCCAGGACTGGCCCATGTTCCTCCCCAACCTCCTCACTTCCAAATCTTCTGCCAACCCACAACCAACCCACAACCAATCCACAACAGGTAGATTGCCCCCCCCACCCCCTCTGGGTCGAAAATACTATAACGCTGGGTCAAATTTTTCCTAACTTATTCCCATCCATGGTGGGAAGTCACTGCCAAAGCAAAGGACAAATGCAAAACGCACGCGCACAAACACACACAGTGTGGGAAATCCCCGCCAAAGCAAATCACAAATGCACACAAACGCACACAGAAACACAAACACTTGAAGCTTGGTGCAGTGCTACTTCGCAGTTGCTATTTCTGGCTTTTTTCACTTCTGCTTTGTGGGATGCTGGGACGCAAAGTTTCTTAATTTATCCCCATCCACAGTGGGAAATGAAAGTGCCAAAGCAAAGCACAAACCCAAACTAACAAACACACACGCACACACACAAACACAAACACACACTTCAAGTTCCGTAAAGCCCTGGCTCCAAATTTGTTTGTTTGGGCTATGTGTGATACCGGGGCAAATTTTCATAATTTATTCCCATCTACAATTGGAAAGCTCTGTGAAAACAAAGCATGCACACACACATAAACACACACACACACACAGAGTGGGAAATGCTAGCCAAAGCAAAGCACAAATACACACAAACACAAACCCTCGAAGCTTCGTGCAGTCCTATTTCACAGTTACCTCTTCAGACCATTTTCGCTTCTGCTTTGTGCAATGCTGGGACACACAAAGCTTCATAATTTATTCCCCCTCCACAATGGGGAAATCTCTGCCAGCTGACCCACAACCCTCCCAGAAGCACAAGTGCCGGTCTAATTACCCACCCGTGGCAAAAGCAGGCAGATTTCTACTGCAGGTGACAGACGTAACATGTTTCTAGACCTGTGGGTTTTTTTTATCATTGTTATTATTATTATTCATTTCCTCACAAAGAGTCAGTGCTCTCTTCCCTTTGAGAATAAAAACAAACAAACAGGGAAAGCCTTCCCAGAGATGGGGAGGGCATCACCTTGCAAACTGCACCCCCCCCCCCCAATTAAAGCACAACAACAGAGCATTTCAATATCTTTATGGTGCACCAAAGCAATCACATATCCCTGAAAGCGTTTCACAAAATGGCGCCAGGCTTCTTCTACCGTTGACCTTCTAGGAAGGCCAACCTCCGTCTTCTTTACCTATGGGGATTCGACGGCAGCAGCTGTTTTGAAACCCATTTGTAAATGACTGCAAAGGGTAAAATTTAGATTAAGCTCTTCCTGATAATTAAATTCTCCCCCCCTCCCCCTTCTTCCCCGTCCCTGTTCCCTCCCGCCCATCATCACCCTGACACGCTTTGAGAAAACTCCAGATCGGCCAGCTTATTAGTTTATGTCACACCAAATTTATTGATTGACAAATGGTGTTCATTTTCTCCGCTTCCAAATGCCACATGTGGTTCCTGAACCTGGGCAAGTTAATTATTCAGCCTGTTTATAAGTAAATGAAATGCCTGTCTAGTCACTCGCTTAGGAGAACATTAAATCCTAGTCACCGTGTGGTGTGGCCACCAACGGCCAGCGGTGCCGGCAGCAGATTCGGACAGTGAGGAGGTTGGGGAGGAACATGGGCCAGTCCTGGAGTCTGGGGAAGGCTCGGATGAAGGCTCTGTGTCCGATGCAGAGACGGGGCAGGGCCATATGCCAGTTATCAGCTGCCTTCAGAGTCAGAATCAGGAAGGCAGAAGAACAGCTGGAGCCTGTTCCCAGTGTGAGTTGCCAGACGAAGAGAATAGCTAAGGAACAGGGGTCGACTTGGGAGTAAGACCACAGGTGGACAATGAATGGCCCCTCCCAGAGGGAATAAAAGAGGAGCGAAAGGGGAGTGGAGTTTGCAGGAGACCATTAGTTTGCTTAATTGGTTTGTGACTCTCCAGGACTCCTTGCCAAGTTTTGTAGACATCGGCCTGGCAGCTCTCCAAGCCAGATAAGGTCTGTGACTGTAAATCCTTCCTGGAAAGACTTTGCTGGATGTGAAGGAGCAGAATTCACAGCTAATTAATAAAAGGGGTTTTTGTCGGGACAAAGAGTTTACTTCATGCTCTTGGGAAGCCTCGGTCAGAAGCATCGTGCGGGGAGAACCATTTTTCCAGACTGAGTTTTTGAAACCGACCCACAACTGTCCTTTTTAAATGGTAGAAAGACTGAGAAATAGATAGATCAGAAAACGTGACTCATACGACCACAATTGAGGTAGTCCTGGATTTACGACCACAAACAGAGGCATACATTTCCGTTGCTAAACAAGATAGCTGTTAGGGGAGCTTTGCCTCATTTTACGACTTTTCTTGTTTCAGTTGTTAAGCGAATCACTGCAACTGTTCGGTTAGTAACATGGTTGTTAAAGTGAATCTGGCTTCCCCACTGCCCTTGTCAGAAGATCACAAAAGGGGATCACATGATCGGGGGCATTGCAACTGTTATAGATTAACTGAGTTGGAAGGGACCTTGTAGGTCATCTAGTCCAACCCCATGCCGAAGCAGGAGACCCTACACCATTTCTGACAAATGGCAGTCCAATCTCTTTTTGAAAGCCTCTAGGGATGAAGCTTCCACAACTTCTGAAGGCAACTTCTGTTCCATGGGTTGATTGTTATCTCTGTCAGAAAATTTCTCCTTATTTCCAGGTTGAATCTCTCTCCTTGATCAGTTTCCATCCATTATTCCTTTAAGTGCTTTGGAAAATAGCTTGACCCCCCCTCCTCCTCTGTGGCAGCCTCTCAAATATCAGAAGACTGCTATCATGTCTCCCCTGGTCCTTCTCTGCACTAGACTAGCCACGCCCACTTCCTGTAACCATTTTTTCATATGTTTACTGTAATTTATTTTCCAAAACATCAAAGGGCAAGCAGCAATGGATGGAAACTAATCCAGGAGAGAAGCAACCTGGAACTAAGGAGAAACTTCCTAACAGTAAGGACAATTAACCAGTGGAACAGAAGTTGCCTTCAGAAGTTGTGGGTGCTTCGTCATTGGATGTTTTTAAGAAGAGACTTCAGACAGTCACTTGTCTGAAATGGGATAGGGTCTCCTGCTTGAACAGGGGGCTGGACTAGAAGACCTCCAAGGTCCCTTCCCAGTTCTATTCTGATTCTGTTTTAGCTTCCAGTCCCCTAATTGCTCTTCTCTGTACTCTTTCCAGAGTCTCAACATCTTTTTTTATCATGTGGTGACCAAAACTGGACGCAGTATTCTAGATGTGGCCTTACTAAGGCTTTATAGAGTAATATTAGTGCCTCACGTAATCTTGATTGTATCCCTCTGTTAATGCAGTTGAGGATTGCATTGGCTTTTTTGGCTGCCGCCGAATACTTTTATAGACACACATTAGTTGCCAAGCAGCTGAATTTTTATCACATGATCCTGATGATCCTGGGGACGAGCAAAGTCAATGGGGAGGCCAGATTCACTTAACAACTGTGTTACTAACTTAATGTGATTCCTTTAACGACTGCGAAAGATTGTATAATGGGCAGGATTCACTTAATAAATGTTTCGCTTAGCAGCATAAGGTTTGAGCTGAATTGTGGTCGTAAGTTGAGGACTACCTGTATTGCAAATTAAGGCTTCCCCAAAAAGCAAAATTATTTTTGTAAGCACACGAATATTTATGGAAGAGGGGAAAAAAAGGATTGATCAATTTGGTTTATCAGCTCTTAAAACAGCCAAATCCATCTACTTTCTAATTGTGTGAGATTTATGATATTTACCCCAAAGAGCCACGTTTCAGGGAAATATATATTCAGCACGATTAAGAAAAAGATATATTTGGTGCAGCTGGATTTTGAAGCGGCTTTAAAAAGTTGGCAGAAAAATATTCTGCGGCTGAATATATACAGAATGCTGATTTCTGAGCCAGTTAACACTAACTGGATATATTTCTGTTTCTCTTTTGAAGGAATTTCTCCCAGGATTGCAAATGAACTGAACAAAATTATTTTTTTTTCTCTGGCATGTCTATGTTTTACAAGGGTATCCAATCTGTGGACTTCAACTCCCAGAATTCCTCAGCCAGCCATGATAATTGAGGAATTCTGGAAGTTCTCGGAAGTCTGCAGGTCTTAAAACTGTCAAAATTGGACCTTCTTGTGTTAGAACATTTAAATCTGGCTAATTGATAGAATCAGCTTATTGGTGAGATGGGCAGTAATAAATGTAATAAATAAATAAATATAAATAAATAATTAAAGTTGGGAGCCAACAGAGTGGAGAAGAAGAAGGCAGGGACTTCAAAAAGTTTGGTGGAAGTTAGGAAGTCTTTTGTTCAGTACAAGTAGTCCTCGTTTAGTGACCATTCAAAGTTACAACGGCCCTTTAAAAAAGCGACTTACGACCGGTTTCCATACTGACAGCCCTTGCAGCATCCCTATACCCACGGCATCAAAATTTGGGGGATTGCAAACTGGCATGTAGAAGTAGTCCTCAACTTACAACAATTCGTTTAGTGACCGTTCAAAGTTATAATGGCACTAAAAAAAGTGACTTATGACCATTTCTCCACAGTTATAACCATTGCAGCATCCCCACAATCCTCCGATCAAAATTTAGATGCTTGCCAACTGTCTCACATTTATGACGGTTGCAGTGTCCCAGGATCATGTGATCCCCTTTGGCGACCTTCCGAAAAGCCAAGTCAAGGGGAAAACAAGATTCACTTAACAACTGTGTTACAAACTTACGAACTGCAGTGATTCACTTAACAACTGTGGCATGAAATATCGTGAAATGGGGCAAAACTCACTTAACAAACATCTCACTTAGCAGAAATGTTGGGTCCATTGTGGTCGTAAGTTGAAGATTTCCTGTATTTGTGACGGTTGTACTGTCCCAAGTTAGGCGACATTAAGGAACTGGAGACGTTACAATACAATAGCAGAGTTGGAAGGGACCTTGGAGGTCTTCTAGTCCAACCTCCTGCCTAGGCAGGAAACCCTATACCGTTTCAGACAAATGGCCATCCAACATCTTCTTAAAGACTTCCAGTATTGGGGCATTCACGTTAAGTGAACCCGACTTCCTTCATTGACTTTGCTTGTCAAGGCTACCAATGGTGACCCCGGGGACAGTTACGACAGTACCACGAATGGTTGTATGTCAAGGACTACCTGTATCCTTATTTTTTGTTGAAGAATCTCCAGCCAGAGATTTCTGCCAGACCACTGCAGCACCAGCAGATACTCAAAAAAGTTACGTTTTGGTTTACTAAGGTAATTTCATTGGTTCAAAAGGGTAAGAAACTTGGCTGGCCCTTCGTCCAAACGACTTACTGCAGATTAATGCTACTTTGCCAAGAAACCTCACTGAATCAGGCTGCTGATAGAACAATTAAAAGTAAGTACTCTACCAGGGAGGACAATCATTTGGAGGAAGACCAGGTATGTCGGGGGGGGGGGGGTGCCTCTCTAAAAGCAAGTGTCTCCAAACTTGGCAACTTTAAGACGTAGACTTCAACGCCCAGAATTCCCCCAGGCAGCATGGCGAATGTTTTAGAGAAGTGATGACGATTGGAGACCCCCAGCTCTAAACAGAATGGGACAACGTGTTGTGGCCAATCCGTCATGGCCAACTGACCACAGCCGACTCGCCACAAGACAACTCAGCGTGGGACAATTCAACAGTTCAATTTAATCATTTCATCCAATATCATCCAATATCTCAGGGGTTGCCACAAAGAAGAGAGAGTCAAACTATTCTCCAAGGCACCTGAGGGTAGAACAAGAAGCAATGGGTGGAAACTAATCAAGGAGAAAAGCAATTTAGAACTGAGGAGAAATTTCCTGACAGTGAGAACAATTTATCAGTGGAACAGAAGTTGCCTCCAGAAGTTGTGAATGCCCCAACACTGGAAGTCTTTAAGAAGATGTTGGATAGCCATCTGTCTGAAACGATATAGGGTTTCCTGCCTAAGCAGGGGGTTGGACTAGAAGACCTCCCTTCCAACTCTGTTATTCTATTCTATTCCAAAAATAATTTTAAAACTATTTTAATTTGGGGTTATTCACATTTCATTTTTGTCCTTCCATTTGCGTCCTCTAATGATTCTTTGCTGAGTTAGGGGTGGCTAGTTTTCCACTGTGATTTGGCAATGGTGAGTTTCTAAAGGCTTAGAAAGCAAATATTTGGAGCCAAAGGAGCTTGTGGCCTTTGGACCAATCACTCTTAGCAATCCTAGCAATAGCAGAGGGTGCTGGGAGATGTAGTTCAGCAGCATCCGGAAGGCACAAAAGATCAGAAAATGGAGCCAAACTCACTGAACACGTGTCCTGCTTAGCAACAGAAATTGAGGGGCTTAGGGTTGCCAGGTCTGCTTCCAAAAAATAGCGGACAAGCGGGTGGTGGTGGTGGTTAAGTAGTAAAAAAAAAATACAATTAAATTATATATTTTCTTACAAACATTTTAACACGTATTAAAATAATCACTTCAAAACTTTACTTAAAATTCAAAACATCAAATATATTATAATTAGAACACAGCAAAATAGTATTTACATAAAAACAATGATTAACTTTTATGTTTATAATGCTTCAACGAAATCTTTGGTTTGACAAATTCGCGCTCTACATAGTGAGGCTAGTCCTCATGGAACCTCAAATGATGATACGTTATGGAGTGTTCCAAAACATACCTATCCAGCTAAGAAAAAAGTATAATATAAAAATAATAGGTAAATGTGAGTTAAGAAAAATAGTATGTAAATAATTTTATATACTTTTATTAAATGTCTTGTGAAACAATTGAGTATGATTAATAATTTTTTGGGAGAATCGAGTTCAATGGATATTCGATCTTTGTCTCATTCTAACTTATGAAAAAAAAAGACAAAATGCGATTCTCCTATCCCTATTCTCTTAGACTGTACAGCTTTAGATTACGTACCATTTCATCATAAAGCTTTTGAATAAAAAAAAGTCCACTATTTTGTGAAAAAAAATAGTGAACATAATGTGAAAAAAGCGGACTGTCCGCTCAAATAGTGGACACCTGGCAACCCTAGAGGGGCTCAATGGTGGTCATAATTCAAGGACTAATTGTAAGACATATAAACTTCAGCTCCTAGAATTCTCCACCAGGAGTTGAAGTCCATGTGTCTTAAAGTTGCCAAAAGTTGAGAAATGTCGGTATAAAGTAACTTCTGTTTTTCACTGTTGTGTACATGTTGTTCTAACCTAGGCTTCCCCAAAAAGCACGAAGCAGATTCCTGGTCCCAACAAAACCCCTTATCTAGCTTGGAAAGCTGCCATGTAAATATTTTACGAACGCAGTGCTGTGAAGGGAAAGACTTGGCACGGAGTCTCTGAGATTCCCAGACAGATTTTCACACTCCTGAAACGAATCAACGAACGAATGAATTGTTTCCTGCAAAAGCCCACTCCGCTTTCACTCCTCTTTTATTTCCTATGGGAGGGGCCATTCACTGTCCACCTGTGGCCTTACTCCCAAGTTGAGCCTGATTTCTGAGCTGTTCATCGGCTCAGCTGTTCCTCTGCCTCATTGCTGTCTAGCTCCGAAGGCAGCTGAGAACTGCCAGACGGCCTTGGCCCCCATCTCTTCCTCCGATGCAGAGCCCTCGTCTGAGCCTTCCCCAGACTCCAGGACTGGCCCATGTTCCTCTTCAACCTTCTCACTGTCCGAATCTGCTGCCAGCTCTGCTGGCTGCTGGCGGGCCACACCGCATGCTGAGTTCCTAAGCAAAGCCACATTTCCCATTATTTTCACAACGGTGAGCAACTTTGTAGAAGTCCATGCAGGATTCGAGGCGGGTGAATGAAATGACAAAGGTGTTTTCTTTCAAAGTCAGAACGAAGCAGGCCGAGTCCCCAAGATCTCCCTGCAGCATTTAACGAAACACAGGCTGTGTTTCCTCACAGCAAAATTCAAAAGAGCAGACGTATTTTGCTCCAACTTCAAAACGAAATTTTGGCACCCACGAATTTGTTTTGAGCTCACCTCATGGCAAGGTTATTTCCTGCATCTCAAACACTCAAAATATTGGCACGGGTGGTAAATGTTCAGTCTTTTAAAAAGCATACCATTCAGTTACTCATAATTAACTAATGATGCGTTGGAAAATCTCCATGATGCTTTAAACTCCTTATCTCTAATTAGTTGAAGAGGTCTGCCAGTCCATGGTCTTTAGCAAATTTTCTTTCCAGCGTTCATCCCGAATTTATATCTATCTATCTATCTATCTATCTATCTATCTATCTATCTATCTATCTATCTATCTATCTATCTATCTATCTATCATCTATCTATGATGCCTGCCTATCTATCTATCTATCTATCTATCTATCTATCTATCTATCTATCTATCTATCTATCTATCTATCTATCATCTATCTATCTATCTATCTATCTATCTATCATCTATCTATCTATCTATCTATCTATCTATCTATCTATCTATCTATCTATCTATCTATCAACTATCATGCCTACCTGCCCGCCTGTCTGTCTGTCTGTCTGTCTGTCTGTCTGTCTATCTATCTATCTATCTATCTATCTATCTATCTATCTATCTATCTATCTATCTATCTATCATCTATCTATCATCTATCTATCTATCTATCTATCTATCTATCTATCTATCTATCATTATCTATCTATATCTATCTATCTATCTATCTATCTATCTATCTATCATCTATCTATCATCTATCTATCTATCTATCTATCTATCTATCTATCTATCTATCTATCTATCTATCATCTATCTATGATGCCTGCCTATCTATCTATCTATCTATCTATCTATCTATCTATCTATCTATCTATCTATCTATCTATCTATCTATCTATCATCTATCTATCTATCTATCTATCATCTATCTATCTATCTATCTATCATTATCTATCTATCTATCTATCTATCATCTATCTATCTATCTATCTATCTATCTATCATCTATCTATCTATCTATCTATCTATCTATCTATCTATCTATCTATCTATCTATCAACTATCATGCCTACCTGCCCGCCTGTCTGTCTGTCTGTCTGTCTGTCTGTCTGTCTGTCTATCTATCTATCTATCTATCTATCTATCTATCTATCTATCTATCTATCATCTATCTATCATCTATCTATCTATCTATCTATCTATCTATCTATCTATCTATCTATCATTATCTATCTATATCTATCTATCTATCTATCCATCTATCTATCTATCTATCATTATCTATCTATCTATCTATCTATCTATCTATCTATCTATCTATCTATCTCTATCTATCTATCATTATCTATCTATCATTATCCATCTATCTCTATCCATCTATCTATCATTATCTATCTATCATTATCTATCATTATCTATCATTATCTATCTATCTATCTATCATTATCTATCTATCATTATTTATCATTATCTATCTATCTATCTATCTATCTATCTATCTATCTATCTATCTATCTATCTATCAACTATCTATCTATCTACTCTTTCCCCAAAAATAAGACCTCCCCAGATAATAAGCCAAATTGGACTTTTGAACCCATGCGCTATAATAAGACCTCCTCAAAAATAAGTCCTTCCCAAAAATATTGCAACACAGCAGCAGCCATGAGGTGACCATGCTCGCCACCTCCTGAACCTCAAAAATAATAAGACCTCCCCGAAAATATGGCCAAGTGCTTATTTCGGGTGTCAAAAGAAAATAAGACCCTGTCTTATTTTCGGGGGAACATGGTATCTATCTATCTATCTATCTATCTATCTATCTATCTATCTATCTATCTATCTATCTATCTATCATCTATCTATATCCCTATCTATCCCTATCTATCTCTATCCCTATCTCTCTCTATTCCTATCTATCTATCTATCTATCTATCTATCTATCTATCTATCTATCTATCTATCTATCATCTATCTATCTATCTATCTATCTATCTATCTATCTATCTATCTATCATCTATCTATATCCCTATCTATCCCTATCTATCTCTATCCCTATCTCTCTCTATTCCTATCTATCTATCTATCTATCTATCTATCTATCTATCTATCTATCTATCTATCATCTATCATCTATCTATCTATCTATCTATCTATCTATCTATCTATCTATCTATCATCTATCATCATCTATCTATCTATCTATCTATCTATCTATCTATCTATCTATCTATCTATCTATCTTCATCATCATCTATCTATTTATCATCATCATCTCTCTCTCTCTCTTCAATCTATCTATCTCTGATTGTAATTTTTTAAAATAAATAGCTCAAGACAATGAACATATCCAATACACCTCTCCCCTTCTATTTTCCACATAACAACACTGTGAGGTAGATTGGGTTGAGAGAGAGTTACTGGCCCAAAGTCCTCCAACTGGCTTTCATGCCTAAAGCAGAACTAGAACTCACAGTCTCCTGGTAACTAACCCAAAATCACCGAGCTGGCTTTAGCTTTCTATTTGCACTTGCTAGATTTTCTACATGATTTGCTTTAGTTTGGCAAGATTTCTGCCTATAAAGGAAACTGCTTAGAGAATATCAATGTATCCTTCTTGGTCACTGGAGCCTGACTATTACAAAAATGCCCTGTGTTTTCAGGAAGACAAGATAAATCCACCACCTTAAAAGAAAGATGCTCAGAATAGGCTCTTACTTGTTGTAAAGAACTATGTCCGGTCTCCAAATAAGCTCGGATGGGATTCGTATCGACGTTACGTTCTCGTATTCGTCAGGATCCCAACGTAACTTATAATCATGCCACTCCTAAAAAGCAGGAAATACCAGGTAAATAATTAAACCCAAAAAGAGAAAGCAATATGAATCACCAAATTCTGAAGTCAGAACTGAAGAAGCTTCTTGGATGAGAAGCGAAACCTCTTCAAAGAAAAACAAGAAAGTCCAGTTGCCTCTTGAGAGAAAGCATCTTTAGGACAACTAGGATCTGGATGATTGAGAATCTCCATAGACATCAAATTTTAAACACATTTTATGTCAGGCATATAGGAGCAAGAAAAACGATTGCCTCAGAGTTTGTCATACTTGGCAACTTTAAGCAGGTGGACTTCAACTCCCAGAATTCCCCAGGCAGCATGAGAAACACAGATCTATATTTTGCAGGTAGTCCTCGACTTAGGGCCACAGTTGAGCCCCAAATTTCTGCTGCTAAGTGAGCTTTGCATAAATTCACGACCTTCCTTGCCACCCTTGTAGGATAAATCGCCGCGGTTGTTAAGTTAGTAACACGGTTGTTAAGTGAATCTGGCTTCTCCATTGACTTCGCTTGTCGGAAGGTCGCAAAAAGGGATCCCAGATGTTGCAACCATCATAAATGTAAACCAGTTGTCAAGCATTCAAATCTTGATCCCTTGACCAGCACAACTTGAAAGTGTGAAAATACGATCATAAGTTACTTTTTTCAATGCCATTGTAACTTCAGTCTCTAAACAGATGGTAATAGTTGAAGACTAGTGTACTGCCCTGAACTGTATAGGGGTATTCTGGGAATTGAAGTCCACACATCTTAAAATGGCTAATAACCAAATTTCCCAAGCTGAAGTTGACTTTACTCTTTAACATGCTCTTTGTTAAAGTGTGAAAGATTGTTGTAGTATTAGACACTTAAGGAATTGGTACTAAGCTAAGAATAGATTAAATAATGAACATGACTGTAAATTTTAATTGCACAAAACATTTGTACCCAGATGACATACTGTTTCATGGAAGATAGATACAATACAATACAATACAATACAATACAATACAATACAATACAATACAATACAATACAATACAATACAATACAATAGTAGAGTTGGAAGGGACCTTGGAGGTCTTCTAGATTGTTTGCAAACAATCTAGAAGATCTAAACAATCTAAAACAATCTTCTAGATTGTTTGCATTAAAATAATTTTTTTAAAAAAACCATGCCCTTCCCCTGGAAATTCCCCCACAAAATAACTTTGCCCCTCTATTAATATTCCATTGCAAATAATGATTTGAAAACATATTTTTGATCCCTGCAGAAATGAAAGGAGCAAATTTGGAATTTCTCTAGGTTGTTTTTTTTTTCCTTGGATAGAGTCAATATTGTATTGTTTCCCCTGTTGGGGGTTGCACAAGTAACTTCCAAATCGATTTTTATTTCAAAAACTGGAGAATAAAACACACTCAGCATATGCTTAGAATATGGATAATTCTTTAAAGCAGGGATATGGCGCCCTCAGTCTTGAAGTTAAATTTAATGTTTGCTGCAAAATATTGGATCGGGCTTCTGATAAAAGAAATCTACAGTGTTCTTTTCTTACCATCTGTTGCTTGGGAGGAGGAAGAGGAGGAAGAGGAGGAGGAGGAGACATGGGGAAGAAGGAGAAGGAGACTATGGAAAGAAGACGGAGACAACGAGGAAGAAGAAGAAGAGGAGGAGGAGGAGGAAGAAAAGGGGGAGTAGGGGAGGGGGAACTGCTGGCTTGAAAACCAGCTACCAGCTTGTAAAGTAGTGCTTTAAAAGTCTTTAAAAACAGCCTTTCGGGATGTTTTTCACAGCCATGTGACCCAGGGCCAGTAGATGAGTAGGGGAGGGGCACGTACAGCAAGGATAAAGGCAAAATGGCTAGCTAAATTGGTCACACCCACCCAGTCACATGACCACATAGCCACGCCCACCCAGCCAATCTGCCCCCCCCCCCCACAACAGTCTGAGGGACCGTGAATCGGCCCCCTGTTTAAAAAGTTTGAGGACCTCTGGAGAAAGAGAGAGAAAGAGAAAGAGGAGGAGAAGAAGCTGTGTGCACTTCAACTCTCAGAATTCCCCACTGGCCATGGTGGTTGTTGGAATTCTGGGAGTTGTAGTTCACATACCTGGAAATTGTCATGGCTGGGGAAAGACTGGATTTATTTGGAAATGTAAAAACTTTATGGGACGGCTTTCAAAAACAACAGCCAGATTGTATGGGCCAAGACCTTTAACACCCATTTACCTAAAGGAAAAAAACTTCCCAACGTTTCATGAAAAAAGCATGATAGTTCTACAGGAAAATTCTTCGCCATCCCTCCCTCCACCCACATTTCTCTGGTTCGATCTCTGGAACATGGGGGGGGGGGGGGAATAAGGAAAACTCGGCTGACTCACTTGTTTCACCCAAACATTTGTGGTCATCATTTGGTTCTTTTCATCCTGAAAAATGAGAAAAAAACAGAACACGTTAAAAAAAACCCACCAATATTCCCCAAAGCTGTATAAGCTTTTGTTGATGCTGTAATCTCATCCATATCTTCACATATGTAAATATGGCGTCTTTGGTGGTCACTGAGCTTGGTGGTTTTCTTGCAGACATTTCATTACCCAACTAGATAACATCATCAGTGCTAGAAGGGAGTGGGGCTGAGTTAACATTAGAGCAAAAACCAAGCTGTGAATAACAACCCAATCAAGGAACTATCAAGGACATTCCCACCAACACTGACAGGGCAAACCACTTGTACATAAACGATGAGCAAACCCCACTCCCTTCTAATACTGATAATGTTGCCTAGTTGGGTAATGAAATGTCTGCAAGAAAACCACCAAGTTCTGAGAGCATCATGTATCCCACAGTTCAATCCCAAAGTACAAATATTCTCTTCTATTGGTGCTAATAAATGTATTTAAAAAATCAGCCCAAAATGCAGATGTTACCAATGCTTAGCAGAATCTATATTCAATGGTCCAACCCAACATCTTGATCTTATACAGTTTCTTAGCTGCTTGCGTAACTCGAGCTCTAGACCTGGGTGCAACTCTCATTGGTGCAGCCTGTCTTCTCCAACAAGATGGCCTTTCAGGTACACTGGATTATAAGCCCCATCACTCCCAGACAACATTTTAAATAGCTAGGAATGATGGGAATTGCAATACAATGATCCAGTGGAGAATGGCTCACTGAAGCATTCATCTATCAAAATTTGTCTAGAGTAGTACAGTATAGGGTCTGGAGGAGGAGGGAGGAGGATAAAGGGGAAGGGGAGGAGGAGGGGAAGTATTAGAATTTATTAGAATGAATTAGAAAGAATAGAAGAAGAGGAGGAGGGGGAGGGAGAGAAGGAGAAGAATTAGAATGAATTAGAAAGAATAGAAGGAGGAGAAGGAGGAGAAAGGAGGAGGGGAGGAGCAGGAGGGGGAGGGGAGGAGAAGGAGAAGAATTAGAAAGAATAGGAAGAGAAGGAGGAGGAGTAGAAGAAGAGGGGGGAGGAGAAGGAGAAGGAGAAGGAGAAGGAGAAGGAGAAGGAGAAGAAGAAGAAGAAGAAGAAGAAGAAGAAGAAGAAGAAGAAGAAGAAGAAGAAGAAGAAGAAGAAGAAGAAGAAGAAGAAGAAGAAGAAGAAGAAGAAGAAGAAGAAGAAGAAGAAGAAGAAAGAAGAAAGAACTGGGCATTTTTCTCACCCAAAGTCCCTTGGTCACCTTGTCACTAAGCTGATAAAGCAAACACCACTCTCCAAAATTCACAGAAACCCACTTCTCCTTCAAAAGAACTTTCTAATGCAGATTCACCTTTGTTGGACTGAGTGAGACGCTGAAGAGAAAAATTATTTCTGAACCTGTGTTTATACAGTTCATTTAACACCATGCATATCTTATGTTGCTCCACCTTCTTTCCCCTCTTCTGGTTTGCTGAGACATGAGTGGATGGTCCCTTCTCCTTTCCATGCATTCTCTCCCTCGGAGATAATCTACATTTCTTTCTTTCTTTCCCTTTTTTCTTTCTTTTTTAAATATATTTTTTTTTGTTTACATATAAATATATTGAATACACTGTAATTGTCCTGGCATTCCACTTGCCATAAAACAAAGGTAAAAACAAAATAACATATATTCTATATTAAACAGTGCTAGTGTTGTACATTTATTTTTGACTATCATATTCTAGAATGTCAACTTATGCATCATTCTAATACCTACCATATTTTTCAGAGTATATGACACACCTTTTTCCCTCAAAAAAGAGGCTGAAAATCTGGGTGCATCTTATACATTGAATACAGTATTTTTGCCTCCTGAAGCCCCACCCCTTCACCTAAATGGCCGTGCATAGCCTTATGGAGGCTTTCAGATAGCTCCTGGGGGCTGGGGAGGGCAGAAATGAGCAAATAACAGGCCGTTTTTTGCCCCCCAGCCCCCAGCAGCACTCTATAAGCATCCATAAGGCTATGACAAAAAACAGGCCCGTTTTCACGAAAAATGCACCTTTTTTGCTGGTTTCCCCCCCCCCCAACCTGCCCCAGGAGCACTCTGCAAGCCCCCCCAAGGCTATTCATGCCTTTTTTTAAAAAAAGGGCTCATTTTCCCCAAAAACAAGGCTTTTGGGGGAAGTTTGTAGAGTGCAAAAACTTTTTTCTCCCTTTTGGAAAGTTCTTTAACTGATTGATTAGAATTACATTGATCAAATGCTGTGCCAGCAGAAACAAAGTCTTAGGTGCTGCAGATTGTGAGTTATCTCCTTCTCCAGCCCATGGATAAATACACCTGGAAACATCTACCTCCCTACCTACTCTCTCTCTCTCCCTACCTACCTACTGTATTTCTCTCTCTCTCTCTATCTACCTACCTACCTTCTCTCCCCGCCCTACCTATCTACTGTATTTCTCTCTCTCCCCCCTTCTATCTACCTATGTACCTACCTACTCTCTCTCTCTTCTTACCTATCTACTGTATTTCTCTCTCTATTTCTCTTTCTCTATCTCTCTATCTACCAACGTACCTACTCTCTCTCTCCCTACCTATCTACTGTATTTCTCTCTCTCTCTTTCTATTTCTCTATCCCTCTACCTACCTACACCCTCTCTCTCTCCCTCTCTCCCTCTCTATCCCTCTATCTACCTACCTACTTTTTAAAAAAATTGCCTCTTCAAAACCTTGGTGCGTCTTATACACCGGTGCGTCTTATACTTCGAAAAATATGGTACATTCTAATACATACATAGTATCTCTTTCCATGTCCACCTAACACCAGTGTTGGCGAACCTTTTCGGCATCAAGTGCTGAAACTGAGTGCGCGTGGACATGCGGGTGAGCCCTGGAAACTGGAAGAGCAGTTCCCTGGCGCGTGTTTCTGGTTTCGGGCATGCGCATGCACACCCGTCATCTGGTCTTCCGGTTTCCGACACTCCCATGCATGTGAAGATCAGCGCTGGAATCTGGAAGAGCAATGGGTGATAGCTGGTGTGCCCGGAGAGATGGCTCCACGTGCCACTTCCGGCATGCGTGTCATAAGTTCGCCATCATGGACCTACCCTGATTCGTTCGCATTCCAACTTCTACCTTATGTTTCTAACCATTTGTACAATCTATCCCCGTGATGGCGAACCTGTGGCACACGAGCCATATCGGTGGGCACATGAGCTCTGCTCTAGTGCGCATGTGCGCGCCAGCCAGCTGATCCAGAAGTCGAGAAACAGGCTGTTTTCGGCCTCTGGTGGGGTGGGGAAGGCCGTTTTCACCCTCCCCAGGCTCCTAGAAATGCTCTGCAGCCTGGGGAGAGAGAAAAATGGGCCTTCTGGTATGACCGGAAGTCAGAAAATGGGACATTTTCAGCCTACAGAGGGCCTCTGGGGGGTGAGGAAGGCCGTTTTCACCCTCCCCAGGTTCCTAGAAAGGGTCTGGAGCCTTGGGAGGGCAAAAAACTGGCCCACCATGCCATCGTGTGCCAAAAGTGTGGGGAGCGTGGGGGGGAGCAGATTTAGCCAGTGAGGAGGTTGGGGAGGAACATGGGCCAGTCCTGGAGTCTGGTGGAGGCCCAGATGAGGGCTCTGTGTTGGAGGCAGAGAGGGGGCCAAGGCCATCTGGCAGTTCTCAGCTGTCTTCAGAGTCAGACATCAGTGAGGCAGAGGAACAGCTGGAGCCTGTTCCCAGTGTGCGCATGTGCAGAGCTGCCAGAAGAAAAGAACAGCTCAGAAATCAGGTTCCATGGCAAAAAGTTTGGCCATCCCTGATCTATCCCACGTAGCATAGTATTCTGTATCTCCTTTATCTTTCATTTTTAGCATTAGTCTGTCCATTTCCGCCCAGACTAGTATCTTCCTTATCATCTCCTCTTCTGAAGGAGATAATCTACGTTTCTTAGGGGTTAGCTCTCCGGGTTTTTTTAATATGGGCTAACAATGCAGAAATGTAATCTGTGAGCTATTAATATTCAGAGAGCATTCCGGCTCTCAATAAGAAATTATACTCTGGACGAGCTAATTCAATTGTTTTAGTAAATTGCTTTGAATGTACAGCTCAGGCTGGGCATATAAAAATAAATAAATAAATCGATAAGCCACAGATAACGGCCTTGATACTTCTGAAGTTGAGCTGAGCTGACAGGGCCTTCTGAAAGCAAATGAGGAGCTATCCCGGCTTAGAAACGCCTATCACAGGTAGTCCTCACATTACGGCCACAATTGAGCCCAAAATTTAGGTTGTTAACCTGACGACTTGCTCTACATGATTTCTAGAACCATTTATCTTCTTCGACGCTCCGGAAGCAAGAGCTATGTCATAGATTCTGGTGCGTCTTTCGTCTTAAGATGCTCTCATCGTAGAAGCATCGATCGACGCATTTCTTCATAATGTAAGGACGTCTATCTTGGGGAATGTATTGAAGCATACATCCGCATTAATTATTCAGAGCAAGTCAACTCTTAACAACTGCAGCGAGGTCTGGGGTTGCTTGCGTTGACTTCATTTCCCACACAGGAGGAAATGAGAGATGACCATTTCCCATCATCTCTGATTTAATTGTAAACGATGATCTCTTTATCTCTCTACGGTGGTCTTCCAGGGTCCAAATGATATCCATTCGCAAGCTCCTTACTCTTGCTTTTTTTTCTCCCGAGAATGCGGTGGTTTGATCTCATCTCATCTCCCTTCCTTTCTCAGCACGTACGAGCTTCCTTGAAACTTTTCAGGGTTATGCAGAAAGCAACCGCAAATCTCCTGCTCTTTTTTAACCTAACAAAACTATTTGCAAAGTGTCTCTTAGGAGGAACGCCTTCCCTGCAAAAGAGAAGGTCCTTTCACCACTGCTGAGAGAAGAGTGAAGATCCACCGCTTTGATTCTGCTAATGGGCAGACTATAAAACATAAGATGATAGAGTTGGAAGGGACCTTGGAGGTCTTCTAGTCCAACCCCTTACTCAAGCAGGAGACCCTATACCAGGGATGGCGAAACTTTTCGGCACTGAGTATCCAAACCAGAACATGTGTGCATGTGCATAGGCTGGAGTGCTAGAAAACCCGAAGACCTGCTGGCTGGCACACACATGCCTGTTTTGGGGGCATTTTGGGGTAGTTTTCAGGGCAGTATGGGGGCATATTCAGGCCGTTTTTGGGGTCGTTTTCAGGCCACTTTCTGGCAGTTTTGGCCCAGAAAACTGCCCCAAAATACCCCCAAAAACAGCCTGGAAATGGCCTCACAAATGGCCTGAAAAGGCCCCCCAAAACAGCCTGAAAAATGGCCTGGTTTTTGGCTGTTTGGGGGGCATTTGGGGGGCCATTTTCAGGTGCTCTGGTGCAGCTGGCGGGTGTGCCAGGAACCAGAAAAGCAGCTGGCGATGGTGTACATGGTCCCCTCTTCCTCTTCCTCCTTTTCTTCTTCTTCTTCCTCCTCCTCCTCCTCCTCCTCCTCCTCCTCCTCCTCCTCCTCCTCCTCCTCCAACTAACCCATTTAGTACATTTCTATAGGGGTTCACGGGAGGGGATCTCATTCATGTATTCAGAGGAAACCAGAGTATAATCTGTCTCTTTTCACCACCTCCAGGTTAAGGGATTTCTGAGCGATAAGTGAGAAAAAATCCTGCCCTGAAATGCCAAACGCTTTTGTTATGTTTCAACTAATGAGACACCACAAACATTAGGATCAGACAGTCTTAAGTGAAAGAGGGAACATATGTTGAGCCAGAGGCTTTAGATGGCAAAGCCCTCTAATAAATCCAGCGTCCTATTGGGGGCCAGTCAGTAGCAATGAAAGGAGTCCTACCAGCTTTCTAAATACAATGCCCTTCTGTTCTAATGCAGGGAATTGCATGGCTGAACAATACAGCTGTATTTGCCAGCATCTTTCCTTTCTCCATTTATCTAAGAGTAGTCATTATTTTACGCTACGGTTACTTAGTCTTGGCCAGTCTGAAGATGTGTGGACCAACTCCCAAAATTCCCTGGCCAGCATGGGGAATTCTGGGAGTTGAAGCCCAAACATATCCAAAGCAGAGCATCCAGATTCAATCACAAGTTTGTTCCATATAGTATCAACCTTGTGAACTCTCAAGTTTCCTCTTTCCGCTACATATTCAAAATGGACAATGATTAACATGTGTGTGTTTGTGCGTGTGTATGCGTGTGTGTGTGTATGCACGTATATATGTATATTTGTTTTCGTAGATTTTCACGAGTATACAGTAGGTATGCAGGTCTTGGCGTATTCGAGTCTTTTCCTGTGTAAGACTGACAGTATCTTGGTGACGTTTTGACGAGGTCCCACTCATCATCTTTGGGCTGGTGCCTTTGGCTTTGTGCTTGTGCGAGCAAAGCATGATCGGAGCTGCCGTTTTTCTATAAATATAGAGGTGTGTGTGTGTGTGTGTGTGTGTGTGTGTGTAATGTTGGCTTTGTTGCTTTAAACGGATTGGTTGGCTGTGTTGTCACATCTTGATTGGCTGATGGAATTGATGTTCAACACAGGACACCATCACCAATCACTCTCACCAAACATCAATTCTATCAACCAATCAAGATGTGACAACACAGCCAACCAATCCATTTAAAGTATTTCGGCACCCAAAAGACAGAAAAGGGAAGCAGTATGCTCCCTCACATATATTAAAATTAAATTTTGTTGCATTCAGCTCTCAAAAGATAACAGTTATGCATATGCCCATACACACACACACACTCACACATATGACATAGAGAAACATCACAGTCTAGTTCAAGTGTATAGATATATAATTTTACTTTTCTTTCTTTTACTTTTAACATAATCATCTCTAACAGTACAAAAACAAAACATTTATTTAAAGCCTTATCATTTGGTCCTGATCAGCAAAAATCCATTCAGAGTTACCAGAAACAATAACACACTGTATATATTTTAACGTTGGATCAAATAAGCCAACTCTATATCTTTTTTTCTTTGAACAATGTTGATTGTTAAAAGCAAATCTTGAAGCAATCTTGAATTAATGTACAAGCATTTCATTTCTTTTCATTTCCTCTTTGGTTCTTCTCAAATACTACTCCAAAATGTTAGCATGTCTCATCTCTAAATTTAAAACAAGCAGGTTTTTCACCCTTTTAGTTTAAACTTTTAATTATTAATACATAAGCTGGTTTCATTTGTAAATGAAATGCAACAGCTTGTTCTTTCTTGACATTTTTATATCCACGTCAGTAGTGGGATTCAATTTTTATTTACATGGTGGGCGTGGCATGCCATGGTGGGTGTGGCATGCCATGGTGGGCGTGGCATGCCATGGTGGGCGTGGCTTGGTGGGCATGGCAGGGAAAGGTTACTGCAAAATCCCCATTCCCTCATGATCAGCTAGAACTCGGAGGCAGAGAATACATGGGGGCGGGGCCAGTCAGAGGTGGCATTTATCGGTTCTCTGAACTACTCAAAATTTCCACTACCGGTTCTCCAGAACTCGTCAGAACCTGCTGAATCCCACCTCTGATCCACATACAAATCACCCTTAATGTCAGTTTTATCCAGGGAAATCTGTTTCTCTTCTATCATCATCATCTTCATTTAACGACCCCCATAATCCCTTGCAAGGTGGAGTCTGGGCAACTGAATGGAGCTTGTTGAATGTTTTAATGGCCAGATGCCCTTCCTGTCACCAGTGCAGAGTTTTGTTCAGCAGATATATTCTCAATGTGCCCAGAGAGAGAAACATCTGCCTCTACCTAGGATTGAACTCACAGCCTCCTGATTGTGAGGTGAGAGCTTCACTTCTAGGCCACTGCACCACTCCTATATGTTCCTACTCCTATCTTTGCATCCTATTTTTTTTATCCGACAAACTTGAGAGAAACTTCTGAGTGCCTTGTTCCCAAGTATACTTGAAGTCTTCCACAGTTAGAATATTTTGTTCCCATTATTAATAGATCTCTTCTCCTTTAATTATATTCCTTATTCTTTCTGGTTCCCTCTAGGGTCCAACCTTCAAAATCCACTCTTATCATGTTTTTTTCTCTAATCAACAACATTTTCCCACAGGAAGGTTTCTTATAATTAATTTTAAATTCTTCATTATTCTTCACAAAATTCAAAACAAACCATAGGAATTAATTTCTTATTTCAAAGTCTTATTTCAACTCTATCTGGCCCCTTAATCCACTTATAACTTTCCAAAATCAATGTCCTAATCACTTTTTGCTGTTTGCTCTAAAATAAGAGTCTTTTAAGTCTTTGAAACTTGCATAAAACTTTTTTCAGCAGCAATGGAAGGAGTCTCGCCGGGTGCGATTCTTGATATCCAAAAACCCCATTAACAAACAATCTCCAGAAGTGATTAATAAAGGAACTAGATAGTCCTCAACGTACGAGCATAATTGGGCCCAAAATTTCTGTTGCTAATCAAGGCAATTGATAAGAGAGTTTTGGTCCATTTTGCAACCTCTTTTGCCAGAGTTGTTAAGCAAATCACCACAGTTGTTAAGTGAATCATGTAGTCATTAAGCGAATCTGGCTTTCCCCATTGACTTTGCTTGTCAGAGGCTGGCTGGGATTGTTACAAATGGTATGGGTGTCAGCCATGGTTCCAAATAACATCCAAAAGTAAATCAAACTCCAAGGCAAAGTATTGCTCAAAGTTCCAATTGATGAAGAGAGCCATGTTGGCACATCTAGGAAAACCCGAATCTGAAAGCTTCCCGGTTTTCCCCACCTAGTTGAAAGTTCAAGATCTTGCCCCATACCCATAAGTCTAATCACATGGTCCAATCTTCCACTGCCATGCTGGCAGTTCCACCCATCCAGTTCCCGTCAGGTGCAGAGGTGCAAAGACAAAGGATGACCTTGGTTTTCTAGAAAGAATTTTTGTTTTGGCTACATATCATCTAACTCCGTACAATCCCCCCTCCCATTTTCCCACAATAGAAAATACATACTAGAATAATAGAAAGTGTGACGGGCCAAAGATCCAAAAGAAAGATGGCTGCAGGCCTGTCACTAGATGAATGATGGTAAGTGAAGGACTACCAGTATTCAAACCCATGTCCATTTGAATTTTCCAAATTCTGGCTTGGGCAAGATGGTGATCCCTCAACTGCTAGTGCCAGAAACCCTCTGGAGATCAATGTCTGTGGAGATTCTCAGCCAACCAAGTCATGGTTGTCCCAGAGGTGCTTTTCCAAGAGGCAACTGGACTTTCTGGTTCAGCTCATGTAGAACTGAAGAAGCTTCTTGGATGAGAAGTGACACATCTTCAAGGAAAAACAAGCAACTCCTGTTGCCTCTTGTAAAAGCACCTCTGGAACCTCGGGAGATCACTATTATCCTGACAGGTACCAACTATACGGAGCACGTAAGGGCAATCCTGAGGCCTCTTCCTTATCCAGAGAGAATTCTGACAAGCTGATCCATTTACTGGCTCCAGTCTCCACAGAGCCATCTTCAGTTTGCCATTGCTTCCCCAGATGTTATTCAGCTGTTTGTTTATTTATTGTATTTTTATCCTGTCTTTATTATTTTGCAAGTAATTCAAGATACCTAATAATCCTTTCTCTTGCTGTTTTCACCAAATAAGATCCCTGTAAAGTTGGTTGGTGTTGTGTACCGAGCCGGTCCACCAGTAGGTGGCGCTGCGTAGACCTTCTTTCATTGGCCCATACATCCGGCGGGAGAATCCTGGTTACCCTATTGGTTCCCCGACTGACGGCGTTTGTATAAATTGCTGTCAGCCGGGGATTGTGTATCTCGGTTTTAGTCAGTTACTGTTGTTTTTAAATAAAGATTAACGTCCAGCAGCCTTCTTGTACTTCTTTGCCTTGGAACACAAAAGTTGGGCTGTGAAAGAGAATGATTGGCTCAAAGTCACTCAGCTGGATTTCATGCCTAAGGCAGGTCTACAACTCACCATCTCACAGTCAGGGGTGGGATTTGGAGGTTCTACAAACCGGCCTCCCAAAACCGGGCGAATCCCATAGCAGCCCACTCCTATATGTATGGTGTTAAGGAAATCTGCAGCACTTGCAGACAAACTGAAAGGCATCTTTGTCCTTCTGTCCTGGCCACTTTTTACAGAGGCACAATTGAGAGCATTTTAACAAACTGCATCCCTGTTTGGTTTGGTGGCAGCAGTGCCTCAGATAGAAAGTCCATACAGAGAGTGGTGAGGACAGTGGAGAAGATTATAGGAAGCTCGCTTCGTGTTATTCAGGATGCTGCTTATAAGCGCCATGTGCTAGTCAGAGCCTGAAACATTGTTAGAGACCCCACACACCCCTCTGTTCCTGCTGCTCCCCTCTGGGAGGAGGTTTTGAAGTATTTCTAGCAGGACTTCCAGATTCTGTAACAGCTTTGTTTCCTAGGCCGTCTGATAAACTCACAAGATCAATTTTTTACACCATGTACATGTATATACTATCTGAACTAGACTGTGTTGTTTCTGTGTCATACAATATATGTGAGTAAATTCATATATTTGCATTTATTTACTTATTTTGTCATGTTTATGTAGTGTATATTGGAGGTGATGACCCTTTGAGAATGCAATGAAATTTCATTTTAATGTATGCTGATTAGTGTACCTTCAAAATGACAATAAAGTTATTATTCTATTCCAGTCCAGTCCAGTCCAGTCCAGTCCAGTCCAGTCTAATGAAACCTTATTTTAAATTCCAGAATTGAGAGACACATAGCCTGGATATCATAGATCATAGAAAATGACCTTAGAGGTTTTCTAGCCCAACCCCCTACCCAAACTGTTCTGGACAAATAGAGATTCAGTTAAAGTCCAGATGAAGCATCCAGGACTTCAGCAAACCGGCTGTTCCATTGCGTCTTAGTTCTCATACTGTAGTCAAGATATTCCTCCTAATTTTATATTATCTGTCTCTGTGAATTTTCCACTCGTTGGTTCTTGTCTTTTATCCTCAGGGATGGCAGAAAATAAATCCATACCTTCTGCCCTATGACATTACTTCGTAATATTAGCATGTCTTCCCTTGGCCTTCTTGTCTTTAAGCTAAACATATCCAGTTCCTTTAACCCAGTTCTTCTTAGGATTTAGCCTCCAAGCCCATTACCCTTTGTGGGAAGCTCCCCTCCATCCTAGAAGATGGAGAAACATGCCCTTAAAGACAGAAAGCAGACTCAGTCTCTCCTAATAGCTTCCAGCAGATATTTTGTGCACATTAAGAAAGATTAAAAATAAAGGTTCCCCTCGCACATGCATCCTAGTCGTTCCTGACTCTAGGGGGCAGTGCTCATCTCCATTTCAAAGCTGAAGAGCCAGCGCTGTCCGAAGTCATGTGGCCGGCATGACTCAACACCAAAGGAGCACGGAATGCTGTTCCCTTCCCACCAAAGGTGGTTCCTATTTTTCTACTTGCATTTTTACTGCTTTTGAACTGCTAGGCTGGCAGAAGCTGGGACAAGTAACGAGAGCTCACTCTGTTATGTGGCGCTAGGGATTCGAACTGCTAAACTGCCAACCTTTCTGATCGACAAGCTCGATGTCTTAGCCACTGAGCCATCGCTTATTCATAAAGCAAAAGACCTTCAACTCCAGGAATGGGATTCAAATGTGCATTCTCCTCCACCCAATGTCAGAGTGTCTTCAGGGTTGCCCCAGCGAGGCTGGCTGAAGCTGTGGGAAACCCTGAAGATGCTCAAAGATGGCTCCAGGGTTGGCACCCAAATTCTAAGAACAGGACATGACCTTTTAGGACGTAATAGGATTAATCTACTACCATTTAGCGGACGACACAGAGCTCACTACATGCACAATCTCCCAAGTGCATTTCAGACATTACCCATACACACACACAGCAGTATTTCAGGACCTGTGTAAGAATCCTGGCACTCATCGAGTTAATTGGGCCAGCTGCCCCAGAACCACAAACAGAACTGGCGGTTCTGTTCACCAATATACAGAGCAGGAGTGGGATTCAGCCGATTCGGACCGGTTCGGGTGAACAAGGTGCTACTTTTACATCTGGTTCGCCGAACCGGTAGTTGAAAAGACAGGCTGGCCCTGCCCACCTTGCTCCGCCCCTCCCAGGAGTCTCCACACGGCCCGTTTTGGATGCGAGGTAAGTGGAGGGCCTGCGCGGAGGCTCTGGGAGAGTGAAAAATGGGTCTCCCAGAAGTTCCCGGAAACAGGCCAGTTTCCAGCCTCCGGAGAGCCTCTGGAGCCTGGGGGAAGCCATTTTTGCCCTCTCAGAGGCTAGAGGAAAGCCTCCGGAGCCTGAGGAAGAAGGCTGAAGGTTCTGAAGGCTGAGAATCATGGCCACACCCACCCAGTAACTAGGCAGAGAACTGGTTGCTAAACTTTTTCAATCCCACCTGTGATACAGAATCTTTCCTTCCAATCACCCTCCATGTTATTTCCAACGTCTTTCTCCCAGTTTGGAACTGAATCAGGTGGGTTTTCCTTCCAGCCCCTTCTTTGCACTCTTTTGGGGGTTCACTCAGCCTCGTTTTTTGTATTGTGGTAACATACAGTATCATAAATGAGCTCTAACAGTGCAATATAGAGTGGGGTTTTTTTTTTAACCTTGATACTCTACTTCTACTGATGCTACCCAAAACTGCATTGTTGTTGTATTTTAGCAGCTGTAGCCCATTGCTGGTTCATCCTTAATGTATGGTCTATCAAGATGCCCAAATCTTTCTCACAAGTACAACAGGTAGTCCTCAACTTACAACCATTTGTTTAGCAACTGTTCAAAGTCACGACGACGCTGAAAAAAGGCGATTTAACTGGTTTTCACACAACCACTCCAGCACCCCAATGGTCATGCGATCAAAATTCAGATGCTTGGTAAGTCAACGGGGAGTCCAGATTCACAGACAAGGAACAATTGAGATCAATTGGGCTCATAAGTCAAGGAGCAGGTCCCTGTATTTGTGCATTGTTATTACAATCCTGTATTTGTGCATTGTTTTGTGTTTTTTTGCCTAAGTGGCATCTCTCTCTCTCTCTTTTTACTTTACTAAACCCTCTTTCCCTAAAGCATACTATGCATTTTTTTGTCAATAAGGAAGTTTTAAATCAATAGGAGAATGAAAACAAAGCAATTTATAGAAAGAATAGCAAAGAGAACTTCCTGGTAAGCTTCAGTGGTCATTTAGAGGTTCAGCTATTCACACAAGACAAATATAAAGGCAAAATTTCCCCTTGCACATATGTGCTAGTCATTCCCGACTCTGGGGGGCGGTGCTCATCTCCGTTTCAAAGCCAAAGAGCCAGCGCTGTCCAAAGACGTCTCCATGGTCATGTGGCTGATATGACTAAACATCGAAGGCACACGGAACGCTGTTACCTTCCCACCAAAGGTGGTTCCAGTTTTTCTACTTGCATTTTTACGTGCTTTCGAACTGCTAGGTTGGCAGAAGCTGGGACAAGTAATGGGAGCTCACTCTGTTACGCAGCGCTAGGTATTTGAACCGCCGAACTGCCAATCCTTTTGGATGGACAAGCTCAGTGTCTTAGCCATTGAGCCACCTTAAGACAAAGATAGGGTTAGATAAAGTATTATCGAGATCTGAGCATTTGACAAAAATCTTGAAGAAAAAAATTAAAAAATGAGGCTGTCATCAGAACTATCTTGGTTTCTTTCCGAGAGATTTAATCTCTTCATAGGTGGTGAAATTTCCAGTAATGTTGGGCTTGCTTTGGAATAAAAATAGAAAATTGGGGGAAGGAAATTCAAGGTTAGAGCAACAAGAAGAATAAAAATATGAAAACAGATTCATCTTTAAAAAAAAAAAAACACCAAGTCGGCCATAAATAAAGCAAGGTTAAATCATAAAAGGATTTTCTTCTTAGCTAAATATGTAGCAATATATAGCAGGGTAAAACACAGAGATATGAAATTTCCATATCCACTGTTCAAGTGGATAGTTTCTGCTGGATTGCTAAATAAGAAGTGACGGGAAGCACTAGATATTCATACAGTAGCTCTTTTCACAGAAAAACGGGATTAAGTCCTACGGCAATTTTCTCCTTGGCATTCTGGGTTTCTTTATATAGGGAACCGGGAGAAGATTTATAAAATGCAAAGATAAAAAAACTTCTTTTAGAACACCAGATTTTGCGGGGTTCTTGATGCTCTCTGAACTTATTGGGGTTTTTTGCAGTCATTGTTGTGGCCTGCCAGTGGCCAGCGGAGCTGACAGCAGATTCGGACAGTGAGGAGGTTGGGGAGGAACATGGGCCAGTCCTGGAGTCTGGGGAAGGCTCTGATGAGGGCTCTGTGTCGGAGGCAGAGAAGGGGAACAGAGCCGTCTGACAGTTATCAGCTGCCTTCAGAGTCAGACATCAGTGAGGCAGAGGAACAGCTGGAGCCTGTTCCCAGTGTGTGAATGCACAGAGTTGCCAGACGAAGTGAACAACTATGGAACAAGGGTCGACTAGGGAGTAAGGCCACAAGTGGACGATGAATGGCCCCTCCCAGAGGAAATAAAAGAGGAGCAAAAGGAGAGTGGAGTTTGCAGGAGACCATTAGTTCATTCCTGCATTCTTGCCAAGTATTGCAGTGTCTGAAAGAGATCAGCCTGGCCGCTCTCCAAGCCTGATGAAGGTCGGTAATTGTGAACTATCTTGAAAGACTATGGGAGAGGAAAGACTTGGCTGGAGAGGAATTCACTGTAAATTAAATAAAAGGGGTTTATCGGGACGAGGACTCGGCTTCGTGCTGCTGGGGAAGCCTGGGACTTACAATACAATACAATAGCAGAGTTGGAAGGGACCTTGGAGGTCTTCTAGTCCAACCTCCTGCCTAGGAAGGAAACCCTATACCGTTTCAGACAAATGGCTGTCCAACATCTTCTTAAAGACTTCCAGTTTTGGGGCATTCACAACTTCTGGAGGCAAGCTGTTCCACTGATTAATTGTTCTGTCAGAACAAGAAGTTTCATTACCCAACTAGGTAACATCATCAATGCCAAAAAGGAGTGAGGTTTGCTCTGTTACAGGTAGTCCTTGACTTACAATCACAATTGAGCCCAAAATTTCCTTTGTTAAACAAGACAGTTAGTTATTCAGTGAGCTTTCCCCATGACCTTTCTTGCCATAGTTGTTATATGAATAACTGCAATTATTAAGTTAGTAACATGGTTGTTAAATGAATCTGGCTCCCCTATTGATTTTGCTGTTCAGAAGGTCATAAAATGGGATCACTTTACCTTGGGACCCTGCAACCATCATAAATTTATGCCAGTTGTCAAGCATTTGAATTTTGATTGCGTTGTTCTGAACCAGCCTTAGCAGAAGCTAGAAACAGATTCCTTGTCATAAAAAAACCTTCTCTATTTACCTCTTGTGAATTAATTGCATTCCCCACTGAAAGTCCAAGCAAGAGTCTTGCAAGGAGTTAAATGCAGCAAAAGACCTTATCAGTTATTTACAATAATTGCAAGGTCGTGAGCTCCCAGCTGAAAAGCTGCAAATTTAGTTCTGGCAAGTAGTCTTTGTGGCACAAAACACATTGAGCAAAATCTTCAGAAACACGAACTGTTGTCTCCTATGACAACCACTCCCCTTTGCTTCTATTTATTCCCTATCCATGGATGGGGCCATTCAGTATCCATGTCTGCCTTGCTTCCTGAGTCCACTCCTTGTCCTCCGTTGTTCACCTCTCCTAACAGCTCTGTGCATACATGCATCTGGAATAGGCCCCAGCTGTTCTTCCTCCCCACTTATCTCAGCCTCCAAAGTGGCTGGGAAATGTCGGATGGCCTGACCCTATCTCTGTGTCTGATACAGAGCCCTCATCAGAGCCTTCTCCAGACTCCAGAACTGGCCCAAGTTCCTCCCCAACCTCCTCATCCTCCAAGTCTGCCACTAGTTCTGCTGGCAGCTGGAGGGCCACAACACACATCACCATGGGAATGTTACAACAATTGTAAGTGTGAAAAATGGTCACGTCACTTTTATCAGTGCCATTGTAACTTTGAACAGTCACTAAATGAATGGTTGTAAGATGAGGACTACCTGTAATAAAAGTTGACTCAGTTTGATTGTTGCAGAGAAGAACCTCAACAGGACAAAAATCAATTACTTCAACCCCTCATTTACAATACAATACAATACAATAGCAGAGTTGGAAGGGACCTTGGAGGTCTTCTAGTCCAACCCCCTGCCTAGGCAGGAAATCCTATACCGTTTCAGACAAATGGCTATCCAACATCTTCTTAAAGAGTTCCAGTGTTGGGGCATTCACGACTTCTGGAGGCAACTTCTGTTCCACTAATTAATTGTTCTAACTGTCGGGAAGTTTCTCCTCAGTTCTAAGTTGCTTCTCTCCTTGATTAGTTTCCACCCATTGCTTCTTGTCCTGTCTTCAAGTGCCTTGGAAAATAGTTTGACTCTCTCTTCTTTATGGCAACCCTGAGATATTGGAAGACTGCTATCATGTCTCCCCTAGTCCTTCATTCTCTTAAACTCGACATACCCAGTTCCTGCAACCGTTCTTCATATGTTTTAGTCTCCAGTCCCCTAATCATCTTTGTTGCTCTTCTCTGCACTCTTTCTAGAGTCTCCACATCTTTTCTACATCGTAGTGACCAAAACTGAACGCAAATATTCCAAGTGTGGCCTTCCCAAGGCTTTATAAAATGATATTAACACTTCACTTGATCTTGATTCTTGATTTAGGTAGAGTAGGATTTGGGACACTTCAAAAGCAAGAAAAACCAAATGTACAGATACAGATTAGGTGAAACCTTGCTCAATAGAGTAATTGCGAGAGGGATCCTGGAGTCCTAGTGGACAATCACTTAGATATGAGCCAGCAGCGTGTGGTAACAGCCAAAACAAAAAAGCCAATGCAATCCTAGGTTGCATTAACCGGATAGAATCAAGATCACGTGAAGTGTTAGTACCACTTTATAAAGCCTTGGTAAGATCACACTTAGAATGCTGCATCCAGTTTTGGTCACCATATTGTAAAAGAAGATGTTGAGACTCTGGAAAGAGTGCAGAAAATAGCAATATAGTTTAAAAGGGAGCTGTCAAGCCGGCCTCCCTCAGCAACCAAGAAAGAAACCACTTAACTCCATTTTGCAGAATTTAAGAGTACTTTTTCTGGTTATGAAAAGATAGCAGCTAAGCAAAGCAAGGTCTGAGGCAAAAGCGTGCAAAAGCATACATATCAATATTTGTCCAACCCCCTCCCCCCCAGTAACCCCCCCCCATTGTCCAATCTGCAAATCCCTCAGGTGTCATGTGGGTTTCATCTCCAAGGAGCATCATCAGGTTAGTATGCAGGACGGTTGGCCTTGACCAACTCTAACCACCAGTCTTCAGCATGCGCAGTAGATGGTGAGAACAAAACTCCCTTTTAACAATCTCTCCTGTACCAAATCTTCCCCTCCCAAATACCAGGGCCCCCCTCCCCATTTCAATGGCAGCCGAAAGCAAATAGCAAAGCAGAGGCTGACAGGGGCTGGAGGCTAAAACATTCCAATATCTCAGGGGCTGCCACATAAGAAGAGGGGCTCAAGCTATTCTCCAAAGCACCTGCAGGCAGAACAAGAAGTAATGGGTGGAAACTGAGCAAGGAGAGGAGCAACCTAGAAATAAGGAGAATTTTTCTGACAGTGAGAACAATAAAGCAGTGGAAGGGAGGGCTGACTGTCAGCCCTTCAAGGTATACACAACTAGAAAGCCAGTTATGAATGTTAATTCTACTTTTATTATAAAATTACGATAATAGAATCTTGCAAGTCTAAATACACTTCCCTCCCTTTAGTTTCATGAGAGCGAGTGCCATGCTATTAATAATTAAGAAGTAATTAACAATTAACCAGTAATCAGCAATTAATCGGTGGAATAGCTTGCCTCCAGAAGTTGTGCTCCACCACTGGAGGCTTTTAAAAAGAGACTGGAAAGCCATTCGTCTGGAATAGTATGGGGTCTCCTGCTTGAGCAGGGGGTTGGACTAGACGACCTCCAAGGTTCCTTCAAACTCTTGTTATTCTGCAATTCTATTAAAAACAAGGGAAGTAGAAGGATGCTACAACAGCTCCCATGCTGCCCTGCAGTTGTGCTCAAATCTCATCATCCCCAGCCAGCACAGTGCCTGTGAGCAGTAACTGTATTTGAAGGAAGCAGATTAGCAAGGGCAGCTATCTTATATGAAGCTGTAACCCAGCAGAGGCCTGTTTTTAGAATTCATTTGAGATATGTACATAACATTATTGTTATTATTCAGGGAATATTGGATAAACATAGCCTGAGGGGAAAACATAAATAAAACAATTCAGCACTGTCCATTTAGTTAGGAAACAAAATGTTTCCACAAGCTTTAAGTGGAAATTATTATTTTTTACTTAGTAAGCAGCAATGTTATTTAATGACTTTTTGGAGAATGAATTAGAGATAAAGGTTCACCGACTACAATATCGACACCACGTTTTCTAAAACGTTTCAGATTAGAACATAGCACCATAGGGCTGGAAGGGACCTCAGAGGTCTTCTAGTCCAACCCCTTGCTGAAGGCAAAAGACCTATAGACCAGCCTGGTTAAGTGCTTGTCTAGTCTATTTTTGAAAGCCTCCAATGACGGAGCGCCCACAACTCCAGGAGGAAAGTTATTCAATATAGATCAATAGTTTTCACTATCAACATTTTTTTCCTTATTTTTAGATTGGATCTCTCTTTGATTAGCTTCCACCCTTTCCTTCTTGTTCTGGTCTGTGGTACTTTAGAGGACGATTCCAATTGAGCCCAAAATTTCTGTTACTGTGCGAGACAATTGTAATTGACAAGAGGCGTGTATCTGGTCCACTTTGTTTGTTTGTTTGTTTTTGTTTAATTCATAAACATTTTGAATACAGTGTATTGTCAGGGTATATCATTTACTAAAGAAAAACAAAGAGAGAACAAAACAAAATATTAACACATATACTAGTAACAACAGCAATAATATAACAGAATAGTTTTGGCTTAATTTCTGTTTATATTAGCTTATTCATAATTCTGCTAAATATATTGGCATACTTATAATTATAAACCATCCTTATATTTAATTCATACACAGCAATCATCTTCCTTCATCTAATTTCTACATCTTAACTCTAACCACTCATAAAATCTATTCCATGTCAAGTAATATTCTGTGCCTTCTTTGTCTTTTATTTTCAAAGTCAATCTATCCATCTCTGCACAGTCTAATATTTTTCGAATTACATCCTCATCTGATGGAGTGCTCTCATTTTTCCAATATTGTGCAAATACAATCCTTACTGCTGTCAGTACATGCAAAACTCTATATATATATATATATATATATATATATATATGTATGTATGTATGTATGTATGTATGTATGTATGTATGTATGTATGTCTGTCTGTCTGTCTGTCTGTCTGTCTGTCTGTCTGTCTGTGTATGTATGTATGTATATGTGTGTGTGTGTGTGTGTATGTATGTATGTATGTATGTGTGTGTGTATGTATGTATGTATGTATGTATGTATGTATGTATGTATGTATGTATGTATGTTACAACCCCTGGTATGACTAAATATGGGAGGAAGGTCACTACTCCCTCTTTCTGTCCTTCGGCTTATCACAAAGACCATGCAGGCAGAAAACCATATTTTTATTTTTACTGTTGCCTTTTTATATTTGTGTTGTAATTGTACTATCTTGTCTCCCTTTATTTATTTATCAGTACAATTACAACATATATATATAGGAGGATATATATATATATCCTCCTATTTATGGTAAATGCTCTTAATCTTTTTTAAATGTGAAGAACTGTTTATCCTTTTCCCTTTCTCTCTGTCTCCTGAATCTATACAAACTAATTTTTACAATAACTAAGTACCTCCTTCAGGTATAAGTTTGGATAGTGACGTATTGCGATAGACCTCAAGGACGTAGCATTATTATAATTTTCCTTCCCCCCCCCCCCATTTTCCTTGATGGATGGAGGAGCAGATGCTTGAATTGACTGACCTGCATTTTGACTTGGTATATATAAAGGAATGCTTAATCACCTTTTCCAACCAAGTATGTATTTTCTTCCAATATTTTCTTACTTTCATACAAATCCACCACATATGATAATAAAAACCTAGGGTCTGATTACATTTTCAACATTTGGAAGACATATTACTAAACATTTTTGCAATTTTTGGTTCACCTTGTATTAAGAGGTACAAATAGCCCCTGACCTATGACCACACTTGAGCCTGAAATTTCTGTTGCTAAGTGAGACATTTGTTAAGGGAATTTTGCCCCATTTTACCAGCTTTCTTGCCACAGTTCTTAAGTGAATCACTGCAGTTGTTAAGACAGTAATATGGCTGTTAAGTGAATCTGGCTTCCCCATTGATTTTTCTTGTCAGAGGTTTGCAAATAACGACCATATGACCCCAGGACACTGTGACCGTCATAAAGATGAATCAAAGTTGCCAAGCATCCAAATTTTCATCATGTGACCAGGGGGATGCTGCGACGGTCGTAAGTGTGAGAAATGGTCATAATCCTGGTTTTTTTCAGTGCTGTTGTAACTCTGAATGATCACTAAACAAATGGCTGTACATCCAATACTCCCTAACTCTCAAAATTAAGCACAATTAGTACCGAAACAAGTAAAGTTATCTGTATTCTTTTATACAATACAATACAATACTAGAGTTGGAAGGGACCTTGGAGGTCTTCTAGTCCAACCCCCTGCCTAGGCAGGAAACCCTATACCGTATCAGACAAATGGCTATCCAACATCTTCTTAAAGACTTCCAGTGTTGGGGCATTCACAACTTCTGGAGGCAATTTCTGTTCCACTGATTGATTGTTCTCAGTGTCAGGAAATTGCTCCTCAGTTCTAAGTTGCTTCTCTCCTTGATTAGTTTCCACCCATTGCTTCTTGTTCTACCCTCAGGTGCCTTGGGGAATAGTTTGACTCCCTCTTCTTTGTGGCAATCCCTGAGATATTGGAAGACAGATAGATAGATAGATAGATAGATAGATAGATAGATAGATAGATAGATGGATGGATGGATGGATGGATGGATGGATGGATGGATGGATGGATAGATAGATAGACGAAAGAGAGAGAGATGTTCTCTCCTTGATTAGTTTCCACCCATTGCTTCTTGTTCTATCCTCAGGTGCCTTGGAGAATAGTTTGACTCCCTCTTCTTTGTGGCAACCCCTGAGATATTGGAACACTGATTTCATGTCTCCCCTAGTCCTTCTTTCTCTTAAGCTAAACATACCCAGTTCCTGCAACCGCTCTTCATATGTTTTGGCCTCCTAATCATCTTATTTTAGAAAGTTTTGTTTTTATTGGCTTCTGAAAAGAAATAACATTGATTTTTTTGCCATTCTGAAAAGCAAAAAATAAAATCCAAATCTCCATAGCAACCTCAAAAAAAAGGTGCTATGTCTTGACCCCACCTATATAATGTCTTTAAGCTTGGGCCTATGAATCATAAACACCTCCACTGGTTTTTAAAGTTGGTTAGAAGTCACTCTCTAACCACAGGACTAATTGCTGCCAACTTCCACCACACAAGTTAGAATGTTCCTAAACATGCCATAACACCATCAATGTTTAATAATGGTTGCATTAAATGAGGATCTCCCAAAGTGTGAGGTGTGCCTCACTTGGGGAAGTACAGACAAGAGTCCAGAGGCGTGAAGAAACGTTACAGTAAAAATCCACCTTTGCCAAGGTTTTGTTGCCCTGTTTTCAGGATTCATTTTGATGTTTGGATTTTTAAGGAAGGTGTGTATAGTTAGTCCTCGACTTACGATCACAATTGAGCCAAAAATTTCCATTGTTAAGTGAGACATTTGTTAAGTGAGTTTTACGACACTTCTTGAGACAGTTGCAGGGATGGGCTGCAGGGAGTTTGCAGGGGATCGGGAGAACCTCTAGCTAACGCAATTTGGGCGTCCTCCTAGATGCCCGGCTGTCAATGGACGATCATGTGGCAGCCGTGGCAAGGGGGGCGTTCCACCAGGTTTGCCTGGTGCGCCAATTGCGCCCCCTACTGGACCGGGATGCCCTACGCACGGTCACTCACGCACTGGTGACGTCTCGCCTGGACTACTGCAATGCTCTCTACATGGGGCTTCCCTTGGGACGCTCCCGAAGACTGCAGCTAGTCCAGAACGCAGCCGCGCGGGCTATCATGGGGAGTACTAGGTACTCCCACGTAACACCTCTCCTGCGCGAGCTGCACTGGCTGCCTGTGGTTTTTCGGGTGCGTTTCAAGGTTTTGATTACCATCTTCAAAGCGCTCCATGGCACAGGACCTAGGTACTTGCGGGATCGCATCCTGCCACACACATCCCTGCGACCAATCCGCTCTCACAGGGAGGGACTTCTCCTGGTGCCGTCCACCAGGCAATGCCAACGGGCGACACCTAGGAGTAGGGCCTTCTCTGTGATGGGCCCAACCCTCTGGAATGACCTCCCCCCCCCCCGACATTAGAACCACCACCGACTTCCGCTCCTTCCGACAAAAATTGAAGACTCACCTGTTCCGATTAGCTGGCCTGGCACATTCATAACTTCTACCTCCTGGCAGATATATTTTAACTGGTATTTTAGGGGAACTGTTTTTAAATTTAACTTATGGGATATTTTTAAAGGGTTTTTTAAAACTATATTTTAGATACTTTACTTAGATGTACAGTTCTTCTTTTAACCTCCTCCATAACTATTTAATTGTTTAACTATTTAATTATTTAATTTATTCATGTTATGTATTTTTATGTATGGACTGTACACCGCCCCGAGTCCCTTTTTGGGAGAGGGGGCGGTCTATAAGCGCAAATAAAGTAAATAAAGTAAGTAAGTAAGATTCTGTGCAGTTCAGAGAATCCCCAAATCCCACTCCTGGCTGGCCCTGCCCACCCCGCCCCACCCCTCTCAGAAGTCCCTACACGGCCCGTTTTGAATGCAGGTAAGTGCAGGGTGCGCGCGGAGCATCGGGGAGGGCAAAAAATGGGTCTACCTACCCATTTCTGGCCTCCAGAAGGCTTCCGGAACCTGGGGAGGCTGTTTTCATCCTCCTGGAGGCTCGAGAAAAGCCTAGGGTGGGCAAAAACGCCCTCCCTCCCATCGTGGTACAGGAGATTCAGTAGGGCATGCCCATCTTGGTCACGCGCACCCAGCAACCGGGTAAAGAACCCCTTGCTAAATTTTTTGAAGCCCATCCCTGGATCATTGTTAGGTGAATCACCGACCTTGTTAAGTTAGTAACCTGGTTATTAAGTGAATCTGGTTTCCCCATCCACTTTGCCTATCAGAGGGTCCGAAAAGTTGATTACACGACTTTGGGACACAGCATCCGTCATAAATATGAACCAAGCATCTTGAGTTTTGATAAGATGGGGATGCTGCAAAGGTTGTAACTAGGAAAACTGGCCATAAGTCACGTCATCCAGTGCCGTTGTAACTTTGAACAGTCACTAAATGAACTGTTGTAAATCGAGGAATACCTGTACATTAAAATTCAACTCCACAGAGATGTGATGGTAGAAAGATAATTAGGAACCCCAGCATTAAACAAAGATTGAAAAATGCAATCCAAGGGATAATTTTCCATTTATCCATTCTCTGTATTAGGTTTTCTCAATCTTAGTCCCCCAAGGTGCTTTTTTTACAACGGGACTTTGTTTTCCCTTGAAGATATTTTGCTTCTCATCCAAGAAGCTTCTTCAGTTCACCGAAGGGAGATTTCCCCTTTTTCTTCTATGTGTACTGCAAAATTTACCTCACAATTTCCCTGTTTTCTTGACTATCGTGTATTGTTTCTTTCTAGATGCTAACAAAGACCGCTATAAAGGTTAAAGTTAAATATATTTTTATTTATAAAACACTACAAGTTTGCGTTTGCGTGTCCCATTTCATCTGGACAGCCACTGCACAATTCCACAACTATATTGTTATATAATAGTAAAAAGTTGAGGTTTCATGTTATTACTTTATTCTATTGCACCAAAAGGAGTCAGAAGTCAATGTTTTTTTCTTTCTTTTTCTTCTCTACCCTGCACATTTTTCTCTTCCCCATTTCCTCCCTTATTTTAGCCTTATTTTCACTTTTCTTCGTATGTCTGTATTTTATATTTTGATAATTTTTTTTAAAGAAATCTACTTGGCAACTATTTCTGGTCTTTTTGCTCAAAAACTGAAAAGAAAGGAAACTTTGGGTTTAGGTGATGAGGATTAGAATGATTTTGTGATGATGGAAGCAGCTGGAAATGTTGTGAAACGTATGAGGGAAAAGTTGAGGTTTGATCATGTTTGTATTTTACTGCACTGAAAAAAGTCAATAGTTGCTGTATTTTTCTCCCTCTCCGCCTGTTTTCTTTCTCTCTGTTCTCTAACTTTTGTTTTTCCTGCATTTTTATTTCATGAGGAAACTGAATAAAACATTTATGGCAGGGGGAAAAAAGATGAAAATGAGGATTATTTTACAAAAGCCCACAGACTTTCTCAGAAAAATCTTCAAATTCTCAACCCCTGGAATTTCCTAACATTGCTCATTTGGTAACTGTCCAGCAAAGTCCATGACATACATAATCGTATTTAATGTAGTAATAATATATTTTAACAGTTGTGGAAGTTAGCACCCAGCCCAATCCTAGAAAAATGTAATATTTTAGGAAATCTTAAAAAGAGTGGAATATTTCCCCTAAAAGGGAGGCAGAAACTCCCCCCACCTTTGTCAATGGGCCATTAAGACCTGAGCCAGTGTATAACATATAACATAACAAAGATCTACCTCCTTCAGGCAGAGTTGTAATAGGAATCCCAAAGCCTTTTCATTACATCATCACCCAGCAAGGCTCAACCAAGCTTGGGACTCAGGACAGCCTACTGAATTGCCCCTGCAGGGCCCTATGGGAGTCTGACAACCAATCAGAATGCAAGCTCAAATTCAAAAGCCCACAGAGGGCATAAAACCCAGGGCACTCTCAACATCTCTTCCCTTTTCCCCCCGGACTTCAAACCATGTGGTCCTGTCCACCATCAATACAATACAATACAATACAATAGTAGAGTTAGAAGGGACCTTGGAGGTCTTCTAGTCCAACCCCCTGCCTAGGCAGGAAACCCTATACCGTTTCAGACAAATAGGTATCCAACATCTTCTTAAAGACTTCCAGTGTTTGGGCATTCACAACTTCTGGAGGCAATTTCTATTCCACTGATTAATTGTTCTAACTGTCAGGAAGCTTCTCCTCAGTTCTAAGTTGCTTCTCTCCTTGATTAGTTTCCACCCATTGCTTCTTGTTCTACCCTCAGGTGCCTTGGAGAATAGTTTGACTCCCTTTTCTTTGTGGCAACCCCTGAGATATTGGAAGACTGCTATCATGTCTCCCCTAGTCCTTCTTTCTCTTAAGCTAAACATACCCAGTTCCTGCAACCGTTCTTCATATGTTTTAGCCTCCAGTCCCCTAACCCTCTTTGTTGCTCTTCTCTGCACTCTTTCTACAGTCTCCACAGCTTTTTTACATCGTGGCGACCAGAACTGAATGCGGTATTCCAAGTGTGGCTTTACCAAGGCATTATAAAGTGGTATTAACACCTCATGTGATCTTGATTCTATCTTCTATCAATACACCTTCTTTCCAAGCAACTTCCGTGAATCCAGTGTCTTCCCCCCCCCCCCCCCCCCCACTTGGAACTGAACCCAAATGGACATTTCTTCCAACACAATTTTGTGCAACTTTATTAAATCACTTGGCGGGAGTAATATCCGAAGACTGACAGATCCTGAAGTCTAACAGATTCAGCGTGAATATTATACTAGCGTCCTTATTCCGTTCACAAAAAATGTCAGAGCTGCCATCTATTCAGAAACCAACACATTAGGATATAGATAATCCTTAACTTGCAACAGTTCATTTAGTGACTTTTCCAACTTACAACAGCACTGAATAAAAGGGACTTATGGTCCTTTCACACTTAAGACCGTTGTAGCATCCCCATGGTTACGTGATCAAAATTTGGAAGCTTGGCAACTGGCTCATATTTATGACGGTTGCAATGTCCAGGCTGGGGTCCCCTTTTGTGACCACCAAAGTTAATGGGGGAAACCAGATTCACTTAACAACAAGATTATAGGAAGCTCACTTCCCTTTGTTCAGGATGCTGCTTATAAACGCTACGTGCTTAGAGTTCAAAGCATTGTTAGAGACCCCACAAGCCCATTTTGTGGTCTGTTTCTGTTGCTCCTGACAGTTAGAACAATTAATCAGTGGAACAACTTGGGAGGAGGCTTCAAAGTATTTCTAGCTGGACTACCACTTGTTCCCTAGGCCATTGGTCTGGTAATTTTACAGTACAATAATACAATAGTAGAGTTGGAAGGAACCTTGGAGGTCTTCTAGTCCAACCCCCTGCCTAGGCAGGAAACCCTATACCGTTTCAGATAAATGGCTATCCAACATCTTCTTAAAGACTTCCAGTGTTGGGGCATTCACAAGTTCTGGAGTTGTTCCACTGATTAATTGTTCTAACTGTCAGGAAATTTCTCCTCAGTTCTAAGTTGCTTCTCTCCTTGATTAGTTTCCACCCATTGCTTCTTGTTCTACCCTCAGGTGCCTTGGAGAATAGTTTGACTCCCTCTTCTTTGTGGCAACCCCTGAGATATTGGAACACTGCTATCATGTCTCCCCTAGTCCTTCTTTCTATTAAACTAGACATACCCAGTTCCTGCAACCCTTCTTCATATGTTTTAGTCTCCAGTCCCCTAATCATCTTTGTTGCTCTTCTCTGCACTCTTTCTAGAGTCTCCACATCTTTTTTATATCGTGGCAACCAGAACTGAATGCAGTATTCCAAGTGTGGCTTTACCAAGGCATTATAAAGTAGTATTAACACTTCACGTGATCTTGATTCTCTCCCTCTGTTTATGCAGCCTAGAACTGTGTTGGCAGCTGTTGCACACTGCTGGCTCATATTTAAATGGTTGTCCACTAGGACTCCAAGATCCCTTTCACAGTTACTACTACTGTGTACTACCTGTTTCGACTAGCTGACCTGGCATAACTCTACAACCTCTCCAGCCCAGGGCATTTTTAATTGTAATTTTAGTTTTTAAGGGTTAATTTCACTGGGGTTTTAACTTTTTTAAGTATTGTAACTTATTTATTTATTCTTACCTCCTCTATACGCTATATAATACCTTTGTACGTCGCCCCGAGTCCCTGTGGGGAGAGGGGGCGACTAATAAGTTCAAGTAATAAATAAATAATAATAAATACTGAGCAAGGTATCATCTATATTGTACCTGTGCATTCCGTTTTTGTTGCCTAAATGTAGAACCTTACTCTTACAAGGTTCGTTTTTCTCGACATAAACATGTATACATCCAAACTAGATTGTGTTGCTTCTCAGTGTCATATAATATATGTGGCTATATACATAATTTTGCATTTGTTTATTTATGTATCTTGTCATGTTTATATAGTATAAAATTGAAGGAGTGGAGTACCCCAAGGCTCTGTTTTAGGCCCAGTACTCTTCAACATCTTCATCAATGATTTGGATGAGGGAATAAATGGGGAACTCATCAAATTTGCAGATGACACCAAGCTGGCAGTAATAGCCAACACTCCAGAAGATAGGCTTAAGATACAGAAGGATCTTGACAAACTTGAACATTGGGCACTATCTAATAAAATGAAATTCAATGGTGAAAAGAGTAAGGTTCTACATTTAGGCAACAAAAATGGAATGCACAGGTACAGTATAGGTGGTACCGTGCTCAATAGTAGTAACTGTGAGAGGGATCTTGGAGTTCTAGTGGACAACCATTTAAATAGGAGCCAGCAGTGTGCAGCAGCTGCCAAAAAAGCCAACACAGTCCTAGGCTGCATCAACAGAGGGATAGAATCAAGATCACGTGAAGTGTTGATACCACTTTATAATGCCTTGGTAAGGCCACACTTGGAATACTGCATTCAGTTCTGGTTGCCACGATGTAAAAAGATGTGAGAAGAGATTGGACAACCATTTGTCTGGAATGTTTGTCCAGCTTGAGCAGGGAGTTGGACTAGAAGACCTCCAAGGTCCCTTCCAACTCTACTATTGTATTGTATTGTATTGTATTGAAGGTGGTGACCCTTTAAGAGCTGTATGCAACGAAATTTCATTTTTAATGTGTGCAGAAGTGGTATTCGGCCGATTCAGACCGATTTGCCTGAACCGGTAGTGGAAATTGCGGCTGGCCCCGCCCACCCATCCCCAGCTCTTTGGCATCCCATTTAGGCACTTTTTTTTAGCCAAAAAGTATGCGCGGAAGGCTGAGCTCATGTACGGATGCACGCACGCTCACATTTGCGAACCAGTAGGGAACGTATGTGAATATCACTCCTCAATATGCCAATTCATGTACAATCAAAGTGACAATAAAGTTTTTCTATTCTGTTCTGTACTGTCCTATTCTATTCTATTTGATTCTGCTCTATTCTACTCTATTCTGTGTTACTACCTTAACAACCTTAGTGATTTATTTAACAACTGTGGCAAGAAAGGTCGTAAAAGGGGCAAAACTCACTTAGCAACAGAAATTTGGGGCTCAATTGTCATAAGTCAAGGACTAAGTGTAGAAGAAACACAATCAGGGAGCTATACTGGAAAGATCAAGTTTACAAAAAGAATTAACATGAAAGGTCTCTCTGCTAATTCCCCAAATTAAGTGTACAGTCGAATCTAATTATATAGATCTACAATACACTGGTTTATTAGAACTGAATAAATAAACAAAAAACAAACAAACGTGGATCTTACATTCTTGTGGATATCTTGACAAAGGAGAGGAAGTCAATTTCCAAAAGGAAATCAGTCAATTTCAATCTCATCAGTTCTTTGCCTCTTTTTTGAATGGGCTTCACCTTGCAGTGATTACAGGAATTCTGTACAGAGACACTCTCTCTCTCTCTCTCTCTCTCTCTCTCTCCCTCCCTCCCTCCCTCCCTCCCTCCCTCCCTCCCTCTCTCTCTCTCTCTCTCTCTCTCTCTCTCCCTCCCTCCCTCCCTCCCTCCCTCCCTCCCTCCCTCTCTCTCTCTCTCTCTCTCTCTCTCTCTTTTTCAACCCGGAAAACAAGACTTACACGCACATTTATGTAAAAACTCTGAAACCATTCCCAGGTCACTTTTCAGTTACTCAACTTCTTATGCATAATAAATGACAAAGCAACTTTGCGCAAAGATCAATGGAGCAGTCCTTCAGAAGGAATACTTGCCTATTTCAAGATTTTCCTCCCCCGGCGTGCAACTAAACACACACACTATTGCACACATGCACGTGTATGAACACACACACACACACACACATTGTGTCTATAAATCTCAGTCTGTGGAGTACCAAAAGCACCCCATATTATTTCTGCCTTTCCTTTCCCTCTCATTTCCTTTTTGTTCCTTTCCTTTTCGTTCCTTTCCTTTCCCTCTCCTCTCCTTTCTCCCCTCCCCCTCCTTTTCTTTTTGTTCCTTTCCTTTTTGTTCCTTTCTCTTCCCTTCCCTTCCTTCTCATTTCCTTTTTGCTCCTTCCCTTCCTTTTCCTTCTTCTCCCTCTCCCTCCTCCGCTCCTCCTTTCCTATCCTTTTCCTTCTCCTCTCCTCCTCTCCTTTCCTCCCCTCCCCTCCTATCCTCCTATCTCTTCTCTTCCTTTCTTATTCCTTTCCCTTCCCTCCTCTCCACAATTCTCATTTACACTAAATTTCCACAGGGAAACCCAGTTTTCCATGCTTCCCCCAGAAATAGTTTAATCACAGCAATTGCACGGCTGACACCACCATTCTAAGCCTTAAAATTTTCACTGGAGATTTCTGTATTCTCCCTTTTTAAAAAACAAATTAATTCCAGGAAGCCCAAACTGTTCTAAAACGAAATTGTTGGCTTCCAGCTTCCCAGCCTCATGTATTACGCATGCTGTCCCATTTCTGTTGCGTGATTAATCTGCAGCCTTCACTAGGAAGCCTATCAATTCCATCAATTCTCAATTATTAAAACAATTCTGCCAAGCCTCCAAAACTTTTTTCAGGAGTGACTGGGCACATTTAGGATTGAGAACTAGGTCACGGGCTCTCTCACAAAATGGCTGCCCTGAAGAGCATAGAAACAGACCCTTGCTAGAAATCAAAGCAGATACGTTCGTCCCCTCGAGTCCTTCTAGTTCCCCATCACGACAAAAGTGAACACTTCACGCTTTTTTTCCTGGCTGGATGGGAATCTTTCTAAAAGAAACCGCCAACAGCTTTATTTCATGACAGTACCTCAGAATACAGGTAGTCCTTGATTTACAACAGTTTGTTGAATGACCGTTCAAAGTTAAAACGGCACTGAACAATGGACTTAGGATCTTTCTTCACAACTGCAACCATTGAAGCATCCCCATTGTTCTGACCGAGGCTTCCCAAAAGCATGAAGCAAACTCCTTGTCCTGACAAAAAACCCTTTTATGAATTTACCATGAATTCTTCTCATTCACATCCAGCAAAGTCTGTCAAGGGAGGATTTACACTCACAGACCTTATCTGGCTTGGAGAGCTGCCAGGCCGATATCTGCAAGGAGTCTCAGAGAGCCACGAAGTAACGGTCTCCTGCAAACTCCACTCCCCTTTTGCTTTACTTTTATTTCCTCTGGGAGGGGCCATTCATCGTCCACCTGTGGCCTTACTCCCATGTCAACCCCCTGTTCTTTAGCTGTTCCCTTCATCTGGCAATTTTGTGCATGCGCACACTGGGAACAGGCTCCAGCTGTTCTTCTGCCTCACTGATGTCTGACTCTGAAGGCAGCTGATAACTGGCATATGGCCCTGGCCCTGTCTCTGCCAAGCCCTCAACAGAGCCTTCCCCAGACTCCAGGACTGACCCATGTTCCTCCCCAACCCCCTCACTGACCGTATCTGTTGCCAGCTCTTCTGGCCACTGGCGGGCCACAATACCCATGGTCATGCAATCAAAATTCAGACACCTGACCACTGGCTCATATTTATGACAGCTGCAGTGCTCCCAAAGTCACGTGATCCCATTTGGTGACCTTCTGATTAGCAAAGTCAAGGGGGAACCCTCTAAACGATCCTCCAAAAGGATCAAAATGACCAGGAGTATAAATCCTCCCATTCCCCATCATCCAGTCAGAGCTGAAGAAGCTTCTTGGATGAGAAGTGAAACATCTTCAAAAGAAAAAAAAAAGACAAGAAAGTCCAGTTGCCTCCTGAAAAAAGCATCTTTGGGACAACCATAACTTGGATGACTGAGAATCTCTACAGACTTTTAACTACACAATTTGGGATGAACACTCATCACTTCTTGTCCTGCCCTCTGATGCTTTGGAGAATAAATCAATCCCCTTTTCTCTGTGACAGCCCCTCAAGTCCTGGAAGACAGCTATCATGTCATCTCTAATCCTTCTCTTCAATAGAGTGGACATATTTAGCTACCTCAACCGTTCATCACACAATTCAGCCTCCAGACCTCTTATTATCTTTGTCGCTTTTCTTTGCACACTTTCTAGGGGTCAGGTTTCAAACTTCAACCTAGCCATAATTCTACTTGTCTGTTCCTTCTTTTAAAAAACCACACTAAATTAACAAGAAGAATTCTGTTTATTCTTAGGCGTAAAGGTACTTCCGATCATTTTCTTGCCCCAAAGAAATCTAGGCCCCAAAATAAAATAAAAATCTGCGATTAGAGTAGCAAGTGAACTTCTCTGATCTTGGAAGTTAAGGAAGGTCAGATCTGACAGTACTCAGATTGGGAATAATCGATTGGAAAGCTGGAAAAAATATGTTAGAAGGAGACAAGTATTTTTTCCACAACACTGCCAAGAAAACCGTATGTGAGAGAAATAGGATCTGAATTGTTCGTCTAAAAAGAAATGACCCTAACAGATTCCAGTTTGAATGAGATCTTGCAATACATATCTATTTAGCTTGCTGAAGCTGGAAAAGTACTAGCTGGAACAAACATGTTATGCTGACATTAGGCGCATATTGGACAGCATTAGGCGCATATTGGACAGGTTGGACAGCATCACCACCAGATGGATTCGTAACTGGCTGACCAACCGCACTCAACGTGTAGTCCTCAATGGAACTGCATCTACATGGAGGGAGGTATGCAGTGGAGTACCCCAAGGCTCTGTTTTAGGACCAGTACTCTTCAACATCTTCATCAATGATTTGGATGAGGGAATAAATGGGGGACTCATCAAATTTGCAGATGACACCAAGCTGGCAGGAATAGCCAACACTCCAGAAGATAGGCTTAAGATACAGAAGGATCTTGACAAACTTGAACATTGGGCACTATCTAATAAAATGAAATTCAATGGTGAAAAGAGTAAGGTTCTACATTTAGGCAACAAAAACGGAATACACAGATACAGTATAGGTGGTACCTTGCTCAACAGTATTAACTGTGAAAGGGATCTTGGAGTCCTAGTGGACAACCATTTAAATATGAGCCAGCTGTGTGCAGCAACTGCCAAAAAAGCCAACACAGTTCTAGGCTGCATCAACAGAGGAATAGAATCAAGATCACGCGAAGTGTTAATACCACTTTATAATGCCTTGCTAAGGCCACACTTGGAATACTGCATTCAGTTTTGGTCACCACGATGTAGAAAAGATGTGGAGACTCTAGAAAGAGTGCAGAGAAGAACAACAAAGATGATTAGGGGACCGGAGACTAAAACATATGAAGAATGGTTGAAGGAACTGGGTATGTCTAGTTTAATAGAAAGAAGGACTAGGGGAGACATAATAGCAGTGTTCCAGTATCTCAGGGGTTACCACCAAGAAGAAGGAGTCAAACTATTTTCCAAGGCAACTGAGGGTAGAACAAGAAGCAATGGGTGGAAACTAATCAAGGAGAGAAGCAACTTAGAACTGAGGAGAAATTTCCTGACAGAACAATCATTTAGTGGAACAGAAGTTGCCTCCAGAAGTTGTGAATGCCCCAACACTGGAAGTCTTTAAGAAGATGTTGGATAGCCATTTGTCTGAAACGGTATAGGGTTTCCTGCCTAGGCAGGGGGTTGGCTAGAAGACCTCCAAGGTCCCTTCCAACTCTGCTATTGTATTGTATTGTATTGTATCAGCTTGGGTCACTCTGACCTCGTCAAGAATATCCCAGATGGGAATTTGGAAGTCCCCTCGCTAAGGATATGTTTTCAGAAAGTTCGGTAGTTATCTTGTTATTGTCAAAATATGGGAACTGCGGAAATAAAGGGGAATTTTGTATAGTTTAAAAATATAATGCGTTCTTGACATGCATGTGAATGGGAAACTTTACAAGGAAGAACATGGAAGACCTGTTTTTGGGCTGAAGCTTAATTATTGCCAACTATTGTCAATATTGCCAAGCTATTGTTATTGATTACGCCAAGTGCATTTATGTAATTGTATGAGACTACAATTTGTGTATTTAAGTCTCACCTGTCACCCTGTTAAGTATTCTCTCTTTTCTGAGAATCCACTTGCGCAAGTGTAAATAAAGAGATGGTTTTTATTGATCATAGTCTCCTTGACCGTTTTTTTAAATATATAGAAACTATATCAAATATACATTTTCTCACAGTATGGGTTCTACCAAGAACCCAATTCAACCAGACCCAATCTTTATTTTTTAATAACACAGGTAGTCCTTGACTTACGACCACAATGGAATCGAACATTTCTGCTGTTAAGCCGGACATGTGTTAAGTGAATTTTGCCCCATTTTCGGACTTTTCTTGCACATAGTTGTTAAGTGAAACATTGCATTTGATAAATTAGTAACCCAGATGTTAAGCGAATCTGGCTTCCCCATTGACTTTGCTTGTCATAAGGTCGCAAAAGGGGGTCGCCTGACCTTGGGGACACAGCGACGGTCATAAATGTGAACCGGTTGCAAAGCGTCTGAATTTTGATCGTGTGACCACGCTGCAAAGGTTGTAACTGTGAAAAACGGTCATTAGTCACTTCATCCAGTGCCATTGTAACTTTGAACAGTCCCTAAACAAACAGTTGTAAGTCAAGGGCTGCCTATACTTTTGGGGAAAATATTTGTTGTGGATGTTGTATTCACCAAGATGCCGAGTTGTACCAAATTCTAGATCAGTGATGGCTAAGCTTTTTCCCCTCATGTGCCGAAATCGCACGTGTGCATGCGACAGGGCTGTGTGTGTGCCCACACCCATAATGCAATGCTTCCCACCCCTGGCGCATGCGCACATGCCCTCCCCCCGCACATGCACACGACCTCCCGTGCTCCCCCCGCGCATGTGCGCGACCCCTCCATGCCCCGTTTTGGGCCTGGCGGGCTTCCCTGAAGCTTCCTGGAACTAAGGCACGGGGGCCGCCACTCCCCCACTCCTCCCCTGCACTTGTGCTCCTGTCCCCCGCATGCGTGAGACAGAGACCTGAAAATCGGCTGGCACGCACGCCATAGGTTCGCCATCACGGTTCTAGATTGACATTGCAACAGAATGTTTCTCAACCTTGGCCACTGGAGGATGTGTAGACTTCAACTCCCAGAATTCCTCAGCCAGCAATGGGGGAATTCTGGGAATGGATTCCTGGTGTGTGTGTGTGTGTGTGTGTGTGTCCGTGTGTGTGTGTGTGTGTCCGTGTGTGTCCAAACAGACTCATGGAATAATTCCAGCCGTACTTACCACATCTATAAGCTGAGCAATGGACAATCCAAAACGCACGATGACAACATCGGAAATATTAGCCACTGGCCTCGACCATTTGTTGTATCCAGAGAAAAGTTTCTTCAGCAGACGTTCCTCGGCATGCGCCCGGGTTTCTACATGGCCAAAAGCTGCAGAGAAAACAGAAATCCGTAGGATCTATACATTATCACACATCTTAATGTAACTAGCAGAATAGTTATCTGCGGGATCGTATCCTGCCCCATACATCCCTTCGGCCGATTCGCTCTCACAGAGAGGGACTCCTCCGGGTGCCGTCCACTAGGCAATGCCAGCGGGCGACGCCCAGGAGTAGGGCCTTCTCTGTGATGGGCCCGAACCTCTGGAATGACCTCCCCCCGGATATCAGGACTACCACCGACCTCCGCTCCTTCCGTAAGAAGCTAAAAACCCACCTATTCAATTTAGCCGGCCTGGCCTAATTCCCAATTTTAATCCCTCAAGCCTGCATTTTTAAGTTTTTTAGGGGTATGCTTTTTAGTTGCATTTAATTTTTACTTTTCTGTACAGCTGTATTAGGTTTAATTCATTTTTAAGGGTATAGGATATTTATCTTTTGTATTTGTTTTAATGAGACGCCTGTACACCGCCCCGAGTCCCTTTGGGGAGAGGGGGCGGTCTATAAATCCTGAAAAATAAATAAATAAATAAATAGAATAACAGAATAACGGAGTCGGAAGGGACCTTGGAGATCTTCTAGTCCAGAGCTCTGCAACCTTAAACACTCAAAGAGCCATTTGGACCCGTTTCCCACAGAAAACACCGGGACCCACAAAACCTGGGTGGGCGTGGTCAATTCAACGTCACTCACTCTCGCCCAGTCACATGATATGCACACCCCAGTCATGCCTACCCAGGTTTTGTGGCTCCTGGTGTTTTTTTTTCTGTGGGAAACGGGGTGGGATCACCCAACAGGGAGCCGCAGCAGAGGGACAAAAGAGCCGCATGTGGCCCCGGAGCCACAGGCCGCTTACACGCATTCTAGTCTAACCTCTGCACAGGCAGGAAACCCTGTACCATTTCAGACAAATGGTTATCCAACAACTTCATAAAAACTCCCAGTGTTGGAGGATTCATAACTTCTGGAGGCAAGTTGTTCCACTGATTAATAGTTCTCACTGTCAGGAAATTCCTCCTTAGTTCTAGGTTGCTTCTCTCCTTGATGAGTTTCTACCTGTTGCTTCTTGTTTTGCCTTCGGGTGTTTTGGAGAATAGTTTGACACACACACACACACACACACACACACACACACACACACACACCTCTTCTTTGTGGCAGCCCCACAGCGATGGCTGCAACTGAAGCAATGTGGTAGGTACTGATTTAATTCACAAATGCTTCTCCTTTCCATATTTATTGTTTTTGTTTTTACTTTTGGAAGCTATTCTACACTCTGGTTATTCAAAAGGAAGCACCAACTTTAAGATGAAAAATAGGCTGGATTCAGACACTGTACTAAGAAGAACGCAACTTTGGGGCAAGTGGACACATTTAGAAATCTTTGGGGAAGCTATCCATGATGGTGAACATGGCTAGTCATATTTCTTTTACTTATTTATTAGACGTTTAACTTGCCTTTATTGCTTTATCAGTAACCTAAGGCAGCGAAAACACTTAATACTCTTTCCCCCATCCTATTTTCCCCACAACAACAACCTTGTGAGGTGGGTTGGTCTGGAACAGAGGCGCTGGCTCAAAAGTCACCCAACTGGCTTTCCTGCCTAAAGTGGGACTAGAACTCACTGTCTCCTGGTGATTGGCTCAAAGTCACCCTGACAGCTTTCTTGTCTAAGGTGGGATTAGAACTCATTGTCTCCTGGTGATTGGCTCAAAGTAACCCAACCTTGTTTCATCCTGAAGCGGGATTACAACTCACAGTTTGCTGGTGATTGGCCCAAGATCACCCAGTCAATATTCATGCCTAACACAAGACTAGAATTGGTGATGGACCCAAAGTCATCCAGTCAGCTTTCACACGTAAGGTAGGACTAGAACTCACAGTCTCCTGGTTTCTAGCCAAGTGCCTTAACCACTACACCAAACTACCTCTCCTTTTAAAGAGGGAAGTGAGATTTTGATGGACTCAATATCGGGGGATCTACTAGTAAGCCATAAAAGTGGCTTATTTTGTTTTGGCTTAGTGTGATGTCCGTTCCTTGCCCCCTTCTCTTATTCAACAAACCATGGTTTAAAATAATCATTTTGCCTAGTCCAACTACCATATGTTAGCTTCTGGGAGTAGTCTTAGATAGGTCCAATGCTTATAGAATTCTATGAACTGATCATTCATTGGCATAGGTGCAGCTACAGGATAGACAGAGTTCTCAAAAGGTGCTTTGAGGAATGGGATATGTAGTCCAAAACCTCCAAAACTCTCTTAAAATGGGCTATCGTTTCATTAATTCTGCTCCTAGATTAATGAAAAATCCAAGTTGCAAGTGGAATACATTTTGCAGGCCTGTTACCTTGATTTGCAAAATGGTTATGGTTGCAAGTGTGAAATAAAATGGTTAAAAGGGGCAGGTCTGCAAATAAAACACACACACACACACACACAGGGAGAGGGGGAGCGGGGAGAGAGAGAGCTTTGGGACTCAAGCTTCCATTCAGAGCCAACAATCTGAAGTGCTGTTATCGGAACCAACCACAAAAGCAACACAATTTCAATTGTTCAAGTAGCAGCTGAAAAGCTCCAGAACAGGGGCTTCTCTTGCTCTGGAAAGACCCGTTCAGTGCTTGTCACTCTCTGCAGCACAAAACCGTTGTGGCTACCCACACAGGCAGCCAGCTCAGAGAGTGTGAAGCTGTAATGGGGGAAATGGTGCAACTCCTAACCTACAAAAAGCTTGATTGGTGCAACAGGGCCAGAGTTCACCTAGCTTTAGGCCCCTAAACCATCCTTACTCACCCACCCCAAAAGGAAATGGTGACCTGGGTCATTTTGGTGAGGTTTCCGAGCTGCAGCATTCAATTGGGAGCCAAATATCTCCACTCCTTGCAAAAAGCCATTCTCAAAACTCATCAAATATGCCGAAAAGCTCATGCAAAATAAAGGGAGAACCACCCGGTAGATCTATATTGAAAAGTGAACAAGGTTTTGCAAATGGGAAATGTGAGCTAAGTGACAGCTGGCCAATCTGGGGAAGCCAAGAAGGATTTCCCATGCATGCTTCTTTTGATGGAATCTTCACTCTTAGTCTTCCTTCCTTCCTTCCTTCCTTCCTTCCTTCCTTCCTTCCTTCCTTCCTTCCTTCTTTCCCATCTCTTCTTCCTTCCCTCTCATTTCTGCTCCCCCCTCTCTCCATTCTCCCCTCTCCTTCCTTTCTTCCCTCATTGCTTCTTCCCATCTTTCTTTCTTTCTCTCTTTCTTTCTTTCTTTCTTTCTTTCTTTCTTTCTTTCTTTCTGTTTCTCTTTTCTTTTTTCTTTCTTCTCCCCTTCTCCTTTCATCCTTCCTATCCCCTTCCTATTTCCTTCCCATCTCTCTCCTTTCTTCCTCCCCTCTCTCTCCATTCTCCCCTCTCCTCCCTTTCTCCATCTTTTCTCTCTCTCTTTGTTTCTTTCATTCTCTCTCCCCTCTATCCTTCCTTTCTTCCTTCTCATCTCCTTCCTTTTCTTTTCTTCCTCCCTCCCTTCTCATCTCTCTCCTTCCTTCCCTCTCCTTTCTTCCCCCCCTCTCCATTCTCCCCTCTTCTTCCTTTCTTCCCTCATTGTTCTTCCCTTCTCCTCTCTCTCTCTCTCTTTCTTTCTCCTTCCCTCTCTTCCTCCTTCCTATCTGCTTCCCATCTTCGTCTTCCTTCCCTCCTTTCTTCCTTCTTCCCATCACCTCCCTCCCTCTCTCCCTTTCTTCTTCCCTCCCTCTCTCCCTCCCTTCTTCTTATGTCATTCCCATCTTCTTCTTCCCTCCTTTTTCCTATCTCCTTCCCATCATCTTCTCCCTCCCTCCCTCCCTCCCTCCCTCCCTCCCTTCCTTCAGCAAGGGCATTTTCTCAGTAAGTCATGTCTGGAAAAGTTGGTGTCAGCTGCTGTGCTAATAAAGGAACTCTCCGAAGAGCCTTTTGTTGTGTGTCTGTGTGTGTGTTTGGGGGGGAACAAACAATGTAAATAAATATTCAAAGCCCAGCCTTGCTTTGCTCAGAAACTGCCAAGGTGACACATTGGGCTGCCTGAAGGCAAAAAATGAAAAGCACCAAAAACAAAAAAACAAAAGACCCCCCAAACCCTCCCATCCTTCAAAGTTCAAACCCAGATTCTCCTTATGGAGAAGGCTTGAACACAAAGGGAGAAATTAAGGAGAAATGTGGTTGCATCTTTCTCCAACACGCATACGTCTGATAAGAGAAAGCTTACGCCTTCTAATAAAATGTGTTAGTTGTTGTCGCTGCCCTCCAGCAATGGGTGTGTGTGTGTGTGTGTGTGTCAACTCCTACAGAGGGGAGGGAAGCCCCTCAACGGGGCAGGGTTTACCTCCGAAAAGCCATCTCATTAACGCTGAGGAGATTACTCCAGAGCAAACAGCCCCCAGGCCCCAAGAGACCACCTTCACCACAGCTGTTATTGCCGCATCAGCAAAGCTTTAGCCCGGGCAGTTTACATTAAGAGACTAATGGAAGGAGGGGAGAGAAATAAATAACGTCTGGGAAAGCAGAGAAAAGGGCTGTAATCTTCCTAAGCTACTACGGGCTCAACCCTCAGATTGGGTGAGGGCACACAGCTCAGAAAGGATAAAAACAAAGGGTTACCCTGAGCCGTGACACAAAAATGCATCCTCCGTATATCTATTCTGCAATTGGTTTTGAAGATAAGGAACCATGCCAAAAAGGGCTACCGGTCATATGTATTTTCCTGAATATTCCAAATATACAGGTATTGTAGGATGACGGAGGCTAAAATATATGAAGAACGGTTGCAGGAACTGGGTATGTCTAGTTGAATGAAAAGAAGGACTAGGGGAGACAGGATAGCAGTGTTCCAATATCTCAGGGGTTGCCACAAAGAAGAGGGAGTCAAACTATTCTCCAAGGCACCTGAGGGTAGAACAAGAAGCAATGGGTGGAAACTAATCAAGGAGAGAAGCAACTTAGAACTGAGGAGAAACTTCCTGACAGTGAGAACAATGAATCAGTGGAACAGGAGTTGCCTCCAGAAGTTGAGGGAGGCTTTTAAGAAGGGATTGGATAGCCACTTGTCTGGAATGGTATAGGGCAGTGATGGCAAATCTTTTCGGCACCAAGTGTGCAAACCGGAATGTGCACCGGAGTGCTGGAAACCCGAAGACTACCTGGCCAGCACGCATGTGTGCACTGGAAATCCGAAGGCTAGCTGATCTTCAGGTTTCCAGCACTCTGGCACGCGCAAAGACCAGCTGGCACACCGGAAACCAGAAGAGCAGCTGGCGACGGTCCGCACGTACACAGAGAGGGCTCTGCGTGCCACCTCTGGCACACATGCCATAGGTTCACTATCTCGTGTATAGATTGTCCTGCTTGAGCAGGGGGACTGGACTAGAAGACCTCCAAGGTCCTTTCCAGCTCTGTTGTTCTGTTCTGTTCTGTTCTATTCTACTCTACTCTATTCTATTTTCTTTCTCTTCTCTATTTTCTTTCTCTTCTCTCTTCTCTTTTTTCTCCTTTCCTCTCTTCTATTTTCTTTCTCTTCTCTTCTCGCTTCTCCTCTCCTTTCCTACTCTACTCTACTCTATTTTCTTTCTCTTCTCTATTTTCTCTCCTCTCCTCTTTTCCTTCTCTTCTCTTCTCCTCTCTTCTTCTCTCCTCTCCTCTCCTCTATTTTCTTGCTCTTCTCTATTTTCTCTTCTCTCCTCTCCTCTTCTATTTTCTTTCTCTTCTCTTTCTTCTTCTCTCCTCTTTTGCTCTACTCTACTCTATTTTCTTTCTCTTCTCTCTTCTCCTCTATTTTCTTTCTCTTCTCTTCTCCTCTCTTCTTCTCTCCTCTCCTCTCCTCTCCTCTATTTTCTTGCTCTTCTCTATTTTCTCTCCTCTCCTCTTCTATTTTCTTTCTCTTCTCTTTCTTCTTCTCTCCTCTCTTACTCCCCTCTACTCTATTTTCGTTCTCTTCTCTATTTTCTCTTCTCTCCTCTCCTCCCCTCTCCTATTTTCTTTCTCTTCTCTTCTCCTCTTCTTCTCTCCTCTCCTCTCCTACTCTACTCTACTCTACTCTATTTTCTTTCTCCTCTATTTTCTCTTCTCTTCTCTATTTTCTTTCCCTTCTCTCCTCTCCTACTCTACTCTACTCTATTTTCTTTCTCTATTTTCTCTTCTCTATTTTCTTGCTCTTCTCTATTTTCTCTCCTTTCCTCTTCTATTTTCTTTCTCTTCTCTTTCTTCTTCTCTCCTCTCTTACTCTACTCTACTCTACTCTATTTTCTTTCTCTTCTCTCCTCTCCTCTATTTTCATTCTCTTCTCTATTTTCTCTTCTCTCCTCTCCTACTCTACTCTACTCTATTTTCTTTCTCCTCTATTTTCTCTTCTCTATTTTCTTTCCCTTCTCTCTTCTTCTCTCCTCTCCTACTCTACTCTACTCTATTTTCTTTCTCTTCTCTCCTCTCCTCTATTTTCGTTCTCTTCTCTATTTTCTCTTCTCTCCTCTCCTACTCTACTCTACTCTATTTTCTTTCTCCTCTATTTTCTCTTCTCTATTTTCTTTCCCTTCTCTCTTCTTCTCTCCTCTCCTACTCTACTCTACTCTATTTTCTTTCTCCTCTATTTTCTCTTCTCTTCTCTATTTTCTTTCCCTTCTCTCTTCTTCTGTCCTCTCCTACTCTACTCTACTCTACTCTACTCTATTTTCTTTCTCTTCTCTATTTTCTGTTCTCTTCTGTCCTCTCCTCTTCTATTTTCTTTCTCCTCTCTTCTTCTCTCTTCTCTCCTCTCCTACTCTACTCTATTTTCTTTCTCTTCTCTATTTTCTCTTTTCTTCTCTCCTCTCTTCTTTTTTATTTCTCTTCACTTCTCTCCTCTCCTCTATTCTATTTTCTTTCTCTTCTCCTCTCCTATTGAATCTCATAAGTTTGAATGTGTATCCTCCCTCCTTTCCTTTATCTCCATGAGAAACCAGGGAGGGGTTTATCTTAGATGCTTTGTCAAGTTACTTCCTTGGCTCTGGGCTGGGTCTCTTCTTCTCTATCTGTTGCTTTGGTGAGGGACCCTCCCCTTCAAGGCCCATTCCCTCTTCCCCCTACACACTATGTGAACTTTACACACCCTCTTCTGCTGCTGGAGATTTTTTGCCAATCACTGGGCTGTGTGCAAAGAATGATGCAACCTGACCCACCTAGTGAGTCCAAACATCCTTAAGCTTTCTTACCAACAAACTATGGCAAACTTACTAATTGCCTGAATACCCTCCATGAGTAATATACTTGTAAACTAATAATGAGTACATTTGAAATTGCTCTCCAACCTCACCGTCTCATCACTTCTTCCTCGGCATTGACTTGGAATTGCAATGAATCAGAGCTACTGATGGGAATTCATTTCACCTCCGTGGCCTCCGTCTCAAATGCCAAAGAAGGCTGCTATAAATGGCCTCGTGGGGGTGGGGTGGGGTGGGCACCTAGAACCAATGACCACCCCCTCCCCACCCAAACTCTGGTTCTGGTCTTCAGAACAGGATTCTCTGGCTAAAAGTTAACGTGTCGCATTCGCAAGGCACACTAAACCATTGGCCTGAGTGTGTGCAACCTCCACCCCCACCCCCCGAATCCAGGTTTGGCTCGGCAAAACAGGGACGGACGGACACGGACACACACGGACACACGGACACACACCAAATCAAGGCTAATGTGAATCATTGTTTAGTACACTGTTTGCAAAAATACACCCTCACTTTTTAAAAATAAGAGGGTTGTGTGAATACAGGGAACTGGTTCCCAGTTCATTGTTTGAGGAGGGTTTTTTTTTAAAAAAAATATTTATTTAATTTGGCCTGAAACACACCTTCTGGTTACGCCGAACAGAGCAAGGCTGAACGGTGTGACTGAAGAAGGATCTTCCCACCTAAATGCCTTGCCGGGATACGATACGGCGCTACTGGATGCCCTTAGCAGCTGATCCACTGGATCTTCGGATTTTCCTCTGAAGGGGCTCCGTCAGGGGAAAAAAGGGAGATCCCCCCCCTCCCCTTGCAGGGAACAGCTGTTTTCTTCCAGGAGACGTCCTGCACGCATGAAGTGAGACTCCCCGCCACTCATCTTCACCAGCGGGAGACAGAACCTAGTTCTGGTCTCTCAATGGGCAGCTCTGGGGGTGACCTTGGCTCGGTCTTTTCTCTCTCCATCCAGCCCACCTCGCAGGGCTGTCGTTACCATCCCCCGTTTTGGGAAGAGCCACAGCGATGGGGAGGCTGGGTGAAGAGGAGGAGCTGGTGGAGGAGGAGAGAGATAAGCGCCAAAGCATGGTTTTTAGTGCCCAAGGACCACGGACAGCGCCAAGTCCCGTTTTTTTCTTTAAAAAAAACACGTTTTTTTAATCATATTTATCTTCACACAACGCGCTCGCCCCGAATCATTTGCAACACCTCGCAAACACACAACCTACCAAACGCTGTAACCTTGATAAAAAGTGTCCATCCGGCGGGACTCGGTTTGGTACCGAGTCGCCCCCCCCCATTCGCCGCCCCCCCCCCCCATTCGCCGCCCCCCCCCCCGGATTCGCAGCCAAGGGGGATTTGCCTCGCGGGTCGTGTGAACGCGTCCGACACGAATGTTAAAACACAGGTGGGGAAGAAGCAGGAAAGAAATACAGGGGGTCATTTTTTGAGGGGGGGTGTCAGGGCTCCTCCGGATCGCCCCCCTCCCCTCTCCTCCCCGCCGCCTTCCTTACCGGGGAAGAAGTTTGCGCAGAGCAGGAGCAGGAGCGGCTCCTGACACGCGAGGAATCCCATCGGGGAGCGGCCCCGACGCCGAGCCATGCCTCCCGGCCCGCCTCAACGCAGCAGGTCCCGGAGCGACGGCGTGGCTCGCCGCGCCCTCCTCTTGCCGCTGTCCCGGGGCATCCTCGCCGGCTCCACCGACCCGCAGCTGGGCTCCGATTCCGGGCTCGTCCGCTTGCGCCGCCGAAGCCTCTTGCGAGCGGAGGGCGGGCGAGCGGAGGGGCGCGCCCGGCGGGGACTTCTTCTTCCGAGGGCCGCGCTCCGACTTGCCCAGCCGGAGAGGAGCGGCGGCTTCGGCGGGGCTGCGCAGAGCGGTGGGGAGCTGCCGGCTGCTGCGGGGGGTTTCTGCGGCGCTTCTGGCTGGCTCTCCGGAGTCTTCGGAAGTGCGTCCGGGCGAAGGGAAAAGCCGGGCCGGAGCTGCGGGCGAGGAGCGGGACAGGGGGCTCTGGCGGAGCATCTCGCCTGGCGGGACCGACCCTCTGCCGGGCGGGGGCGGTGGAGGGAGAGAGAGCCCGGGGGAGGGAGAGGGAAAGAGACGGAGGAGGAGGAAGAGCAGAAGGAGGAAGAGGAGGAAGAGCAGGAGCAGAAGAAAAAAGGAACAGAAGGAGAAAGAGGAGGAGGAGGAGAGGAGAAAAAGAGAAGAAGGAGAAAGAGGAGAAGAGAAGAAGAGGAGGAGAAGGAGAAAGAGGAGGAGGAGGAAGAGAAAGAGGAGGAGAAGAGAAGAGGAGGAGGAGAGGAGAAGAAGAGAAGAAGGAGAAAGAGGAGGAGAAGAGGAGAAGAGAAAGAGAAAGAGGAAAAGGAGAGGAAAGGAGAAAAAGAGGAACAGGAGAAAGAGGAGAAGAGAAGAGGAGGAGTAGGAGAGGAGCAGAAGAAGAAAAAAGAGGAGAAGAGGAGGAGGAGCAGAGGAGAAAAAGAGGAGGAGGAAGAAGAGCGGAGGAAAGGAGAAAAAGAGCAGGAGAAAGAGAAGAAGAGAAGAAGAGGAGGAGTAGGAGAGGAGCAGAAGAAGAAAAAAGAGGAGGAGGAGCGGAGGAGAGGAGAAAAAGGAGCAGAAGAAGAAAGAGGAGTAGGAGGAGAAAAGGAGGAGAGGAGAAAAAGAATGAGAACGAGGAGAAGAGGAGAAGGAGAAAGAGGAGGAGAAGAGGAGAAGAGAAGGAGGAGGAAAAGGAGAGGAGGAGAGGAGAAAAAGAGGAGCAGAAGGAGAAAGAGGAGGAGAGGAGGAGAGGAGCAGAAGGAGAAAAAAGAGGAGGAGGAGTGGAGGAGAGGAGAAAAAGAGGAGCAGAAGGAGAAAGAGAAGAAGAGGAGGAGGAGGAGAGGAGCAGAAGGAGAAAGAGGAGGAGAAGAGGAGAAGGAGAGGAGAGAAAAGGGGAGGAGAAAAAGGAGGAGAAGGAGAAAGAGGGGGAGAAGGAAAGGGGGCAAGAAGGAGAATAGGAAGGAGGAAGAAGAGAAGGAGAAGAAGAGAAGAAGAACAAGAGGGAATAGAAAGAGGAAGAAAAGATGGAGGGGAGGGGGAGAATGAGAAAGGGAAAAAGAAGGAGGGGAAGATGAGAAAGAAGAAAGGAAAAGGAGAAGATGAGAAGAGAGGGAGAGGAGGAGGAGAAAAAAAGGAGAAGGAGTTGATCATGGCAGGCTTTATCAAAGCAACTTTCTCCCTGTGGGGAAAAGCAATTGTAACTCCCATCATGCCCGGCTGGGTGGGTGAGAATGATGGGATTTGGAGTCCCACATTCCCTGGATCGAGGTAAGATGCTTGGAAAACTGCAGGGGGTGGGGAGAGGTGTGAAAGGGGTACGCTCCTCCTCCCCCCCACCCCAATTTTACCACACACTACAAAAGGTGGCAGGATTTATGTGACCTTAGCTAAATTGAGTATTGCTGGTGCATATCTGGATGAGAGACCAAGAGGTAATCCCAGAGCAATGACAAATCAAACACTTTCATTGTTTGGACAATAAACCTACAAGGATGCATCCAGGAGTAAAGCTCAACCTGAATATAATATTTATGTGTCTCTCTCTCTTTTCTTTGAAACCTTGGCCCTGCGCCGGTGGCCCCATTCACATGACACTTGACCTGTGGGTTTACACAGTTACCCTGAACAAGTATGCTAATACTGAGTGGACACTAAGTGTTCCCCTCCCTTCCTATGGATGTACTAACTTAACAACTGCAATGATTCACTTAACAACCGTGGCAGGGAAAGTTGTAAAAGTTGTGGCAAATCTCACTTAACAACTGTCTCACTTAGCAACAAAAATCTTGGGCTCCATTTTGCTCGTACGTCGAGGATTATCTGTAGCAGTTTCGCATGCCTAAAGCAGGATGCAGATCTCAGAAGAATTTGATGGTGGATTGAACAATGTCATAATTGCTGTATTCGTCAAATGTATTATTATATCTACTCGTCACACAAATTCCATCCAGAACCCTCCTATAGTTTCCATTTGCTCCATCCATCCCCCAAATTCTTTCGCATTCATGTATGTATGTATGTATGTATGTATCTATCTATCTATCTATCTATCTATCTATCTATCTATCTATCTATCATCTATCTATCTATCTATCTATCTATCTATCTATCTATCATCTATCTATCTATCTATCTATCTATCTATCTATCATCTATCAATCTCTCTCTCTCTCTCATCTATCTATCTATCTATCTATCATCTATCTATCTATCTATCTATCTATCTATCATCTATCTATCTATCTATCTATCAATCATCTATCTATCTTTCTTTCTTTCTTTCTTTCTTTCATCTATCTATCTATCTATCTATCTATCTATCTATCATCTATCTATCTATCTATCTATCTATCTATCTATCTATCTATCATCTATCTATCATCTATCTATCTATCTATCTATCTATCTATCTATCTATCTATCTATCTATCTATCTATCATCTATCAATCTCTCTCTCTCTCTCATCTATCTATCTATCTATCTATCTATCTATCTATCATCTATCTATCTATTTGTTTGTTTGTTTATCTTTATCATCTTTATCTTGTTTATGTTTATGTTTATGTTTATGTTTATGTATATGTTTATGTATATGTATATGTATATGTATATGTATATGTATATGTATATGTATATGTATATGTATATGTATATTTATATTTATATTTATATTTATATTTATATTTATATTTATATTTATATTTATATTTATATTTATATTTATATTTATATTTATATTTATATTTATATTTATATTTATATTTATATTATTTATATTTATATTTATATTATATATAGGGTGTGTTGTGTTGTGTTGTGTTGTGTTATGTTGTGTTATGTTATGTTATGTTAATAAAGGTAAAGGTTCCCCTCGCACATATGTACTAGTCGTTCCCGACTCTAGGGGGCGGTGTTCATCCCCGTTTCAAAGCTGAAGAGCCAGCGCTGTCTGGAGATGTCTCCGTGGTCATGTGACCAGCATGACTAAATGCCGAAGGCACACGGAACGCTGTTACCTCCCCACCAAAGGTGGTCCCTATTTTTCTACTTGCATTTTTGGCGTGCTTTCAAACTGCTTAGTTGGCAGAAGCTGGGACAAGTAACAGGAGCTCACTCCTTTATGCGGTGCAAGGTATTTGAACCGTTGAACTGCTGACCTTTCTCATCGACAAGCTCAGTGTCTCAGCCATTGAGCCACCAAATCCCTACATTATACTGTATATAGAGGTGGGTTGAGAATTTTTTTTACTACCAGTTTGGGTGTATGGGGCACTTCTTTGCATGCACAGAAGTTTCTGCAGATGCGCAGAAGCGTCCGGGCAGATAGGTGGAGCCTCCCGCCACCACTACTACCGGTTCACCCGATCCGGGCTGAATCAGGAGTAATCCACCTCTGATTATATATAGGGAGGGGGGGGAGGGGGAGAGATCTCCAGTCAAAACGAAATGAATAGTTTGTCTATTAATTTCACTCAGTAGCCCCAGAACTATGAGCAAATCTGTACATAGCATCCGCCTTAAGAATAGCTCAACACAGATTATTACTAACACTATTAAGCCTAACCTCCAGGTTAATTGAGAAGCTCTTCCTTTCATCCAAATGGGTTGCTCTGTGCCATTAATTGGAAGAATGCTGCAACAACAGGACAAACCTTACGGGGCTCTACAAGGGAAAGGAATTGGAAGATGGCAAGAAGCAATGGGTGGAAACTAATCAAGGAGAGAAGCAACTTAGAACTGAGGAGAAATTTCCTGACAGTTAGAACAAATAAATCAGTGGAACAGAAATTGCCTCCAGAAGTTGTGAATGCCCCAACACTGGAAGTCTTTAAGAAGATGTTGGAGAGTCATTTGTCTGAAACGGTATAGGGTTTCCTGCCTAGGTAGGGGGTTGGACTAGAAGACCTCCAAGGTCCCTTTCAACTCTGCTATTGTATTTATATTTGTATTTGTATATGGGTGTCTCCTTAAGAGTTTACAGACAGTCCTTCTACTTACGACCACCACAGAGCCCAACATTTCTCTTGCTAAGAGCCTCAGTTGTTAAGTGAGTTTTGCCCCATTTTACAACCTTTTTTGCCACGGTTGTTAAGTGAGTCGCTGCAATTGTTAAGTTAGTGACGTGGTTGTTAAGTGAATCTGGATGCCCCATTGTCAGAAGGTTGCAAAAGGGGATCACTTCCCACGAAGAAGAGGGGATCCACCTATTGTCCAATGCACCTGAAGACAGGACAAGAAGCAATGGATGAAAACTCATCAAGGAGAGAAGCAACCTGGAATTGAGGAGAAATGTCCTGACAGTGAGAGCAGATTAACAAGTTGGAAGGGACCTTGTAGGTCACCTAGTCCACCACCACCCCCGCCCAAGCAAGACACCCTACACCATTTCTGACAAATGGCAGTCCAATCTCTTCTTGAGAGTCTCAAGTGATGAAGCTCCCACAATTTCTGAAGGCAACTTCTGTTCCATGGGTTGATTGCTCCCTCTGTCAGAAAGTTCCTTACTTATTTCTAGGTTGCTTCTCTCCTTGCTCAGTTTCCATCCATTATTCCTTGTCTGGCCTTCAGGTGCTTTGGAATATAGCTTGAACCCCTTCCTCCTCATGGCAGCCCCTCAAGTATTGGAAGACTGCTATCATGTCTCCCCTGGTCCTTCTCTTCACTAGGCAAGCCATGCCCAGTTCCTGCAGCCGTTCTTCATATGTTTTAGTCTCCAGTCCCCTCATCATCCTAGTTGCTCTTCCCTGCACTTTTTCCAGAGTCTCACCAACATTTTTTTACAGTGTGGGGATCAAAACTGGATTCAGTACTCTAGGTCTGGTCTTACTAAGGCTTTATAGAGTGGTATTAGTAGCTCACTTGAACTTGATTCTATACCTCTGTTAATGCAATTTAGGATTGCATTGGCTTTTTTGGCTGCCGCTGCACACCGCTGGCTCATATTTAGCTGGTTGTCCACTAAGACTCCAAGACTCCTCTCACAGTTACTGCTATCAAACCTGGTTTCACCGAATGTATACATGTACTTTTGGTTTTTCTTGCCTAAGTGTAGGACTTTGCATTTCTTTCCATTGTATTTCATTTTGTTAGATAAAGCCCAGTGTTCATGTCTGTCAAGATCTATCTGGATCTTGAGCCTATCTTCTAGGGTGTTAGCTATTCTTGCCAGCTTAGTATCATCTTCAAATTTGGTAAATTCCCCTTCTATTCTAAATCGTTTGTGAAGATGTTGAAGAGTAGTGGGCCTAAGAAGGAAACTTGTGGTTCAATTAATTAGTGGAAGGACTTGCCTCCAGAATGAATGCTCCAACACTGGAAGTTTTATTATTATTATTAAAAATTTTTTAATGAATTTTACAATTATCATCCCCCCTTACCCTTCCCTCTTCCCACCCTCCCTCCCCCCGACCTCCCAGAGCAAAATACAGGGTATAAACATTTAACAACCATACGCTAACATAGGCTAACTAATTTTAACATGTTACTATTCTTGTGCTTTAACTCCCCCTTTATTAAGCTAACTTTGAATAAATTGTAACATTCTTTATGCCTTCATTCATAAGCTAACTGAATTTTTTTAGTCCGGTATTTGTTTTGAATATAGTCAATCCATCTTCTCCAGTCCAGCTTGTACTTCTCATCTGAGTGGTCCTTCAGATATGCTGAAATTTTGGCCATCTCTGCTAAGTTTACTAACACTGGAAGTTTTAAAAAGATATTGGATAACCATTTGTCTGAAACGGTAGAGGGTTTCCTGCTTGAGCAGGGGGTTGGACTAGAAGATCTCTTCCAAGGTCTCTTCCAACTCTGTTATTCTATTCTATATTCCTGACCTCAGGACACTGCAACCGTCATAAGTATGAGCCACTTACCAAGCATCTGAATCCTGTGAAGATGCTGCCACAGTTGTAAGAGTGAAAAATGGACATAAGTCACTTTTTTCCACGCCGTTGTAACTTTGAAAGGTCCACTAAATGAGGACTACCTGTTCTGCTATACATCAAGCCATTGAGCCAGTCACCAAGGATCTGAATTTCGATTGTGTGGCCACTGGAGATGCTGCAACGGTCATATGTGTGACTTTTTTCAGTGGCTCTGTAACTTCAAACGGTCGGTAAACAAATGGTTGTAAGTTGAAAACCATCTGTACTCTGTCGATTTTGGCCCGAATCGTGAAGGAACTCAGAGGAGTGTTTATTTTTCTTAGTCCTCCTACCCTAAGTAGTCCATTTTGATCTAGGCTTCAAAGGTTGTCACTTTAACGACGCAACAGATTTGCCTTTGGTTGCTTAAATTACGTGAAAAGGAGTCTTGACTTCACTCCGGTCTGGACTACTGCAATGTGCTTCACATGGGGCTTCCCTTGAAGACTATCTGGAAGTTTCAACTGGTCCAGAAACCTGCAGCTCACATTTCAATGCAGCCACGCAGAAGATGGCAACTGCTTCTAGAATCATGCCATGCAACCCAGCAAGGCAGAGGCGTGCCTTCCTTCCCCAATCTGAGTTTTGCAGGGGTCGAATGGGCACAGAAGCATTCTTGCAGTTGGTTATAAGGGAAAATGACCTCACAGGCACTGTAGTGATCATAATTTCAAGGCCTGATCTTAAGCAGCTTTTGGAGGCTCCACTTTAACAGTTGGTAAGCATCTTGTCGTAAGACAAGGACTACCTGAATTGGGCCCCAATGAGTTTCAAATCAAGGTTCCGGCTTTAGGAGGGGAACTTATTCTCCAAAGCACCTGAAGGCAGAACAAGAAGCAATGGGTGGAAACTAGAGCAAGGAGAGAAGCAACCTAGTATTAACGAGAAATTTCCTAATAGTGAGGACAACTAACCAGTGGAACAGCTTGCCTCCAGAACAGTGGTGAGGTTCAAAATTTTTTACTACAGGTTCTGCGGGTGTGGCTTGGTGGGCATGGCAGGGGAAGGATAATTGAAAATCTCCATTTCCACCCCACTCCTGGCGAAGGATACTGCAAAATCCTCGTTCCCTCCCCACCCCACCCCACCAATCTGCTTTCCAGCTCCGTTCTCCTGTGCGGGGCAACAAAAGAAGACCCACCCAATCAGCTGGGACTCAGGAGGCAGTGAGTAGATTGGGGGCAGGGCCAGCCAGAGATAGTATTTGCAGGTTCTCCGAACTACTCAAAATTCCCATTACTGGTTCTCCAGAACCTATCAGAACTGGCTGGACATCATCTCTGCTCCAGAACTTGTGGGTGCTCTGTCACTGGAGGTTTTAAAGAAGAGACTGGACAGTCACTTGTCTCAAATGGTATAGGATCTCCTGCTTGAGCAGGGGTTGGTCTAGAAGATCTCCAAGGTCCCTCCCAATTCTGTTATTCTGTTTTACTTGGTACAAGGCCAAGTTGCTTGTGGGAGCTCCTGTTTCCAGGGGTTTCTGCTCATCCCACCAGATGTGGCAGATAAGTCATGCTCCAAATATCCTCATTGAAAACATTTCTGCAGATGTTGGAGGGGTGCCTTCTCGGTAGAACAGCCTTCCCCTTGGTGGAACAGCCTCCCCCCCCAGATCTCAATGGGCCTGGATCTGTTGATCTTCTGAAAGGCTTCAAAAACCTATCTGTTCCACAATCCAGACTGTTAGGTGAGCCAAACTTTAGTGAATTTTGAAGATTATGATTATGGTATTTTTCCATTTTCTATTTATTCTATTGCTGTATTTGTACTTAAGCTGTTTTTATTATTTTGCATTTGTGAGCTGCCCGGAGTTATTTGCTGAGGATGACCTTATAAATTTCCTTTTTTAAAAAATAATGTTTCAACCAAGCAACCAATGCTCCTGAAATGCAAGGGTTTTTTTAAGGCTTCTCTCCTGTGAAAGAGACTTTTGAAGGTGGTCAACCTTTAAGCATGATTGACGTATTAGACCTAATCTTCTCTCTTTTGGTGGAGACTTTTCAAGAGGATGGATGGTCAGTGTTTAAGTATGATTGGCACCCAGAGGGTTAGATCAGAATAACAGAGTTGGAAGGGACATTGGAGGTCTTCTAGTCTAGCCCACTGGTCCAGCAGGCAACCCTACACCATTTCAGACAAATAGTTGTCCAATCTCAGGCTAACATGTCCTGTGAATGCAAACTGAGATGTTTCTCTTTGGCTGCAAACATGATGAAGGAAGATTTGAACATGTTTCCTTTTCATTTCTGTGACCTTCCTTAACAGGATTTAGAATAGAATGGGATGGGAAGGGAAGGGAAGGGAAGGGAAGGGAAGGGAAGGGAAGGGAAGAGAAGAGAAGAGAAGAGAAGAGAAGAGAAGAGAAGAGAAGAGAAGAGAAGAGAAGAGAAGAGAAGAGAAGTCTTTATTGGCAAAAGTGTGATTGGACACACAAGGAATTTGTCTTTGGTGCATGTTGTCTCAGTGTACATAAAGAAAAATAAAATACATTCATTAAGAATCATAAGATTCACTAGTGATAGTCATAGGATACTAAATAAGCAATCAACGTAAATTATAAGACACAAGTAACAATAGAGAATAGAATAGAATAGAATAGAATAGAATAGAATAGAATAGAATTCTTTATTGGGCAAGTGTGGTTGGACACACAATGAATTTGTCTGGACACACAATGAATTTGTCTTTGATGCATATGCTCTCAGTGTACATAAAGAAAAATAAAATAGAATTACATTAATCAAGAATCATAAGATACAACACTTTGTGATAGTCATAAGTTACTAATAAGTAACTACAAATCCTTAACAGGGTTTGTCCCTATTGTAAGGATGGTTTGCATCAGAACAGAATAACACAGTTGGAAGGGACCTTGGAGGTCTTCTAATCCAACCCCCCGCTCAGGCAGAAAACCCTATGCCCATTATGGTGAACCTTTGGAGGCTTTCCTGAAGCCGGGGTGGGGATGGGGAATGGCCTCAACGACCCAACTGGAAGTTCGGAAACGATCCATTTCTGGCTTCCGGAGAGGCTCCAAGGGGCTGGGGGAGGCTGTTTCCACCCTCCCCAGGCTTCAGGAAAGCCTCCGGAGCCTGGGGAGGGGTTGTGTGTGCATGCGTGGGTAGGTGGTGTGCACATGCACAGGACAGTCATGTGCACATGCGCGAGTGGCTGAGGAGGATTGAGTGGGCATGCACGTGTGCGCAATTTTGGCACACTGTAAGAAAAAGGTTTGCCATCACTGCCCTATCCCATTTCAGACAAATGGTTGTCCAATCCAGTGTTAAGAACTCACAATTTCACAATCTTCTTTGTGGCACACACTTAGATATTGGACCACTGTGTTTCTCAACCTTAGCAACTTTATGAAGTGTTGACTTCAACTAAAGCACCAGCATTTCTCTGGGAGCTGAAGTCCATTTTTCTTATAATTGCTAAGGTTGAGAAGCAGAGGAGAGGAGAGCAGAGGAGAGGAGATGAGAGGAGAAGAGAGAAGAGAAGAGAAGAGACTGGAGTGGAATGGAATGGAGTAGCGTAGCGTAGCGTAGCAGAGAAGAACAGAGGAGAGAAGAGAAAATGGAATGGAATGGAATGGAATGGAATGGAATGGAATGGAATAGAATAGAATAGAATAGAATAGAATAGAATAGACCTTACAGTCTTCTAGTCCAACCCCCTGTTCAAGCAGGATATCCTATACCATTTCAGGCAAATGGTTGTCCAATCACATCTTAAAAACCTCCAGTGTTGGGGCATTCACAATCTCTGGAGGCAAGTTGCTCCACTGAATAATTGTTCTCACTGTCAGGAAATGTCTTCTTAGTTCCAAGTTGCTTCTATCCTTCCACCCATTGCTTCTTGTCCTGCCCTCAGGAACTTTGGAGAATAGGCTGACCCACTCATTTTGGTAGGAACCCCACAAATATTGTAGGACTGCTATCACGTCACCCGTAGCCCTTCTTGTCATAAAACTAGAAATCCCCAATTCCAGCAACCGTTCTTGATATGTTGTCGACTCCAGTCCCCTGATCATCTTCGTTGCTCTTTCTGCACTCTTTCTAGAGTTATTCTAACATTGTGTTAGATTGCCTATCTCACTTTGTGACTTCATCACAGTGGGTTAGAAAAAGATGAATTTGCACTTTGACTCCACTTTGGACTCCCCCAAGAACAAATATCTGTGCCGATGTGGAAGGAGTATTATTGATTGATGTGATGCATTGATTATGTGCCACCAAGTCAACCTCAACTCTTAATGACCTCATAGGCAGGCAGTCCTTGACATACGACCACAATTGAGCCCAAAATTTTGGTTGCTAAGTGTTAAGCAGGTTTTGCCCCATTTTATGACCTTTCTCGCCCCAGTTGTGAAGTGAAACACTGCCATTGTTAAATTAGCACCAGTTGTTAAATGAATCTGGCTTCCCCATTGATTTTGCTGGGAGGAAACCCTATACCGTTCCAGACAAATGGCTATCCAACATCTTCTTAAAGACTTCCAGTGTTGGGGCCTTCACAACTTCTGGAGGCAACTTCTGTTCCACTGATTCATTGTTCTAACTGTCAGGAAATTTTTTCTCAGTTCTAAGTTGCTTCTCTCCTTGATTATGATCTACCTCCTCCAGGTAGAGCCATAATAGGAATCCCAAAGTCCTTTCATTACATCATCACCCAGCAAGAGTCAACCAAGCTTGGGACTCCAAAGACAGACAGCCTACAAAGTTAGCTAAGAACCCCGCCCCCTGGGATTCTGACCACCAATCAGAATACATTTCTTACACAGGAACAGGAAGCTCCAAGGCGGGGCCCAAGAGGGGGTATAAAACTCAGACTCTCTCAGCATCTCTGCCCTTTTTTCTTCAAAATCTTCAAGGGACGTGATCCCCCTTTTCCCCCCAGGATCTCAAACCATGTGGTCCTGTCCACCATTAAAACCATCTCTCCAAACAGCTGCCATTGTATACGGTTTTTCCCTACTTGGAACTGAACCCAGACGGACATTTCTTCCAACATTCCTTTACACGGACGTTTTTCAAACTTGCAACTTTGAGATGGGCGGACTTCAACTCTCAGCCTGCCGAACTGGGGCATCCTGGGAGATGAAGTCCACACATCTTAAAGTTGCCAAGTTTGAAAACCTCTGCTTTAACCTTCACCGAAAGTCGCTGCCGTCACACCGGGCTTCCTGTGCCTGCCTTATAGCAGCTGCCGATTTTGTGTGAGGTAGTCCTACCCACTTAAATGTCAACCGAAGAGTAACGATTCCTTGAGGCTGAAATGCCAATATCCATACATTAAACAAGACAGCCAAAAACTCATCTGTTTAAATTCAAAGGACTGTATTTCAAAAGTATAGACCTCTCCTATGGTAAAAGGTATCCTTCCTCAGTGTCCAAATGTCTAAATTGAGAATAGAATAGGACTAGGACTAGGACTAGGACTAGGACTAGGACTAGGACTAGGACTAGGACTAGGACTAGGACTAGGACTAGGACTAAGACTAGGACTAGGACTAGGACTAGGACTAGGACTAGGGTAGAGTAGAGTAGAGAATAGAATAGAATAGAATAGAATAGAATAGAATAGAATAGGACTAGGACTAGGACTAGGACTAGGACTAGGACTAGGACTAGGACTAGGACTAGACTAGACTAGACTAGACTAGACTAGACTAGACTAGAATAGAGTAGAGTAGAGTAGAGTAGAGTAGAGTAGAGTAGAGTAGAGTAGAGAACAGAACAGAACAGGACTAGGACTAGGACTAGGACTAGGACTAGAATAGAATAGAATAGAATAGAATAGAATAGAATAGAATAGAATAGAATAGAATAGAATGGACTTTGGAGGTCTTCTAGTCCAACCCCCTGCTCAAACAGGAAACCATAAACCACTGGTGTCAAACTCAAGGTCCGGGGGAGGCAGATCCGATCCGTGAGGTGCTTAGATCTGGCCCATGGAGCCTCCTAGAAACAGAGCAGGGCTGGCCTGCAGTGCCCCGGGCTCCATTTTCCATGGCAGAGGGTGGCAGGAGGCCATTGCAACTGGAAACAGAGCTCGGGAGCCCATTTTTGCTGGCAGAGCTCTCAGGCCACCAAAGGCGCCCCCTATATGAGTGACGTCGAGCTGGCCATGCCCGCCCTGGCCACACTCACCCTGGCCACACCCACCCTAACCCCTCGAGGTCAAATCCAACCCTGATGTGGCCATCAATTAAATTGAGTTTGACACCCCTGCCCTATACCATTTCAAACAAATGTTTGTCCATCTCTTCTTAAAAATTTCCAGTGTTGCAGTATTCACATGAGGGTTGCCATTTTGGTCAGAAATGCATTGTTTGGAACGTTTGTGCTGATAAATAAATAAAGGGAGACTAGTATAGATCTATTTCAAGCTATTTAGCTCTCATCAGCTAGCCATACCCTTACTGGGATTTGAACCTGGGCTGTGTTACATATTAGGCAGAATTGTTAGCCATTAAGCCACAGGCTCTCCTCCTTATCAGCTGAGCCAGGGAAATAGGTATGTATATTTAAGCATACCAGGGGTTGTAACACAAATACACACACACACACACACACACAGAGAGAGAGAGAGAGAGAGAGAGAGAGAGAGAGAGAGAGAGAGAGAGAGAGAGAGAGAGAGAGAGAGAGAGAGAGAGAGAGAGAGAGAGAGAGAGAATATATGTATATAATAAATATAAATAGCATTCTTCAAAATTGCTGTAGTAAGGGAACCTTCTTCCAGATTTTGTTTAGTCAATAAGGCTAATTGTAAACTTATTTTTCAGGGATAGATTTGATGTTTTGTCAATGAAAAAAAAAGGAAAACAAAGTGCCTTTGGCAGTTCAAGAAGAAATGGAATCAGTTATTGTTGTCATTACTGGATCTCCTATCACTCTAAAAGCAGACAAATATCTCTTGTTACATTCCCTCTGGAAAAATTGGCAAACCACATATTGTTTGAGTTTCTGGTATTCTGGCCTCTGGAACGCCACTCAGATCAAAAAAGACCCTTTTCCCACCCCAAAACCAGCTTACATTTCTACTCTGCCTTTGTTAGGCAGAGTAGAAGACATTTATAATCTTATTTTCAGGAGCTTGTTCTTCAAAGTCCATAGAGTAATATAAAGGACAGGTCCAAATCTTTGCCTAGGATTTATTTACATGTAGTCCTCGGCTTACGACCACAATGGTTCCCAAAATTTCTGTTTTGCTAAGTGAGACAGTTGTTAAGTGGATTTTATAACCTTCCTTGCCACAGCTGTTCAGTGACTCACTGCAGTTGTTAAGGTAGTAGCACAGCAGTTAAGGAAATCCGGCTTCCCTCATTGACTTTTCTTGTCAGAGGGTCGCAAAAAATGGTGATCACATGACCCCCGGGACACTGTGACCGTCATAAATATGAGTCAGTTGCCAAACATCTGAATTTTGATCATTTGAACAAGGGGATGCTGCAACGGTCGTAAGTATGAAAAAAATAAGTTCACCCAGTCACAACTGGTGAAGCTTCTTGGACTAGATGACCTACAAGGTTCCTTCCAACTCTGTTACTCTGATTAGCAAAATATCTTCTTCTTCCTCCTCAAGGAGAAAACAATCACCTTCTCTTTTCAACAAACACCTTTGAGTCCATTGGTTTGGATTTAAGGAGTCCTGTCACTGTGGGTGCCACTTCATTGTCACAAACGTCACAACTTGTTTTCTGTGTGTGGATGTTTGTGGTTTTTGTGTTTTTGTGTTTTTATTGGATTTATATGCCGCCCTTCTCCCAAAGGACTCAGGGCGGCGTACAACATTAAAAAACACACCTCCCAAAAGTGAAAAAGAAATTAAATTAAAAAAGAACAGTTGCAGGAACTGGGTATGTTTAGCTTAAGAGAAAGAAGGACTAGGGGAGACATGATAGCAGTGTTCCAATATCTCAGGGGTTGCCACAAAGAAGAGGGAGTCAAACTATTCTCCAAGGCACCTATGGGTAGGACAAGAAGCAATGGGTGGAAACTAATCAAGGAGAGAAGCAACTTAGAACTGAGGGGAAACTTCCTGACAGAACAATTAATCAGTGGAACAACTTTCCTCCAGAAATTGTGAATGCTCTAACACTGGATGTTTTTAAGAAAATGTTGGATAACCATTTGTCTGTACTGGTGTAGGGATTCCTGCCTAAGCAGGGGTTGGACTAGAAGACCTCCAAGATCCCTTCCAACTCTGTTATTCCATTCTAAATATTGGAACACTTCTATTCTGTCTCCCCTGGTCCTTCTCTTCACTAGACTCAGGGACAAAAGAGATGTTTGGGGGGTGGGGTGGGGTTGGGGGTGTAACTTGTTAATTTCCTGATAATGTTATTCCTCACACTTTAATATTCAGACAGTGTTGTTTAAATGAAAGCATCCTATCAAGTGTCACATCGATTTATTGATCTCACTTAAAAGGCCTCTGGTCTTCCCTCCCCTCCTCTTAGCAGCTCACTGCCTCCATGGGGAGGCAGGAATTTCCTCCCCCCTCCTAGGATGAAGGAAGATGCCAGAGGTGGAATCTATATATCTGAGGACAATCTGGATTTCACAGACACCTCAGGATCAAAGCCCAAATCAGGAACATCCCAAATTGCACATCCGCACAGGAAGGACACATGTTAAAACACCGCTGGACACAAAACCACACCTGTGAGCTCACAGCAAGAACCAGTCCCCCTACAGAACCAAGTCTCTGGGCTCCAATTTCCCTGTAGCTACTCCCAGAAACACAGCTCTTTATTCTTGGGAATAAAATGAATCTCTTTTCTCATAGGTTAACTGTCCTTTTCTTGTTTTTTTTTTCTTTGAAGACGTTTCGCTTCTCATCCAGGAAGCTTCTTCAACTCTGACTGAAGGATGGTGGGGGAATGGAAGGCTTTATACACCTTGCAGGCTGTTGGTCATTTGCAACCTTTTAGAGAGTCATTGAGGCCACCTTATCTGTGTCCTCAGGGTCACCTGAGTGGTGGAAATGGTTCCTGTAATCTGCACTTTTTCTCTGGAAATCCGTTCGTACTGGTTTGTGTTTGACCTCGGGGGCGGTTGGGGGGGAGGGGTGTAGCCAGGGTGGGTGTGGCTAGCTCAACATTACTCATGTTGGGGGAACCAGTGGCGGCCCAAGCATTCTGCCAGCAAAAATGGAGCTCTGTTACTGTAATCTTAAATAAAGAAAATGACCATATTTTTTTGGAGCATAAAACTAAAAGAGGGTGAAAATTTGGGTGCAACTTATATACCGAATGTAGTCCTGTCCACCCACTGGCCCCCACCCTTTGGCCTCTGCCTCCCAGCAATTTGCCTCCTTGCAGCAAACAGCCTGTTTCAGTTTCAGCTTCAGCACAGCTTGATTAGCACAAGCAGCTGATTGTCAGTTGAATCGGCCTCCTGATCATCAGCTGTTTCAGGCTGCAGGGATTGCCATAGCCTATTGCTGCCTCTGCGCACCCCATTTTCCGCCCATTCTGATGCCCGCCACCCGGAATGGGCAGAAAATGGGTGTCAGTGTTCCAAATACCATGCATGAAATCAATCAGAGACCAAGGCAGAATCATCCTTAAAGTTCCAATTTAATCATACAGGCATGTTGGCACGTCAGTGGAATTCCAACTCTGATTCTCTTCCTGGAATTCCACCCAGTTGAAAGTTCATGATCCTATCCCCACACCCACAAATCCATCACATGTTCCAATCATCATCTTCCACGCTGGCATCTACACCCCTCTGCTTCCGGTCAGGTGTCGAGGTGCGGAGACAAAAGATGACCTTGAGCTTCTATTAAAAAATGACAACAATACATTCCACAATCCTACTCCTTTCTATTCCCCCCTCCCAACTACTACATTAATGAAACAGCATAGGAAAATAATAGAAAGTGTGGCAGGCCAAAGATCCTAAAAGAAATATAACTACAGGCCTGACAATGGGTCGGGCAGAGGCCAAAAATGGGGCATGTGGAGGCTGAAAACAAGGTGCGTGGAGGCGACAATAGGCTGTGGCAATCCCTGCAACCTGAAACAGCTGATTGTTGGGAGGCGGATCCAACTGACAATCAGCTGCTTGTACTAATCAGGCTGTGCTGAAATTGAAACTGAAACACTGTTGCTGTTTGCTGCAGGGAGGCAAATTGCTGGGAGGCAGAGGCAGATTTTTTCCCCCTGTGCTAATCAGGCTAAATTGAAACTGAAACTGAAACAGTCTGTTTGCTTTTTGCTGCAAGGAGGCAAATTGCTGGGAGGCAGAGGCAGAGGTAGGTTTTTTTTTCTTGTTTTCCTCCTCAAAAGCTAGCTGCGTCTTATACTTTGGAGTGTCTTATACTCCAAAAAGTATGGTAGTTCATCTGGGCATACTTAGAATTTGGACCACCTCACAAGGCTAGGAGAACAGGTGGTGTGGTTTTTTTAAAGGCGTTTTTGTTTTAATGCTATGTCATGAGTTATTTATTGTTATGGTGATTCTCATCTCTGTTCTCTGCCCAGAGTCACTATTGTCTAGCAGGCAACCCTATAAATCATTTAAAGAATCAAATAAATAAATAGCCAAAACAAAATAATACTCAGAACACATTCGTAGTAGGCCTTCCATACTTCTACGAGGAAAAATACATGGGCAGAGTAACCCAGAGGTTAATTTACAAAAGAATACACTTTTATAATCCCATGGTAAATAGCTACAACAGGTAGTCACACACACACACACAGGCTCTCTTTCTCTCTCTCTCTCACACACAGTCTCTCTCTCTCTCTCTCTCTCTCTCACACACACACACACACAGAGTCTCTCTCTCTCTCACACACACACACACTCTCTCACACACAGAGTCTCTCTCTTTCTCTCTCTCATCCAGTCTCTCTCATCCACACGCACACAGTTTCTCTCTCTCTCTCTCTTACATAAACACAGTCTCTCTCTCACACACATATACATACAGAGTCTCTCTCTTTCTCTCTCTCACAGTCTCTCATTCACACACACACACAGTCTCTTTCTCACACACACAGTCTCTCTCATTCACACATACACAGTCTCTCTCTCTCACACACACACACAAACACACCCCTCATGCTTAATAAATCTTGAGTTCCCAGGATTGGGTGTCATTAATCCTATAAATAATTCTGATTTTAAAAATTGATGCCCCCTCCTGCCCACTCCGTAAAAATCTCCGTCATGGGCTTGTCACTTGTGGAAGAGATGGATTTAATCTCTTTTTGCTTTCCCCTCTCGACCCACAGCATTTGCATTCTCTAGTAGCCGAGTGAGTACCTGCAGCTGAAAGAACCTATTTTACAACAGTGATTTTTACCTTGAAATGACCTTACAAAATAACTTCGCCTTGTCTCTTCTGCATCACCGCTCCCAAAGGATTCCCTATATACACTGAAGACTAATTTCAGCACAACAACTCAGTGGTTAGAATTCACGGTGGGTTTTCGCCTTCAGATACACCCTTTTGAAAGCACTTAAGTTTCTCCAGTAATGCAGGGGAGAAAGAAGATAAAGGAACTGAGTACATCTAGTCCAGGGGTGTTAAACTTGATTTCATTGAGGGACGCATCAGGGTTGTGTTTGACCTTGGGGGGCCAGGGTGGGCATAGCCAGCTCGACATCACTTGTGTTGGGGGCACCTGCAGCGGCCCAAGCACTATGCCATCAAAAACTGGTTCCCGAGCTCCGTTTTCAGCTGCGACAGCCTCCCGCAGCCCTCTGCCAGCGAAAACGGAGTTCGGGAATGCTCCATTTTTGCTGGCAGTGGCACCAAGGGCCGGTCCTTTGCTATTTCCAGGTTGGCCCTGCAGGCCAGATCTAAGCATCCTGTGGGCCGGATGTGGCCCCCAGGCCTTGAATTCGACACCCCTGATCTAAAGAGAAGGACGGGGGGAGGGGGCATGTGAACATATGAAGGTGAAAATCTCGCAGAAATTGGCTGTCTAAGAGGACTAGGAGTGACATGATAGCAGTGTTCCAATATCTCAGGGGTTGCCACAAAGAAGAGGGGGTCAATCTATTCTCCAAAAACACCTAAAGGCAGGACAAGAAACAATGGAGTGGGTTCTCACAAGGACCACTGCCGGTTTGCTCGTGCGCGCACTGCACACAATTAAAATTGTTCTGCGCATGCGCAGAACTGAAAAACAAGATGGCGGCCTGGAGAACCAGTTCAGAGGCGTGGCAGGCCTGGGTCGCTGCTGGCTCCAGCGGCCCAGGCCGCCAAACCACTACCGGTTTGGCCAAACCAGTCTGAACCGGTAGGAACTCACCACTGATGGAAACTAATCATGGAGAGAAGCAACCTAGTGTAGGAAGTTATCACCTAGCCCCCTCCCAGAAAAATGAAATATCCTAGGAAATATTGATAAGGCAGAATATTATATTTTCCTGGGTGTGAAAAAAGGGAGAAACACATTTTAAACACAAAGTAAATTCCTGCAAATTCCAGCCCATCCCCACTTTGTCAATGGGCCATTAAGAAGACCAAGCTAGTCCACTTTACATAATAAAGAGTTCTCCTCTTCAACTCCAGAGTGATGGGATAAGGCAGGATAATATAAGGCTTTATTCAACTGACCACATGGCATCTGAACTCAATCAAACCTGGATTCAAAACAGCCTAGAGGGTTGCCCCTGCATGGGCCCATGTGAGTCTGACAACCAATCAGAATACATTTCTTACACAGGAACAGGAAACAGATAGGTGGGACTGAACAGGTTATAAAAAGCCTAGCAAGCCCCTTCTCTGCCCTTCTCTTCCCTTCTCTTCTTCTCCACCAACATTGAAGCATGTGATCACCTTTTCTGTTCAGGGCTCAAGCCATGTGGTCCTGTCCACCATTAAAACCATCTTTCCAAGCAGCCTCCATGTCTCCAGTGTCTTTTTCCCCACTTGGAGCCGAACCCAGAAGGGCATTTCTTTCAACACTAGAAAGGAGGAGAAATTTCCTGACAGTGGGGAAAATTAACCAGTGGGACGGCTGGCCTTCAGAAGTTGCAAATGCTCTTTCACGGGAAGTTTCTAGGAAGAGACTGGACAGACATTTGTCTGAAATAGTATAGGATCTCGAACAGGGGGTTGGACTAGAAGATCTCTGATCTTTTCCTTTATGCTGTTAAATGGGAAATTTGTTAAGTGACCCATTCCTGTCCCATTCTATGTGTCAGCATTCCAAATACCATGCATGAATAAATCAAAGTCCAAGGCAGAATCATCCTTAAAGTTCCAATTTAATTTTACAGGTATGTTGGCACATCTGTGGAATTCCAACTCTGATTTGCATCCTGGAATTCCACCCAGTTGAAAGTTCATGATCTATCCCCACACCCATAAATCCATCACATGGACCAATCTTCTTCGTCCATGCTGGCATCTCCACCCAGCTTCTTCTGGTCAAATGTCGAGATGCAGAGACAAAAGATGACCTTGGCTTCTAGAAAAGAATGTTTTATTTTGACAACACAGTCTACAATTCTACTCCTTTCTATTCCCCCCTCCCAACTACTACTCTAATGAAACATCATAGGAAATTATAAGAAAGTGTGGCAGGACAAAGATTCTTAAAGGAACCTCTGCAGGCCTGACACTATGACTTTTCTTGCCACATTGGGAAGTGAATCACTGCAGTTGTTAATTTAGTAACACGGTTGTTAAGTGAATCTGGTTTCCTCATTGATTTTGCTTGTCAGAAGGTAGCAAAAGGGAGAATCACATGACCCTGGGACAATGCAATGTCATTAATGTGAATCATTTGTCCAGCCTTCAAATGTAAATCATGTGGCCGTGGGGATGCTGCAATAGCCATAAGTGTGAAAACCGGTCATAAGTCGCTTTTTTCAGTGCCGTTGTAACTTCCAATGGTCACTAAACGAACTGCTGTAAGTCAAGGACCACCTGTATATTCAGTGGGTTAAGGAATTTGCAGGCATGCAGCCAAAGATGTAATTCACTCTCTTGCAAAATAAATCTATTTTTTAAAGGTCAATTTAAAACAACTGCCAATTTTTTGAGAGCCACATGAAAGCATTACATTATAACTGGTATATATACCATCTCTAATTTTATTTTGTTTTGATATAACTTCGCTCAGTTGCATGCTGTCCCAAGTCTACAGATTGGAGTGGGCTGGGAAACCTTTAAACGAATGAATCTTCTTGCTTCAGTGATCACCAGAATTGTTTACGGTCCACATTTGGAAGGGGAAAGATATAGTCCACTGGAACCCCCCGTACTTAAAAAGGTTTTGAAAACTTTATGAAGTTGAAGGAATTGGAGAAGTCATGTCCAATCAGATAAATATATATGGGATGATATCTCTTTAGCCTAACCATAGCCCACAAACTAGATAATGATATTCAACCGGTTTGCATCGGTTCGTGTGAACCGTTAGGGGCAATTTGGCCTGGTTCGTTGAACCGGTAGCGACCTGGCTGGCCCTGCCCCCCCCCCAGTCACCCTGTCGCTGCTTGCTTGCTCTGCCCTCTCAGTCACTGCTTGCTTGCCTCGCCCGGTCACCTGCTCGACGCTTGCTTGCCCCACCCGCTTGACACTCACGTGCTCACCTCGCCTACCTGCTTGACGCTTGTCCTGCCCATCCCAGTTTTATATATGTTGCCTTCGCTTCACCCCGTGGCCCAGCTACTCACTTGCCAGTCTCCCCCATGCATCGCCCACTCTGCTCAGCTCACCAAAGGTAAGTAAGCATGTCGCCCACTCACCCTTCATGTTGGGTTGGGGGCCGCGGCCCCAGGAATACACCATTCCCCAAGGCCCCGGAGCCGCTACTTGCCTCGGGCAGGTCGGGGAATGCACCATTCCCAGGCTCTGGCCTTGCCCCAGAGCTGTCACCTGCTCACCACCCACCTTGGCTGGGTTGGGGAATGCGCCATTCCCCAGCTCCGGCCTTGCCCTGGAGCAGCCACCCACTCGCCGCCTGCTCTCCCTGCGACCCACAACCAACCTACCAAATTCACCAGCACCACCAGCAGTTCACCTCCCAATGACCCTGATCTGAGGTAATCTTCTTATCACAAGACTCATCACAAGACCCTCACTTGACACACACCCATGTCTGAATTTGGTGGGTTGGTTGTGGGTCATTGCCATCTCTTGCTGATTGTGCAGTTGATTTGGATTCTGAGGGGTCAGTAGGCTGGTTGTGGGTCAACGTGTCTATTGATGGAATCGCTTGTGGAGTGCCAGGCTTTGATGAACTCGCAAGCGTGGTGGGTGGTAGCATGGCCAATGATTTTTGTGTTGCTCCCATCAAACTGGTGCTGTTTTGGTGTGGGTAGAGATGAAGGATTTGGGATTGTGGCGTCCAACTTCCAGGCGGTGTTCGCAGATCCTGGTTTTTAATTGACGTGATGTTTGTCCCACGTGGAATTGGTTGCAGTTGATTTTGTAGAGGACATTGTTTCTTTCATCCTTCTGTATTTTGTCTTGGGTTCTGGATAACTCCTGGCGGAGTGTGGCTGTGGGTTTGTGGGCTATTGTTACTCCTAGGGAGGTTTTTGGCTGTCATCAGTTCACCTCCCAAGGACCCTGACCTGAGGTAATTTCCTTATCACAAGACCCATGACAGGACCTGAGGTAATCTCCTTATCACAAGACCCATGACAGGACTCATTGATGACTCACAGCTGACCCATCATCACAAAACTTCAGGGCCCACACCTAAAGCCCTTATAAACAGAAGGACACTGGGAATCCCCTCAACTCCACTGAAGATGTTACCCAGCCTGGTAACGAAACATTCAGAAACCATCCGACAAGCTTGGAGAACAAAACATTACCCTCCATCCTACACCCGAGCTACAAATATTTGCCACTTTTGCAAATCTCTTTGTTCTTGGCAATAAAATAAAACTCCTTTCTCACAGTGTGTCTGGATTTTGTTTATCATTCATTCTTGGGCCACCCGGGTTCATGGAGCCCCAAATTATTCTTCTAACACCTTATCATAATACAGCTTATACAAATATTTGGGTAACTAATTCAGGAGGAAAGCCGAGACTTTGTCTCCTCGTAGCTTAGGTACAATAGACACAGCATAAACTCTGGCCTCCACTAAGCCTGGTTGTCAACAGAAAAAAAAAATGTACTAAAACATTTAGAGTGAAAAATGACAGTTTCCCTAATGATCAGCAAGTTTCCTCCCCAATCAATAAAACAGACCAGTAAATCAGCCGTATTAGGTCCGGTGTAACACGATTACCCTGGATTTTATTCCTTCACATTGCCAAGGATGAATGTCAGTGGTTTGACTCAACCAAGGTCCAGGGCTTATTGAAAATAAGAAGAAGGCAATATTTCATGCCACTTTAGCTGATTATATGGGCACTCTGGCCTAACGTATGTGCCAAGACAAATGCAGGCTGATCAAAACGTCATTAACCTAAAACATGTTTCATCGCCCACCCCTAAACACTGTGGATTTATTTGAGGGAGCTGAGAAACCTAACAAGGAATTTTACTGAAAAGTTGAGGAAGACTGTGATATCTAATACAGTTTTCCAACTTACATGGGGAGGGGAGGGACCTACAGGTAATGCTGCAAGTAGTCCTTGACCACTATCGGTACCTATTTGGAGCACAGGTAGTCCTCAATTTATGACAATCATGGCCATTAAGTCATGATGGTCATAAATCAGGCCACCCACATGACAGATCAGATTTTACAACAATTTTTTGCAGCACCCACCACTTCGGAAGGCAAGCCGTTCCACTTATTAATTATTCTGTCAGGAAATTTCTCCTTAATTCCAGGTTGCTTCTCTCCTTGATTAGTTTCCACCCATTGCTCCTTGTCTTGCCTTCAGGTGCTTTGGAGAATAGCTTGACTCCCTCTTCTTTGGGGCAGCCCCTGAGATATTGGAACACTGCTATCATGTCTCCCCTGGTCCTTCTTTTCACTAGACTAGACATACCCAATTCCTGCAACCGTTCCTCATATGTTTTAGCCTCCAGCTCCCTAATCATCTTTCTTGCTTTTCTCTGCACTCTTTCCAGAGTCTCAACCAGGGGTGGGATTCAGCTGGTTCGAACCAGTTCGGGCAAACTGGATGCTAATTTTACGGCTGGTTCACCGAACCGGTCATTGCAAGGACTGGCTGCAGGGGTGAAATCCAACAGGTTCTGGAGAACCGTAGCGGAAATTTTAAGTAGTTCGGAGAACCGGCAAATGCCACCTCTGGCTGGCCCCAGGAGTGGGGTGGAAATGGAGATTTTGCAGTATCCTTCCCCTGCCACGCCCACCAAGCCACACCCACCAATTCACACCATGCCCACCAAGCCACGCCCACAGAACCGGTAGTAAAAAAATTGAATTTCACCACTGACTGATTGGCCCTGCCCACCCCACTCCGCCCCTTCCAGGAGTCTCCACACGGCCTGGTTTGGATGCCAGATAAGTGCAGGGCCCGTGTGGAGACTCTAGGAGGGTGAAAAATGGGCATCCCAGAAGTTCCGGAGGCCCGGAAATGGGCCCATTTCTGTTCTGTCCCGTGATTACAAGGAATATGCAGACCAGGCTTGGCTGTCTGCCATGACTAATTACATAGATAAAGCCACCCCTTGGCTGGGAGCCTAGAAAATTCTCTTCACAAACACAAAATAACACTTACAGAAGGCTTTCGCAACGGCTTGATTATGGACTGTTGTTTCCTGCAAAGATTCCCCTCCCTTTGCTCCACTTATAAACTCTTTGGGAGGGGCCACACCCTTAGCCAACTGTCCTTACTTCCTTCTATGACGTCTTCTCCACAGCTGTTCCTGTCTCCTATCAATTCAACACCTACGCACATCAGGGACAACCTCCCTCTGTTCCTCCTCACTGCTCCCTGACTCAGATGCCACCTGGTGGCCAACAGGCTTCTCTAGTTCCTGCTCTGACTCTAAACACCCTCCAGAGTCTTCCTCATCCTCCAGAGCAGTCCCATAATGGTCTCAGCTGTCCGAGTCCACCAACAACTTACCGGCCGCTGCTGGGCCACAACAATTTCCGGCCTCCAGAGCATGGTGAAGGCCATTTTTGCCCTCCTGGAGGCTCAAGGAAAGCCTCCGGAGCCTGGAGAGGGTGAAAACCAGAGGTGGGTTGCCAATTTCTTTAGTACCGGTTCGTGAGCGCTTCCATGTGTGCTCGCTTGTATGTGTAACGTTTCTGCGTATGCGCCGAAGCATCTGGGCAGGTAGATGGAGCCTCCCACTGCCACTACTACCGGTTCGGCTGATCCAAGCCAAACTGCCAGCAACCAACCTCTGGTGAAAATGCGTCTAAGCCCCCCGTGGTACGGGAGGCTGACTAGGCCACGCCCACCATGGTCACACCCATCCAGCAACCGGGCAGAGAATCGGTTGCTAAAATTTTTCAACCCCACATCTTTTTCATAACATGGCTACCAAAACTAGATACAATATTCTGAGCAGGGCCGGATTTTCCTATAGGCTAACTAGGCTTCATCCTAGGGCCTCAAGATCAAGAGGGGCCTACATTCAAATTGTTAGCAAAATTAAAATTACACTATTCTAAAAACAGTGAACACTAAAACACTGAACCAATACAATACAATACAATAGTAGAGTTGCAAGGGACCTTGGAGGTCTTCTAGTCCAAACCCCCGCCTAGGCAGGAAACCCTATACCATTTCAGACAAATAGCTATCCAACATCTTCTTAAAGACTTCCAGTGTTGGGGCATTCACAACTTCTGGAGGCAACTTCTGTTCCACTGATTAATTGTTCTCACTGTCAGGAAATTTCTCCTCAGTTCTAAGTTGCTTCTCTCCTTGATTAGTTTCCACCCATTGCTTCTTGTTCTACCCTCAGGTGCTTTGGAGAATAGTTTGACTCCCTCTTCTTTGTGGCAACCTCTGAGATATTGGAACAATGCTATCATGTCTCCCCTAGTCCTTCTTTCTCTTAAGCTAAACATACCCAGTTCCTGCAACCGTTCTTCATATGTTTTAGTCTCCAGTCCCCTAATCATCTTTCTTGCTCTTCTCTGCACTCTTTCTAGAGTCTCCACATCTTTTTTACATCGTGGCAACCAGAACTGAATGCAGGATTCCAAGTGTGGCCTCACCAAGGCATTATAAACCAAAATAAGGAGAATTGAATTTTGTTTCTTTGTAAATGTTGTGTTATGTTTGATTAGTTATTGTTACAAGTACTATATACGGTGCTGAGAATAAATGTCCAAATAAGTGTTCTCGGCTTTTTTTTTATTTATTATCCGTGCCACATTTTTTTATAAAGGTTAGTACCAATTACAACATGTTTCATTTAATATATTGATATATATCACAGTAATGATGTATTTTATTATCTCTCATGTAATTTACAAACTTAAAAATGGGAGGTGAAAGGGCCCCATAAGTGGAATAGCCTGGGGCCTCTTTTCATCTAAATCCGGGCCTGATTCTGAGCCAAGCCAGATCTCTCACAGGGCCACCGCTGGCAAAAGGGGATAAAGTGAATTTCAGAAGCAACTTTTTTTTCTCTTATCTCTTTTTTTGAAGAGACTTTGGGACCTTGTTTTGCAAAAAGCTGCATGCATTTTGAAACACTTCAGGGGCGGCAAAAAGAAAGGTGGTATTTGCAAAACACATTCTCCAAAGAGCCTGTCAGTTCGTTCCTTATCAAATTTTTAGCAAAACCTCATTCCCTCGGCGGGTTGTTTGCAGAAGCGGCTTTCCGGCTGACCACTACATTTGGTGAGGAACGGCAAAGATTGCAGGGTGGGAAATTCCTTGGGAGGTTTGCTTGGTAAAAAGAGTCAGCCAGGCTTGTAGGAATCTGTGCTCAGTCAAGGATGTAACACGGACCTGTATTATATTTACTCAGGACTTCACTGGGTAAATTCTATTTACTTCTTCTTAGAGAGCCTGGTAGACCGTGGGAAGAATTCAATAAAGGTTTTCAAGAAGTCAGAGCCCGTCTGTTTTTCCCTCCAGAGCTTATGATGATTTATTTTTCCTTTACATCTTTCCTGCCACGCCTGCTTTGAGTAATACATGCCCTCTGCTAAGATTTCTGATGGCAAAAGGACTCAACAATTGTGTTCGTTTGAGCATCCCATCTTTCTTTCGTTCACTTTGTAGCCTATATCACTTGTCCCAATCCCCCCCCCTTTTTTTGTGATATTCTAGATAGCACCTCCTCCCCCCACCCCCAATGGTTGTATGGAGGAAAAATAAAACAGATAGTCCTTGACTTATGTGAGGGGAGAAAATATTTATTGGAAAGTTGCAGGTAATAGGCCTAGGAGTGAGCTTGCACACCTCACTGTACCAAAGTTTTAAACTAGCATAATTGCAAAATGTACCAGACTAATATTTCCAAATGGGCTGACTTGTGCTGCATTTTCTGCAAAGTTTCAACTTGATATGGATATATTTAGAGCAGGAAGAGTGAGATGGTGGGAAATGAGGAACTGAAAGTAACAAGGGTCTGAGAACTTCGAATGTACACGGGTGTTTGCAGAGAGTGACGGTCAGTAAGACAGAACAAGGAAGTAAGTTGTGACAGTGGACCTTATTACAATAAGACGCTAATTTAAATAATGCTATGTTTGCTATTCATGTTCAAAAATTGTTCATGAAATAAACGTCTGATCTTAAAGTAAGATTTATTGCCTGTGGTTGCTTGTGGATTTCCTTTGTTTTTTTCTATAGGGAAATTTTCATAACACTTACGACCACAATTGAGCCCCAATTTTCCATGGCTAAATTGAGATAGTCGTTAAGTGAGATTTGCCCCATTTTACAATCTTTCTTGCTACCGTTGCTAAGTGAATCTCTGCAGTTGTTAAGATAGGTTGTTAAGCAAACCTGATTTCCCCCGTTGACTTTGCTTGCCAGAAGGTCATAAAAGGGGATCGTATGACCGCCCCCGCCTGGGATGCTGCCACCGTCATAAATATGAGTCAGTAAAATCGGGTTTTAGACATGTGCCCTGGCCAGCTGACAGGGCAACGCCTCACGTGCCCTGACAAATGGCTCCCCATGCCACCTGTGGCATGCTTGCCATAGGTTCCCCATGCCGGCTATTTAGTCGCTTAATTATTCTTTCTTCCATAAACCCTAAGTATCTTATCCAACTCCGAACTTCCTAAGTTAAAACCGTATTCCCCTTTTATCTTTTTCATATCTTGATTGTATTTGCAATTGTGGAAACCTTCCTGTATCAATCCTTTGTTTTTCTAATTCTTGTTTTTGTTTTAGTTCCCCCCTTTCTGTTAAGATATCTTTGTATCTAATCATATTGTTCGTGCCAGTGGCGTAGCGTGGGTTGTCAGCACCCGGGGCAAGTAATTTGCGCCCCCTAAAGCGAGGGCGGCCCGACTGCAGCTGCCCCTGGGTCGGCATCAGTCAAGTGAGGCTCTCCATGCTGGCCTCCTGCCTTCCTCCCGAGGAGGAGCTCGAAGGGCAGCGGGAAAAGGCTCGACTGAAGGGAAGCAGGTGCCGCGGGGGTGGGAGGCGCACCGGGGGCTTCGGGAAGGCGCCGGCTTCCCGGGGCGCTCCAGGCGGAGCGGGAGGACGCGGTGGCGTTGCAGCGGCGGGCAGACGGAGCGCAGCGCAGCGCCGCTCTCCTTCGGCTCCGCCTGGAGCGCCCCGGGAAGCCGGCGCCTTCCCGAAGCCCCCGGTGCGCCTCCCACCCCCGCGGCACCTGCTTCCCTTCAGTCAAGCCTTTTCCCGCTGCCCTTCGAGCTCCTCCTCGGGAGGAAAGAGACGGCCACAGTCCGGCAAAGGGCGGCGCAGGGCGAGTCAGGGCGCCCCCCCAGATGTTGCGCCCGGTGCGGCCGGCCCCCCCTGCACCCCCCACGCTACGCCACTGGTTCGTGCTACTAATATTTGGATGTGTCAACGCTTCCACTGTTGAAAGCCACATTGTTATTTCTAAATCGTGTTTCCCTTTCATTATTTTCCATATTGTTAATAATCCATTCCTTACATAATGTCTTTGAAAATAGCCATACGCCTTACTTTGACCATATCACAAAAAAGCATGCCAACCTAATTGCAAATCATGACCGTCCAATGTCAACAATCTTGTATTTCTCAATAAGATCCATTCTTTCATCCAAAGCTAATCCCGCTGCTTGATAGTACAATTCCCAGTTTGGTCATCCAAATCCACCTCAAAACGCTTGCACCTTGCAACGTTTTTATATTCGGCCCAACGTTTCTGAAAAACCAATTTGAAGGGGATCGGGAGAGAGCAGCGCACTTCCGTTTCTTTAATGCCTCATCATTTATGGAAACCTTTTAATTATGACAATCGGATCATAAGGGTAGAAGAAAAAAGTATTACCAGGGAGTGTGAAGCATTGCATTAAAGCATCTCGACTGAAAAATTCATTTTTCGCCTTGTGAATAATGACTAAATATCCTGCAATTGGACAATTGGTGTCAGATCTTCGGGGCATAATTTATTGCAAATTAATAAATGAGGGAGGGATCGGGCCGCCACCATGTTCCATCATGACTTTGTCACATCTCATAGATCATCCACTGATTGCTCTTTATTAATCACTGCCCAAAATGGGTAATTTCCTCCCCCCCTTCTCTCATTTTCCCTTTGTAATTCCCTTCTGGCACACAAAAGCACAAGGAAAACCTTTTCAATTAATTGAAGAGTCCAGTTTCTGATGGCAGGAAAATTTCCCTTTGTATGAAAGTTTAGGTCCCCAGTGTTATTATAGGATGCCGCTTGATGCTGCTGGAATCCAATTACCATCCTCCTTGGCCAGTGTGGCTAAAGGTCAAGGATAAGGGGCATTGTAGTCCAACAGATCTGGGGAGAACTGTGAGGTACAGGATCAAGATTTTCAAGAAAAGATTGGATAACCATTTGTCTGGGGTGATATATGGATTCCTGCCTTAAGGGTTGGACTAGAAGACCTCTGAGGTCCCTTTCAGCCCTATGACTCTATGTGAAGAACAATAATTAATAATTTGGAGCTGTTCTCCAAAGCAGCTGAGGGTAGGATAAGAAGCTGTGGAACGTTATCACCCAGCCCTCTCCCAGAAAAATAAAATATCCTAGGGAATATTGAAAAGGCAGAATATTATATTTCCCTGGATGTGAAAAGGAAGAATTGAGAGTAGCTCCCTGTAGCTTCCTGCCCCCACCCACTTTGTCAATGGGCCATTAAGGTGGCCAAGCCAGTCCCTTTACATAATAAAGAGTTCTCCCCTTCAGCTCCAGGGGGATGGGATTAAGGCATGATAATATTGGCCCTTTACCCAACTCCCCACATGGCACCTGAGAACCAAACCTGGATTCAAAACGCAGCCTAGAGAGTTGCCCCTGCATGGCCCCATGGGAGTCTGACAACCAATCAGAAGACAAGCTCAAGATCAAAGGCCAGAGAGAGCATAAAACCAGGGACTCAGCATCTCAGTCCTTCCTTCTCTTCTTCTCCACCAACATTGAAGCATGTGATCACCTTTTCTGTTCAGGACTCAAGCCATGTGGTCCTGTCCACCATTAAACCATCTTTCCAAGCAGCCTCCATGTCTCCAGTGTCTTTTTCCCCACTTGAAGCCAAACCCAGAAGGACATTTCTTTCAACAAAGCAATGGGGGTGGGGGGGGGAGACACTCATCAAGGAGAGAAGCAACTTAGAACTAAGGAGAAATTTCCTGACAGAACAATTAATCGGTGGAACAACCAGCCTCCAGAAATTGTGGATTCTCCAACACTGGATGTTTTTAAGGAGATGTTGGATAACCACTTGTCTGAAATGGTATAGGGTTTCCTTCCTAAGCAGCGGGTTGGACTAGAAGACCTCCAAGGTCCCTTCCAACTCTGTTATTCTATTCATATACTATAACTTAACCTGCTTAGAAGAATCGCAACGTGTCTTTCTTGGTTTTTGGAGCCAACTGTGCTCCCAAGAAGAGTTGCTGCCAAACTATTTGCCATCAATATTTCTCCATTGACTTGGCTAATTCCCCATTTGGGTGAAGCAGTTTATGAGTGCAGCTGCCTCCAACCAGCAAGAGTTCTCCAGAGGGCTATTGCAATTGTGCGTCTGCCTAACCCTCATAGCAATGTATGCACAAGTTGGTGTTCTTCCAGCATTGGCTTGGCATTAAATTCCATTTATTTTAGATTTCTTGCATTGGTCTTCTGGGTAGGCCAGATGTTTGCAAAGCCTGAACATGCGAGACTTGTTCGTTATTTTGGTAGTTTTGCAGATGGCTTACTGGATAATAGCCATCTTTGTTTCATCCCCAAATGGGAGCAAAGAAGAAAATGTCTAAGAGAAGAGAATATCTGTAGCTCTCTGAGCTTGGTGGTTTTGTTGCAGATCTAGTTTTATTGCCAAACTAGAGAACATCATCAGTGGTAGAATGGAATGAAAGAGAAGGAGGAGGCAGGGAGGAGGAGGAGGAGGAAGAGGAGGAGGAGGAGAAGGAGGAGGAGGAGGAGGAGGAGGAGGAGGAGGAGGAGGAGGAGGAGGAGGAGGAGGAGGAGGAGGAGGAGGAGGAGGAGGAGGAAGACTGTGGGGTCCATGGTGCTCTCTGAGCTTGGTATTTTTCTTGCAGATGTTTCATTACCCAACTAGGTAACATCATCAGTGCTAGAAGGGAGAGGAGGAGGACGAGGACGAGGACGAGGATGAGGAGGACAACGATGACGACAACTGTGGGATCCTTGGTGCTCTCTGAGCTTGGTTCTTTTCTTGCAGACGTTTCATTACCCAACTAGGTAACATGAGCAGAGCTCAGGCGTATGTGGTTTGTTCCAAACAGATGGTGTTATCTAGTCAGGTAATGAAATGTCTGCAAGAAAACGAGCCCGGAGAGCATCAAGGACTCCATACATTCATTCAGTTCCTACTTTTCAAAGAGAATCTATTCCTTGTAATATCATCAAATCCTGGAAACAGTGGTTAACTGTGGTTAACAGTGGTTTAAGTCGAGTCAGAAAGTGATTCATATGACAGCATCATAGGTGGACTCAACTCCTGTAATTTGCAAATCTTGTTGTACAGGTATGTCAGTGCACACAGTGTGACTATGTGAGACAACCCAGGAGCAAAACACAGTTATCAGAGGTTTGTCTTTCAAATAGTGGTTTATCTACAAGGAATATATACATACATGTACTCAGCAAAATCAGGCAATCAATCATCAACTAAAGCACAGAAGCACACATGGAGAGAGAAATAAGCCCCAACAGGGCCTCTCTTATTACAGTCTCTTAAAGTAGTAACAGTCAAATAACCCTACTGACTCATTACTACCATTGCATTATCATTACATCATTACGGTAGTTCAGTATTACAGCAGTACATCCAACTGGTCAGCTATTAAATCATCATTGTCTTGACAAGATAGTCCTTAACTTACAACGATTGAGTCCAAAATTTCCACTGCTAAGCAAGACAGTTGTCAGGAATAGATGCCAGTTGCCAAGCCTCCCAATTTTGATCATATGACCATAGGGATGCTGCAACAGTCGTAAATGTGAAAACCGGTCATAAGTCACTTTTCCAATGCCGTCGTAGCTTTGAATGGTCACTGACGAAATGGTTGTAAATCAAGCATTATCTGTCCAAAAGTCAGCCAAACTGTGGCTCCTTCAAATGAATGTGGTTAAACAGATGGTAGATTAACATGCATGAACCAAACCACTGTCTTTCGGTTGTTGTATTGTTCGCTTTTTGTGTGTGATAATGTGTGAGCCACAAAATACTCTTGCAGTCTTCCCACACTTGTAAATTTTCCAGTATATTTGGGCTCCAGCTCCTCCAGCTACCCACTGGACCCAGCAATCCATCTCCCGTAACGGCCAACCAAGTAATTATGGGAAGCACTCAAGCGAGACATTATGTATCTATATTCAGAGACATGCATATAATGATATAACTGTCATCCTGACGAGGAGTCATGGGCAGTTTCAAGTTGCTTGGCTAATTCCCATTTATTGCAGTGAATCTCACTACACCACTGTCTGCGATGGAAGAAGATGTTCATCTGGGAAGAGGAAGAACAAGAACTAGGCAAGAATAAAGAGGGCTCACAATAGTCCAACATCTGGAATTCAAATCCAAGTCCCCTCAATTCTGTTTCCAAGGAGAACATCAATCAATCAGTCCTGAACTTTATTGATGGAGAACCAGAGGGACTGTGGAATGAAACCAAAGATGTGAGAAAAATGCAAAAAGGGACGTAGTGGCTCAGTGGCTAAGATGCTGAGCTTGTTGATCAGAAGGTCGGCAGTTCAGGGGTTCAAATCCCTAGTGCCGTGTAACGGAATGAGCTCCCGTTACTTGTCCCAGCTTCTGCCACCTAGCAGTTCGAAAGCAGGTAAAAAATGCAAGTAGAAAAATAGGAACCACCTTTGGTGGGAAGGTAACAGCGTTCCGTGCACCTTCGACATTTAGTCATGCTGGTCACATGACCACGGAGACGTCTTCAGACAGCGCTGGCTCTTCGGCTTTGAAACGAAGATGAGCACCGCCCCCTAGAGTCGGGAAAGACTAGCACATATGTGCGAGGGAAACCTTTACCTTTATCTTACAGTATAGGTGGTACCTGGCTCAATAGTAGTAACTGTGAGAAGCCAACTGCCAAAAAAGCCAACACAGTTCTAGGCTGCATTAACAGAGAATAGAATCAAGATCACGTGAAGTGTTAATACCACTTTATAATGCCTTGGTAAGGCCACACTTGGAATACGGCATTCAGTTTTGGTCGCCACGATGTAGAAAAGATGTGGAGACCAGCGGTGGGATTCAAATTTTTTTATTACCGGTTTTGTGGATGTGACTTGGTGGGTGTGACAGGAAAATACTGTAAAATACTGTAAAATCTCCATTCCTTCCTGATCAGCTGGGGCTCAGGAGGCAGAAAATAGATGGGGGCGGGGCCAGCCAGAAGTAGTATTTACCAGTTCTCTGAGCTATGCAAAATTTCCGCTACCGGTTCTCCAGAACTAGTCAGAACCTGCTGAATCCCACCTCTGGTTGAGACTCTAGAAAGAGTGCAGGCTTCTCATCCAAGAAGTTTCTTCAGCTCTGACTGGTTGGTGAGGAATGGAAAGATTTGCATTCCTGGCAGACAGCTGGTCATTTGCCTTCCTTTGGAGAGTCGTTGAGGCCACCTGGAGATTTATCAAAGGACACTTTGAAGAAGCTTCTTGGATGAGAAGAAAAACACCTTCAAAGAAAAACCTCTTGAAAAAAGCACTTAGGGGACAACCATGACCTGGATGACTGAGAATCTTCATAGACATAAGGAATCCAATTTTAGACTTCCTAGACAGAGGGTTGTCTAGCCTACACTTGACAGGGGTGGGATTGAAACATTTTAGCAACGTCCTCTTCCCGGTTGCTAAATGGGCATGGCCATAGGGCATGGTCTAGTCAGCTTCCTACACCACGGCAGTAGGGGAGGGGGAGTTTTGACCTTCCTCAGGCTCTGGAGGCTTCTTTTGAGCCTCCGGGAGGGTGAAAATGGTCTCTCCCAGGCTCCAGAGGCCCTCTGAAGACCGGAAATGGACCTGTTTCTGGACTTCCAGTACTTCCGGTAGGCCCATTTTTCGCCCTCCCAGAGCCTCCGTGCGGGCCCTGCAGTCACCTGGCATCCAAAATGGGCTGTGTGGAGACTCCTGGGAGGGGCGGCGTGAGATGGGCAGGGTCAGCCGGTCCTTGCAACTACCGGTTCGGCGAACCAGATTGAAATGAACATCTGATTTGCCCAAACCGGTCTGAACCGGCTGAATCCCACCCCTGTACACTTGAACACATATAAAGGAGGGAAACTTGTGCCTTCTCTGGATAATTGCTCCTATCAAATAGGATCTGAGGGCATTGCTGTAAATGAATGGCTTAGGAGCAGTGGTAGGTTGCAGGCGGTACACCCTGGTACGGGCGTACCGGTGCTGCTGGGAGCACCAGGTAAAGTTCCGGTACTGTGCTCTGGAGAGCCCACCTGCCAGCCCACTCTTCTTACCTCTATTTGAGCCAACAGGGGCATTTGCGCACACGAACAGAACGTACAGCGCCTGCGCGATGCTCCTCTGAGCAGCTGGAGCGTCATGGGCAGTGGGTGAGCATGCGCCCGCAGCGCATATGCATCTCATGGATGTCCGGCTCTGTTGCAGCATACCAGTTGCAACAGGATCTGGAACCCACCACTACTTAGGAGGCTAAGTTTTTTTTTTTTTAACTTTCCACAGGCCAAGTAAAAGCAACGAATTTGGCAGGCATCGAAATATATTGCAGTCCGTGGGCTGCCTGCTGCTAATATTCATCTGTACCCATTTTCCACCACTCCCTTAATTTTGCATCTAGTTGCCTGGGTACTTATTTATAGAACACTTTCCATGCTGCAATTCCCGTTGCAATTCAGTTGTTTACTGAATGGATGTGGGTGTCTGCACAACTGCAATTCTCACATCCGAACCACAAGAAATGCCTTGGTGCGATTATTCTGCTGGCGTCCGCCTGCCGATGCAGCACACCCCAGACCTGCTTGGTGCAGCAAAACCACTCGAGGGGAGAGCATTAATAAGGAAATATTAAGACAGAACGGTGGGACAGAGAAATATTTATTCAGGCAGAAAGCACATTGGTGCGCCAAAACTAGCTTCTTGCAATGTGGCAAAGGTTCCCTGCAAGCAAAAAAGCGCTAATCGTGAATTTTCAAGCATGGATCCACTGCGGCATAGCTGTTTTTGGCCCTCCGAAACAATTGCAAAAAAAATAAAAAGTGAACCTCCAACTCCAAGCACTTTATTTATTGATTTCTCACAGTAAAGTGAAAATATAATAATAAAAAGACTCTGGAAAGAGTGCAGAGTGCAGAGAAGAGCAACAAAGAGGATTAGGGGACTGGAGACTAAAACATATGAAGAACAGTTGCTGGAATTGGATATGTCTAGTCTTATGAAAAAAAAAGGACTATAGGAGACATGATAGCAGTCTTCCAATATCTCAGGGGCTGCCACAAAGAAGAGGGAGTCAAGCTATTCTCCAAAGCACCTGAGGGTAGAACAAGAAACAATGGGTGGAAACTAATCAAGGAGAGAAGCAATTTAGAATTAAGGAGGAATTTCCTGACAGTAAGAACAATTAATTGGTGGAACAACTTGCCTCCAGAAGTTGTGAGTGCTCCAACACTGGAGGTTTTTAAGAAGAGATTGGATATCCATTTGTCTGAAGTGGTGTAGGGTTTCCTGCCTAAGCAGGGGGTTGGAATAGAAGACCTCCAAGGTCCCCTCCAACTCTGTTATTATTCTGAAATGAAAACAGTTCAGCTTCTTCCTTTGGTGAGACAGCCTTCATGGAATAGGACTTGAAATTCATGCAACAACTACTTGGAGAAATGATTAGTCACGAAGGGGAACTTATGAAATCTGCAGATGATACCTAGAAGATACACTCAAGATCCAGATGGACCTTGACAGACGTGAACACTGGGCCCTATCTAACAAAATGAGATTCAATGGAGAGAAAAATAAAGTCTTACACTTAGGCAAGAAACACCAAAAGTACCCATATAGATTGGGGAAAACCAGGCTTAATAGAGGGAATTCGGAGTTTTACTCGACAACTAATGAAATATGAACCAAGAGCCAAAAAAAGCCAATGCAATCCTAAATTGCATTAACAGAGGGATTTAATCAATATCACATGAGGTATTAATACCACTCAATAAAGCATTAGAAAGACCACACCCACAATACTGCATCCAGTTTTGATCACCACACTATAAAAAAAAGATGTTTGAGACTCTAGAAAGAGTGCAGAGAAGAGCAACACAGATGATTAGGGGACTGGAGGCTAAAACATATGATGAACGGTTGAAGGAACTGGGCATGGCTAGTCTAGTGAAGAGAAGGACCAGGGGAGACAGGATAGCAGTATTCCAATATTTGAGGAGCTGTCATAGAGAGGAGGAGGATCACCCTGTTTTCCAAAGCACCTGGACGCCAGACAAGGAATAATAGATGGAAACTGAGCAAGGAGAGATTCAACCTAGAAATAGGGAGAAATTTTCTGACAGTGAGAACAATAAAGCAGTGGAAGGGAGGGCTGACTGTCAGCCCTTCAAGGTATACACAACTAGAAAGCCAGTTATGAATGTTAATTCTACTTTTATTATAAAGGTACAATAAAGGAATCTTGCAAATCTAAATACACTTCCCTCCCTTTAATTTCATGAGAATGAATGTCATGCTATTAATAATTAACCACTAATTAACAATTAACAGGTAATCAGCAATTAATCAGTGGAATAGCTTGCCTCCAGAAGTTGTGTTTGCTCCACCACTGGAGGCTTTAAAAAAGAGATTGGACAGGCATTTGTCTGGAATGTATAGGGCTGTGATGACGATGTCACAGGTGGCACACAGAGCCATTTGTTAGGGCACGCGAGGCACTGCCCTGTGAGCTGGCCAGCTGACTTCGGCCTTCTTTTGACGCCATTTTTCGCCTTCAAGAAAGCCTCCGGAACACGAAAAACCGGCCCTGCGGGAAAACCGGAAGTTCAGGAACGGACTTCCAGTTTGCTCGTAGGACTGTTTTTCACTATCCGGAGCCTTCAGGGGCCTTCAGGAGGTTTCCCTGAAGCCTCCGGAGGGCAAAAACTGGCCCTACGGACAGAGCCGGTTTTTGCCCTCCGGAGCCTTCAGGGACCTTCAGGAGGCTTCCCTGAAGCCTCCGGAGGGCAAAAAACGGACCTACAGACAAACTGGAAGTCACCATTCCCAAACTTCCGGGTTCCCGTAGGTCCGTTTTTTGCCCTCCGGGGCCTTCAGGGAAATTCCCGAGGCCTCCGGAGGGCATCCGGGGTGGGCGGGGGAGGCTGTTATCACCCTCCCCAGGTTCCTAGAAAGCCTCTGGAGCCTGGGGAGGGTGAAACAACTGTGCCAAAAGCACACATATGCACTCGGGGGGTGGGATGCCATATGGGTATGGCATGCCCACGCACGACCCCCTTAAGCTCCCCCCCCCCGCTTTTGGCATGGGAGCCAAAAAAGATTCACAATCACTGGAATAGGGTCTCCTTCCATGGGCAAGGGGTTGGACTAGAAGATCTCCAAGATCCCTTTCATTTCTATTCTATTTTTCTGTGTCTTTCTCAAACTACATTTCTGGCCCAGACTCGTTTTTTTTTTTTATCTGACCATTGTCTTGATGGCAACTTTTCAAGCTTGTTCCTACTAGAGCCGTGGTGGTGCAGTGGTTAGAGTGCAGTACTGCAGGCTACATCTGCTGATCACCAGAAGTTTGGCGGTTCGAATCTCACCAGGTTCAAGGTTGAGACTCAGCCTTCCATCCTTCTGAGGTGGGTCAAATGAGGACCCAGATTGTTGGGGGGCAATAGGCTGAGTCTGTAAACCGCTTAGAGAGGACTGCAAAGCACTGTAAAGCGGTATATAAGTCTAAGTGCTATTGCTATTGGCCATTACAGCAAGGTTTAGAGAAAAATGCAAGTAGTTCTCAACTTACAACAAAAACAGAGCTTGGAATACCCATCATAAGTCACAACTGTATTGGAAGCACAGTTGAGTTGTAACATCTGAACACAATGAGCTTGATTAGAAGAACCAGAGGATTTTTTAAAAAACCCACAAGAATCAGCTAATTAATCCCTTGGCCCCTCTAGAGGCCAGTTTGTGAGTAACCACTGTTAAATGAGTAATTATCACTTTGGTGCCTTTTTTTTCTGTAAAACAAAAATTCTTCACTGCCCATTTTTGCTCACACTCTCTCCTAGTTCTTATGAACGTTTTAGAAGGTGGGTTTTTTTTTTCATTCATTAAACCTCGAACTTGGCTTTGTCTGAATAATTCACAGAAATCAAGCGATGGGGAGGATAATTAGGCAAGATGTGCTTCTAAAGCTCTTATTTAGAATCAATCAATCAATCAGAATAGAACTGGAAGGGACCTTGGAGGTCTTCTACTCCTTGCTCAAGCAGGAGACCCTACACTGTTTCAGACAAATGTCTGTCCAATCTCTTCTTGAAAACTTCCAGTGTTGGAGCATTCACAACTTCTGGAGGCAAGTTGTTCCACTGATGAATTGTTCTCACTGTCAGGAAATTTCTCCTTCGTTCTAGGTTGCTTCTCTCCTTGATTAGTTTCCACCCATTGCTTCTTGTCCTGCCCTCAGGTGCTTTGTTAAATAAGTTGACCCTTCTCCTCTTTGTGGCAACCTCTCAAATAGCGGAATACTGCTATCATGTCATCCCTAGTCCTTCTCTTCTTTATCTAGAAAAGATAAAGAAGAAAAGACAGTCATATACACCAGGGTTTCCCCAGCCATGGCAACTTTAAGACATATGGACTTCAATACCCAGAATTCCTCTGCCAGTCATGCATGGGACTGTGGAATTCTGGGAGTTGAAGTCTACGTGTCTTAAAGCCACCAGGGCTGAGAGACCGTGACATACAATTGGGACCACCAGACTTTCTACTGCTAATTAAGGAAGTGGTTAAGTTAGTCGTGTCAAATGTTATGACCATTATTGGTTTGGTTGGTAAGAAAATCACTGCAGTTGTTGAATGAATCATGTAATTGTTAACGGGGTGGGATTCAAAATTTTTAGCAACCAGTTACTGGGTGGACATGGCATGGCGGGCGTGGCCTACTTGGCCTCCTGCACCACAGCAGACGGGTCATTTTTGCCCTCCCCAGAATCCAGAGGTTTTTCTCGACCCTCCGGGAGGGCGAAAATTGCTTCCCCTAGCCGCCGGAGGCCAGAAACAGACCCATTTCTGGACTTCCTGAACTTCAGGGAGGCCCATTTTTCAAGCTCCCAGAGCCTCCACGTGGGGCCTGCGCTTACCTGATATCCAAAACGGGCTGCATGGAGACTCCTAGGAGGGGAGGGGCAGGGCCAGCCAGTCCTTGCAACTACCAGTTTTCCTGAACCAGTCTGAACTGACTGAATCCCATCTCTGATCGTTAAGCAAATCCAACTTTCCCCATGGATTTTGTTTGTCAAAACCCAGCTGGAAATGTCACAAATGACAATTATATGACACCCCCACCGCCCCACATCCAGAGACACTGGAACCATCATAAATCCCTGTTGCCAAGTGTCTGGAGTTTGATCACAGGACTGTGGGGATTCTGCCATGGTTGTCAGTATGAATGCCGGTCGTAAATCACCTTTTTTCAGTGTCGTAACTTTGAATGGTTGCAAAACAGGCAGTTGAGACTACCTGTATACCTTGAATGGAAAAAAAATAGAGATGTCAGAAGGCTACGGACAATTTTATTCATGTTCCCCATTGTTCCAGCCAACAAGCTTAAAAAATGAACCGGAATTCTATTTTACAGTATAAATGCCAGCTATTAAAGGTTAGATGAGAAACAAGTGGGATAGATCCGTTTAACTTCCTGTCCCGGGAAATGCCAGCTGATGGGTTTTGGAACTAAATAAAAGAAAACTCGCTCTCCAAGGGTATCTTAGGTTTCATTGCACAGCTTCGTAAAGAGCTAAATTCAGCCCGTGCCCTTGCCTTACAAAAGGACAAATGTTTTCCAGTTGCTTCATGAAAGAAGTCAGGAAGGGATCAGCTGACCAAGGTTTGACTGCTTTTTTTAATTCAGATGCAGGGATGTTGGATCCGTTTCACAGATGGCTATCAAAAGTGAGAACTTGACTATTATACGCAGGGGTGGGTTCCTGCCAGTTCTAAGCTCTTCTATAGAGGTTATATACAGGGCCGTTTAGAACCGGTTCCAGCTCCCTCCCCCCACCCGTCCGCACATCATCAAGATGAAGAGCGAGAGGAGGAATTCTGGGAGTTGAAGTCCACAAGTCTTAAAGCTGTCAAGTTTGAACACCCCTGGGGTTTTTTTTCTAAAGGGTTAGGGTGCAGGGGTCTTGTAACTTGACAGCTTTAAGACTTGCACACTTCAATGCCAGAGTTCCTGAGCCAACATGACTGGAGGAGGAATTCTGGGAGTTGAAGTCCAAAAGTCTTAAAGCTGTCAAGTTTGAACACCCCTAGGTTTTTTTTTTTCTAAAGGGTTAGGGTGCAGGGGTCTTGTAACGTGACAGCTTTAAGACTTGCACACGTCAATGCCAGAGTTTCTGAGCCAACATTTTGGTTGCTAAGCAAGAGCGTTGTTAAGTGAGTTTCACCACATTTTACAAGTTGGCCACGCCCACCCAGTCACATGGCCGGCAAGCCACTCCCATCCGGTCACATGGCCGGCAAGCCACTCCACAAAGCAGGCCACACCTACAGAAGAGGTTGTAAAAAATTTTGAAACCCACCACTGATTATATGTTATGAAACTAGTGGTACAAATGGCTAGAGGCCAGGTGTAAAGCTTAAGGAAGGACTAAATGAAGACCACACAGGAGCTAGAAAATAGCAACATATAGGTAGAGATGAATAAACATGTATAAATGGAAACGGTACATAATGAAGGGTTGTAAATTAAGGAATGTATATAATAGTATCACATATATAGACGAAGAGAAACTGAAATAAGGGGGAAGAAGTGTATTTACAATGGATGGATGCCAAAGTGGAAATGCTGTACAGAAGGAAATTGCAAACAAAAATATTTTTGTCTTTTTTTAAAAAAAAACTTTAATATTTTTTTTTTAAAGTGAGAACTTGGAAGACAGTAAGGAGCAGGGAGGGAGGTATATAAAACACGTGGTGAGATCTTAAAAAGAGTGGAGACAAGAGTAATAAAGGTGATTAGGAGGCCGGAAGCTAAAACGTAAGAATTGTTACAGGAATTTGATATCTTTAGTTTAATGAAAAGAAGGACTAAGGGTGACATGATAGCAGTCTTCCAATATCTCAGGGGCTGCCACAAAGAAGAGGGAGTCAAACTATTCTCCAAAGCACCTGAGGGTAGAACAAGAAGCAATGGGTGGAAACTAATCAAGGAGAGAAGCAACTTAGAACTGAGGAGAAATTTCCTGACAGTGAGAACAATGAATCAGTGGAACGACTTGCTTCCAGAAGTTGTGAATGCTCCAATACTGGAAGTTTTTAAGAAGAGATGGGAGAACCATTTGTCTTAAATGGTATAGGGTTTCCTGCCTAGGCAGGGGTTGGACTAGAAGACCTCCAAGGTCCCTTCCAACTCTATTTTTCTGTTATCTCTTTCGGTTTGCTGAGGAGCAGAGCCTTGAGGGGAGACTCATGTTACACTTACAACTATGAAAGCATCCTCGTTGACAAAAATGACTTTTTAAAGAGTTGAGATGTCCTAGAAAGGCAGAAAGTTTATTTGAGAGACTTGGTCATCTTTTCATTTCATTGGTCATCAATAGTTTGCTCAGCTAAACTAATTGTCAAAAAAAAAAAAAAAAAACACCCAACACCAGAATTAACTCTACAGCATGCTAAAGTTGTATCTGTTAAAATACAAAAAAAGCATATTATTGGATTGCCTCTCAGAGAATTCTTGAAATGATTTAAACATATTGAGGATGCATTGTTTCGTATTTATTTCTCCATGCCAGATAAAAACAGAAATTCTTCTAGACTGAAATCTAGATTGTGTCATCATCTCTTTATATTGCCCTGTGGGAAATTAGCACCTTCTCCTAGGAAAATAAGATATTTTAGGAAATATTAAAAGGACAGAATATTTCTCCTAAAAGGGAAGCAGAAACTCAACCCTCCCCCACCTTTGTTAATGGGCCATTAAGGCCTGAGTCAGTCTATTCTACATAACAAAGAGCTACCTCCTACAGGCAGAGTCATAGGAGGAATTGCCCAAAGCCCTTTCATTACATCGTCACCCAGTAAGAGTCAACCAAGCCTGGGACTCAGGACAGTCTACAAAGTTACGCCTCCATGGCCCCATGGTAGTCTGACAACCAATCAGAATAGAAGCTGAAATTCAAAAGCCCAGAGAGGGCATAACATTCAGAAACTCCCAGCATCTCTTCCCTTTTTTTCTTCACCCACCATCTTCAAGCCATGTGATCCTGTCCACCATCAAAACCATCTTTCCAAGCAGCCTCCATGTTTCCAGTGTCTTTTCCCCCACTTGGAACTGAACCCAGAAGGACGTTTCTTCCAACACTTACTTACTTACTTACTTACTTACTTACTTACTTACTTACTTACTTACTTACTTTCCTTCCTTTCCTTCCTTCCTTCCTTCCTTCCTTCCTTCCTTCCTTCCTTCCTTCCTTCCTTCCTTCCTTCCTTCCTTCCTTCCCTCAGAAGTTAGCATCCATCTCTCTCCTAGAAAAATGAAATATTCTAGGAAATATTTAAAAGGCAGAATATTCTATTTCCCTGGATGAGAAATGGAGAAACACATTTTTAGGCAGGAAACAGACTAACTCTTAATAGCCCCCCCCCCCTCCTCAATAGCACACAGCAGATGTCCCCATTTAAGAGATAAAGAGACAGCTAGGTCTATTCGCAGGCAAATGTCCTCACCCAAGATCCAACAAAGGTAGGATTAGCCCTTTGCCCATCTCACCACATGGCACCTGGGAAGAGTACATCACCCAGCAAGGCTCAATCAAGCCTGGGACTTAGGACAGCCTACAGAGTTGCCCCTGCATGGCCCCATGGGAGTCTGACAACCAATCAGAATGCAAGCTCAAATTCAAAAGTCCAGAGATGGTATAAAACTCAGGCACTCTTAGCATCTCTTCCCCTTTTTCTTCTTCACCCAACATCTTCAAGGCATGTGATTCTGTCCACCATTAAAACCATCTTTCCAAGCAGCCTCCATGTTTCCAGTGTCTTTTCCCCCACTTGGAACCGAACCCAGAAGGACGTTTCTTCCAACACTTCCTTCCTTCCTTCCTTCCTTCCTTCCTTCCTTCCTTCCTTCCTTCCTTCCTTCCTTCCTTCCTTCCTTCCTTCCTTCCTTCAGAAGTTACCATCCATCTCTCTCCTAGAAAAATGAAATATCCTAGGAAATATTAAAAGGGCAGAATATTATATTTCCCTGGATGAGAAATAGAGAAACGTGTTTTTAGGAAGGAAAAAGACTCACTCTAAATAGCCCCCCACCCTCCTCAATAGCTCACAGCAGATGTCCCCATTTAAGAGATAAAGAGACAGCTAGGTCTATTCACAGGCAAATGCCTTCACCCAAGATCCAACAAAGGTAGGCTTAGCCCTCTACCCATCTCCCCACATGGCACCTGGGAAGATCACATCACCCAGCAAGGCTCAACCAAGCCTGGGACTCAGGACAGCCTACTGAGTTGCCCCTGCATGACCCCATGGGTGTCTGACAACCAATCAGAATACAATACAATTCAAAAGGCCAGAGAGGGCACAAAACTCAGGAACTCTTAGCATCTCTTCCCTTTTTGCCCAGGACTTGAAACCATGTGATCCTGTCCACCATTAAAACCATCTTTCCAAACAGCACCATTGTTTCCAGTGTCTTTCTTCCAATTCGGACTTCAATCCAGATGGACATTTTTTACAACAGCTCAAAAAGAATTTACTGGCATGGAACCAGTGGTGGGTTTCAAAAAATTTTAGAACCTCTTTTGTAGGTGTGGCCTGCTTTGTGGGAGTGGCTTGCCGGCCATGTGACTGGGTGGGAGTGACTTGCCAGCCATGTGACTGGGTGGGCGTGGCCAACTTGTAAAATGTGGTGGAACTCACTTAACAATGCTCTTGCTTAGCAACCAAAATGTTGGCTCAGAAACTCTGGCATTTGAAGCACGCAGGCCTTAAAGCTGTCAAGTTACAAGACCCTTGCACCCCTAACCCTTTAGAAAAAAACCCCCAGGGGTGTTCAAACTTGACAGCTTTAAGACTTGTGGACTTCAACTCCCAGAATTCCTCATCTCGCTCTTCATCTTGATGATGTGCGGACGGGCGGGGGAGGGAGCTGGAACCGGTTCTAAACAGCACTGTAGATTTGTGGAACTATAGAAGGGGTTAAAACTGGCAGGAACCCACCCCTGCATGGAACTCATTGTTCTGAATCTTTTTTTGCAAAGTCCCAGCAAACGTACAATGCTATTCCAATGTTGCTTTGTTCAGAAGGTTTAAAAAGCTCTTTGCCCTACATTCATTGGCAGCAAAACCAAATACAGAATCATCCAGATTCAAATCTTACCGCAGGATCGCATCCTGTAAGAAGTGAGAGATAATAATCTGGATTTAAAGCTCCTGGAAGCTAATTTGCCTTTAATTAGAGCTTAAGAAACTTCCTGCTGTGTAACATCTATGGAATTAAACTATAATCATCATTTGCTGTTGCAAAACAATTACAAAGTTCAATAGGATGCTTACCTACTCTCACCCCACCCCCAAAATACAAAGCTAACCAACACCAATTTGCTGACCCGATCTGTTTTGTTGTCCATGAAAGCTTTGTTTACAATGTCTCTGTTGGCCAACTTAACCTGGGGAGAGACAGCTGTTAAGCAATTAAATGCCAAGTCGGATCTTCAGAACGGCAGAAAATTTGTGGTGCAGCAAACACAGCAAAAAGTTAGAGGCTCTTGATCAACGTGTAGACTTATTGTTGCAGGAATTTTCCTGAGCTAAAGCCCTTTTGATCAAAAACTAAGCCTCAAGAGTAACTGGAACCAAATATTTTTTAAAAAAACTAGATTAGTTATTTAGATAACTCAAGGTGGAGAAAGTACCTCATACTTCTTCTTTCATCTGTTTTACCCATAGTAACCACTGGGATGGATTGGAATAAAAGGGAGAGATTCACCCAAAGTCACCCAACTGGCTTCCATGCCTAAAGTGGGACTAGAACTCACTGTCTCCTGGTGATTGGCCCAAAGTCACCCAACTGGCTTCCATGCCTAAGGTGGGGCTAGAACTCACTGTCTCCTGGTGATTGGCCCAAAGTCACCCAACTGGCTTCCATGCCTAAGGTGGGGTTAGAACTCAATCTCTCCTGGTGATTGGCCCAAAGTCACCCAACTGGCTTTCATGCCTAAGGTGGGGCTAGAATTCACTGTCTCCTGGTGATTGGCCCAAAGTCACCCAACTAGCTTTCATGCTTAAGGTGGGGTTAGAACTCAATCTCTCCTGGTGATTGGCCCAAAGTCACCCAACTGGCTTTCATGCCTAAGGTGGGGCTAGAATTCACTGTCTCCTGGTGATTGGCCCAAAGTCACCCAACTGGCTTTCATGCTTAAGGTGGGGCTGGTGATTGACCCAAAGTCACCCAACTGGCTTTCATGCCTAAGGTGGGGCTAGAATTCACTGTCTCCTGGTGATTGGCCCAAAGTCACCCAACTAGCTTTCATGCTTAAGGTGGGGTTAGAACTCAATCTCTCCTGGTGATTGGCCCAAAGTCACCCAACTGGCTTTCATGCCTAAGGTGGGGCTAGAACTCACTGTCTCCTGGTGATTGGCCCAAAGTCACCCAACTGGCTTTCATGCTTAAGGTGGGGCTAGAACTCTCCTGGTGATTGACCGAAAGTCACCCAACTGGCTTTCATGCCTAAGGTGGGGCTAGAACTCACTGTCTCCTGGTTATTGGCCCAAAGTCACCCAAGAGGCTAGAACTCTCAGTCTCCTGGTTTTTAGCCTGGTGTCTTATGTATGAAGCTGATTAATTGATTTCAGGATTACAATAATTTGCAATTTTAATACAATGAGAACAATATATGAAATCTGAAACAACACTACATCAATATCCTCCCCTCTCCAAACACACTCCAGACACATTCAGCTTTTATTAATTTCTGGATGATCATTAGGTAAGTTTTAACTTAGCATTAAGGAATGGCCATTATGTAATATTGAAGGTATAGCAGAATTCCAGAGCCTTGCATCCTTAAGGTTAAAAATAGGGGACTTACTAAGTTTTCTGGATAGTATATATTAGGTTGATCAGTGGTGCGATTCAGCCGGTTCTATCTGGTTTGGGCAAACCGGTAGCGGTGGTGTTGGGAGGCTCTGCCCACCTGCCCTGACAGCATCATGTCCCGTTTTTTACTCTCTGCGCATGCACAGAAGATCCTGCGCATGCGCAGAGGTGGCGCATACTCACATTTGCAAACCGGTAGCAAAGATAAATTGATTTCACTCCAGAGTTGATTCTACATATATGGACCCCCAGGAGTCAGAGGCGACTGCAGATTTATCATTTCTGAGATTCTTAATATAATTCGGTTGTGCCTCACTGCTAAATGACCAGTGGTGAGATGGAAAACTTAATATTCTTGTTGCAGATTTCTGGAATAATTGATTGCATTTAAGGTTGAGATGGAGAAGGGGACAGACTCTTGAGTTGCCCCACCATGCAAATAGCGATTTCCCATTCCAAAACATGAAATGAATTGTTGATTAGCATCTTGCTAATCTAACACGTCTACAGTAAGAGAACAACATAGCTGGAAGCTTAATTTGGTTATGAAGTAGTGAAAAAAAAATCTTCAGGGTTGAACATATGAAGAACGGTTGCAGGAACTGGGTATGTTTAACTTAGGAGAAAGAAGGACTAGGGGAGACATGATAGCAGTGTTCCAATATCTCAGGGGTTGCCACAAAGAAGAGGGAGTCAAGCTCTTCTCCAAAGCACCTGAGGGTAGAACAAGAAGCAATGGGTGGAAACTAATCAAGGAGAGAAACTTCCTGACAGTTAGAACAATGAATCAGTGGAACAGAAGTTGCCTCCAGAAGTTGTGAATGCCCCAACACTGGAAGTCTTTAAGAAGATGTTGGATAGCCATCTGTCTGAAATGGTATAGAGTTTCCTGCCTAGGTAGGGGGTTGGCCTAGAAGACCTCCAAGGTCCCTTCCAACTCTACTATTGTATTGTATTGTATTGTATTATTGTATATAAGGAAATAGGAATAGAACAGAATAAGGAAATTGGAAATTAGGAATAGAACAGAATAAGGAAATTGGAAATTAGGAATAGAACAGAATAAGGAAATAGGAATAGAATAGAATAAGGAAACAGGAAATAGGAATAGAATAAAATAAAATAGAATAAGGAAATGGGAACAGAACAAGGAAATAGGAAATATAGAATAAGGAAATAGGAAATATAGAACAAGGAAATAGGAAATAGGAATAGAATAGAACAGAACAGAATAGAATTAGGAAATGGTGAAGGTTGTGAAAATTGGACCATAAGGAAGGCTGAGAGCCAAAAAATACTATTGTATTGTATTGTATTGAAATTTGCTTTTTTTTTCTCAACAGAGCAAATAGGAAGCGGACTTTTCCGTTAAACTACTGAAAAAAGAACAACCGTTTTCAATCGAAACAATCGAAAAAGCGGCAGCTAATCTCTTTAACACGCCTTTTAATTAGCACACCTAAGGTTTTCTTCATGTTTTGATTTTGTGTAAAAAAAAATCATTTCCCGGGTCAATTTTTCTATAGGCATTGATACCTCAATTAATTAATAAGATCAAGCAATAGATTGGCTCTTTTAAAGTATCTCTCGCTCTTGTTTTTCACTGAGGTTTTGTTTGCAGGGAGTAATTGTTGCTGCTTCTTTTCAACTGCATGAATGAATTAACATCACAACAACCCAGTGGTGGGATTGAAATAATTTAACAACCGGTTCTCTGCCCTAATGACCAGCTGGGTAGGCGTGGCCTGGTGGTCATGTGACTGGGTGGGTGTGGCCAACTCGACATCAGCAAAGCGCGTCGATGGGCGCTTTGCTTTAGCTGTGACAATGTAATAAGGATTAACGGGAGAGGCAGTTTCTGCAAGCAGGGCAATAAAGATTAGGCTAGAAACAACATCAGAATGTTTCCTTCCTGCCTTCCTTACAGGATTAGCCCTGTAAAATGGGAAAAAAACAAAAGGAGATGTCTTCCAACAACCGGTTCTCCCAACTGCTTAGAAAGTTAACAACCGGTTCTCCCAACAACCGTCCAGTACGATCCCACAGAGTTGGCCTCCTCAGGGTGCCGTCGGCCAGACAGTGTCGGCTGGTGACCCCCAGGGGGAGAGCCTTCTCTGTGGGAGCGCCTTCCCTCTGGAATGAGCTGCCCCCGGAGCTTCGCATAATCCCTGACCTCCGGTCCTTCCGACGCGCCCTAAAAAGTTGGCTTTTCCAGCAAGCCGGCCTGGCCTGTTTATTTTAACTTATTTTAAATGTATTGTCTTTTAAATTCGGTTTGTTTTTTTGGATATGGATTTAATTTTTTTTTTTAACTTTTGGGATGTGTGTTTTTTAATGTTGTACGCCGCCCTGAGTCCTTCTGGAGAAGGGCGGCATATAAATCCAAACAAACAAACAAACAAACAGTTGCAAACTGGCTGAATCCCTGCAATGCAACAACCCTATGAAAACATGCAAAGAATGCTTGCATGCAGATCCAAACTCTTCAAAAATCAGCAAACCCCAAGAGCACTTAATCATTGTATTTTGAATGTAAATACACACCTACAAACCAGGAACCAGGAGCACCACTAAGGTGACCCTAAGGACACCGATAAACCTCCAACTGTTTCAACGACCCTCTAAAACAGTGTTTTTCAACTTTGGCAACTTGAAGGTGTCTGGACTTCAACTCCCAGAATTCCCCAGCCAGCGAATGCTTGCTGGGGAATTCTGGGAGTTGAAGTCCTGACATCTTCAAGTTGCCAAGGTTGAGAAACACTGCTCTAAAAGGATGCAAATGACCAGCTGTCTGCAAGGAGTATAAATCCTTCCATTACCTGCCTTCCAGTTAGAGCTGAAGAAGCTTCTTGGATGAGAAGAGAAACATCTTCAAAAGAAAAAAAAAACAAGGAAGTCTAGTTGCCTCCTGAAAAAAGCACCTTTGGGACAACCATGACTAGGGTCTCTACAGATTTTTAGCCATACAATTTGGGATGAAAACCCTTGGAAGGGTGTGGAAGTATGAATGGATTTCCAGAGGGGAAAAAAATTGCAGACTTCTTTGAACCAGGAGCACCTCTCAGGTGACCCTGAGGATATAAAGCCTCTGGAGCCTGGGGAGGGAGAAAAAAACATGCAAAAAATGGGGAGGGAGCACTGGTCATGGGCGCATGCGCGCTGGGGGTCGCACATTGCATTATGGGTGTGGCATGCCCGCGTGCGACTGCCCCTGCGCTCTCCCCCCTTTTGGCGCGCGAGCCAAAAAAGGTTCACCATCACTGCCCTATACCGTTTCAGACAAATGGCTATCCAACATCTTCTTAAAGACTTCCAGTGTTGGGGCATTCACAACTTCTGGAGGCAGTTTCTGTTCCACTGATTCCATTCCATTGGTTTTTCAAACCACACCGATGAGCTCTTCTGAAGATGGTTGGGCAGTTTTCTGAAAGTCTTAGTTTCCAAACCTTGCGAACAATCAGATCGATGATATGTGGGAATGAAACAGAATACTTCTGATGTCTGTGGAGATTCTCCGTCATCCAGATCATAGTTATCCCATTTTCCAAAAGGCAACTGGGCTTTCTTTGAAAACATTTCGCTTCTCATCCAAGAAGCTTCTTCAGTTTTTTTTTTTCTGAAGGACTGGAGATACTTCTTGGATGAGATGTGAAACATTTTTAAAGGGGGAAACCCCCCCCCCCCCAAGAAAAGAATATTCTAGAGTTTTCCAGAAAGTTCCATTCCTGGAAGGCTGGTGGAAAACAGCACATACCCCTTAAAGCAGTGGTTCTCAACCTGTGGGTCGGGACCCCTTTGGGGGTCGAACGACCCTTTCACAGGGGTCGCCTAAGACCATCAGAAAACACATATTTTTGATGGTCTTAGGAACCGAGACACCAATTTTATGATTGAGGGTCACCACAAGATGTGGAATTGTATTAAAGGGTCGCGGCATTGGGAAGGTTGAGAACCCCTGCCTTAAAGTCGAGTGATTGAATCCTCACAGAAACCTTCACAATCAATAAACAGATAAACGCTTCAGCTCCACGTTTGAAATTTGCATTCTGAAGAACATTTGGCTTGTGTTGTTAGCCTTTGGCAAGACTTGATGGCTTCCATGCCCTGAAAAATTAGAATATTTGATTATACAATACAATAGTAGAGTTGGAAGGGACCTTGGAGGTCTTCTAGTCCAACCCCCTGCCTAGGCAGGAAACCCTATACCGTTCCAGACAAATAGCGATCCAACATCTTCTTAAAGACTTACAGTGTTGGGGCATTCACAACTTCTGGAGGCAACTTCTGTTCCACTGATTCATTGTTCTAACTGTCAGGAAATTTCTCCTCAGTTCTAAGTTGCTTCTCTCCTTGATTAGTTTCCACCCATTGCTTCTTGTTCTATACTCAGGTGCCTTGGAGAATAGCTTGACTCCCTCTTCTTTGTGGCAGCCCCTGAGATATTGGAAGACTGCTATCATGTCTCCCCTGGTCCTTCTTTCTATTAAACTAGACCTACCCAGTTCCTGCAACTGCTCTTCATATGTTTTAGCCTCCAGTCCCCTAATCCTCTTTGTTGCTCTTCTCTGCACTCTTTCTAGAGTCTCCACATCTTTTCTACATCGTGGCGACCAGAACTGAATGCAGTATTCCAGAAATTATATTTAACAGTGAGCTGGGAATGCTTGGTGTGTTGTGTGGGGGTTTTTTTTGTGTGTATTTGCTAGCAGTGCACAGGTTTGTGCAGCATCTCGGCATTCAGTCAGAATTCCCTGAACATTTCGAAACCGTAAGATGCTCAATATGAAAAAAGAAACACAGGCGATTTACTTTGGCACGAGCTTGAGGGCTACAAACACATCTGCGGATTATTGCTTTGTATTATCTGCTGGAAGAAAAAAGACAGTTGAAATATGAGTCCTACCCTGAACAAATTCACCATCTCAATCCACCCGGGATAAATTTCAGAAACAGTTCTAATAAAGAGGAACTGTAATGGCTGGTTCCCTGTTTGTAGAAGGGTGTTTTTCAAATTTGGCAACTTTTAAAATGGGTGGATTGCAAGCCCCAAACTTCAGCTCCTGGAATTGCAAAGCCAGCATGCTAAGCGAGGGAGTTTGGGGAGTTGAAAATGTCATCCACCCATCTTAAAAGTTGCCAAATCTGAAAAGAACTGCTTTACCACCTAGGAATCAGCCATTATAGTTCCTCTTTATTAGAACTGTTCAAGATAGTCCTCGCCTTACGACTACAATTGAGCCCATAATTTCCATGCTGAGTGAGACAGTGTTAAGCAAGTTTTGCCCCAATTTACATTGTTGTTGATAGTTGCGAAGTCGTGTCCGACCCATCGCGACCCCATGGACAACGTTCCTCCAGGCCTTCCTGTCCTCTACCATCCTCTGGAGTCCATTTAAGCTCACGCCGACTGCTTCAGTGACTCCACCTCATTCTCTGTCCTCCCCTTCTTCTTTTGCCCTCAATCTTTCCCAACATTAAGGTCTTCTCCAGTGAGTCCTTCCTTCTCATTAGGTGGCCAAAGTATTTGAGTTTCCTCTTCAGAATCTGGCCTTCTAAAGAGCAGTCAGGGTGGATCTCCTCTAGGACTGACCGGTTGGATCGCCTTGCAGTTCAAGGGATTTGCAGGAATCTTTTCCAGTACCAGAGTTCAAAGGCCTCCATTCTTTGGCGCTCAGCCTTCCTTATGATCCAATGTATTCACAGCCATCCATTGCAACTGGGAAAACCATAGCCTTGACTATACGCACTTTTGTTGGCAGGGAGATGCCTCTGCTTTTTAGTATGCTGTCTAGATTTGCCATAGCTTTCCTCCCCAGGAGCAAGCGTCTTTTGATTTCTTGGCTGTAGTCCCCATCTGTGGTGATCTTGGAGCCCAGGAAAGTAAAATCTGTCACTACCTCCATTTCTTCCCCATCTTAAAATCTTGCCAAATCTGAAAAGAATTTTCTTTACCAGCCATTGCAGTTCCTCTTTATTAGAACTGTTCTTAATTAGAACTGTTAAAGATGGCTTAAGAGAGCTTTGCCCCGTTTTACATTGAACTACTTTTATTGTTGTATCGATATATCAAATGCAAAGAAAAACAAAAATAGGAAATTAAGGGAAGGAAAAAAGAGAGGGGAGAAGAAAATAAAACACAATAGAATAACAGAGTTGGAAGGGACCTTGGAGGTTGTCTAGTCCAACCCTCTGCTTAGGCAGGAAACCCTACACCCCTTCAGACAAATGGTTATCCAATATCTTCTTAAAAACTATTCTGCCTTTTCAATATTTCCTAGGATATTTCATTTTTTTCTAAGAGAGTGGGGTGGGTGCTAACTTCCTACAAACCCTAGCATGAGCAACTTGCTGAAGTCCTGGCTTGATAGGAAGAAATATTGCTAGAGTAGAGAATGTGTCGTCTAATGGTGTGGATTATTATTTTTTTCTTTTCTATGTTATTTAAAGCTTGGGGCTAGAGACATTCTCCCACTGGTTCATAGTCTGGCTGTTATTAAGTCATTAGCACAAGGAGATTAATTGCCATCTGTCTCGCCAGCAGCATCTGATGGGATAATGAATTCTCTTCCTGGGCCAGCCCACCTGTTGGAGAATAGGTATATAACCATGATGGCGAACCTATGCCCCGTGTTAAGTAATTCAGCTCCCCGTTAGAAGAGCGAGTATGCAGAGAAGCGTAATGAGAGTGATATGGAATAACACGCACAAACCAGCATACAGAGACACTGAATAGTATAAAAATATAGTAATTTACTATATAGAAATATAGAAGTATTCAGAGTCCGGTTAACAATCCAAGTCATACACGGTTCAGTAATTCAGTTATCAATATTCTCAGTTTAACACACAAAGTAGCTAACGGTAGCAAGACTCAGTAACTCACGAGCAGTATCAACAGTATCCATGATCAGCATCTAACAAAACAGAGATCTAACAGCCATTCTGGCTCCCTCTTATGGCTGCTTGAGGTAACAAACCAATTACATCTCTTAAGCATTTAAAGTAACAGTAAAGTAATCATAGCTTATATACATTGCCAAGCCAAGCCTAGCGTTACATCCCTAACACCATGGGTGCCACGGAAGGTCACCAGAGCCCTCTCTGCAGGCACGCCAGCACAGTTCCACCACACATACACTCCGGCCAGCTGGTGTTGGTGGCAGTGCATGTGGGGGGGGACACGTGCATGTTTGGGAGGGCAGGGCACATGCGCAGAGGCATTGCATTTGGGGGCCTCACACACACCCCTGCACCTCATTTTGGCTGCAAGGTAGGTTCAGGAGGTTTTCCAGGCCCAAAACAGGGCATGGTGGGGGAAGAGCATGTGCATGCGCAGGGGGTGGAGTACACATGGGCCGATGTCATGCGTGCATTGCATTATGGGTGTGGGCACCCCCGCCCGCGTGTCACGCAAACACACACACACTTTCGACACGCAACAACAAAAAGGTTAGTCATCCCTGGTATATAACTTTGGCCCTTTCAGGTGAGTGATACTACTTTCAAGTTTGTTGCTTGTTCAGAGGGAAGTCATGAACTCGATCTCTGAATGCTGCTCCTGCTTCTTCTGCAAATGACAATGTTGTCCCAGGCTTGGTTGAGCCTCGCTGGGTGATGTGATCTTCCCAGGTGCCATGTGGTGAGATGGGTAGAGGGCTAATCCTACCTTTGTTAGATCTTGGGTGAGGGCATTTGCCTACGAATAGACCTAGCTTTCTCTTTATCTCTTAAATGGGGACATCTGCTATATGACACAGAGAAACAACACAGTCTGGTTTGGTTGTATACATGTAGATGGTGAGAAAAGCGAATCTTGTGAATTTACCAGATGGACGGCCTAGGGAACAAAGCTGTTACAGAATCTGGTAGTTCTGCTAGAAATACTTCGAAACCTCCTCCCAGAGGAGAGAAACTGTAACAGACCGTAAAGTGGGTGTGTGGGGTCTCTAACAATGCTTTGAGCTCTAATTACATAGCGCTTATTAGCAGCACATCCTGAATAACAGGAAGTGAGCTTCCTATAATCTTCTCCACTGTCCTCACCACTCTCCATATGGACTTTCTATCTGAGGCACTGCTGCCACCAAACTAAACAAAGATGCAGTTTGTTAAAACGCTCTCAATGGTGCCTCTGTAGAAAGTAGCCAAGACAGAAGGACAAAGATGCAGAAGAGATCTAGGTGTCCTAGTGGACAACCACTTAAGTAGCAGCTAGCAGTGTGTTGCAGCTACTCAAAAAGGCAATGCAATCCTAGGCTGCATCAACAGAGGGACAGTGTCAAGACAATGAGAAGTGATAGCACCATTTTACACCGTGCTGGTGAGACCACACTTGGAATATTACATCCAGTTCTGGTCACCACGATACAAAGAAGATGCTGTGAACCAGCAAATGCACAGAGAATAGTCACAAAGATGAAAAATGATCTGGAGGTTGATATAATGAAGTATTTAAGGAGCTAGGTACCCCTAGTCCAGCGATGGCGAACCTTTTTTGGCTCACGTACCATAAAGGGGGAGCGCAGGGGGTTCGTGCGCAGGTGTGCCGCACCAATAATGAACGCATTAGAGGCGCTCTTCTGCATTTTTGCATGCTTTTTTCGCCCTCCCCAGGCTCCAGGGGCCTTATAGGAGCCTGGGGAGGGTGAAACCAGTCTCCACACCCCTCCGAGGCCCTCCGGAGGCTTCAGGTACCTCAGGAGGCTTTCCTGAAGCCTCCGGAGGACTAAAAACAACCCTGTGAGCAAACCGGAAGTCAACGCCTCACGTGCCCTGACAAATGGCTCTGCGTGCCACCTGTGGCATGCGTGCCATAGGTTCGCCATCCCAGCTCTAGTCCATTGAAGAGAAGGCTGTCCCAAAGTAGAGAGGGTGAACTTATTCTTTAGGGCACCAGAGGACAAGATAAGAAGCAACAGGTTAAAGCTCATCAGAGCGAAATCCAATCTGGAAATAAGGAGGAATTTCCTCACAGTGAAAACAATAAATCAGTGGAATATTGCAAGCTTGCTCGCCTCTCAGAATTGCGAGTGCTCCAGTACTAGAAGTTTTCAAGAAGAGATTGGACATCATTTGTCTGGGATGGTATAAGGCAGTGATGGCTAACCATTTTGTCCTCGGGTGCCAAAAGCACATGCATGTTATTGTGCCCACACCCATAATGCAATGCCCCCCCTGCATGCCCCAGAATACAGAATGCAATGAATACACATGTCACAGGTTCACCATCATGGGTATAAGGACTCCTTCATTGGGCAGGGGGTTGGACTAGAAGACCACCAAGGTCCTTTCCTGCCATAGGATTCTATGATTTTACCTGGGAACGTACTTGTTAGATACCAGAAACATTGGTAATGGTTTACACCAAGGTCCTCTGTTCCAGCGGGAACAGAGATTCAATCTGATTGGTCGAAGCGTCTGACAGCTCCCTATAAAAGGGCTGTTGTCAGATTCAACCTTCGCTGGATTGTACATAGTTGACTTGTGCTAATGAAGAGCTGTTTGTTACTCTGAACCCCGAGTGTGCCTTCATTCACCTGATCTAACAGTACTAATTGAACTTTAAATAAGAGGAGCAGAATTCCCAGGATTACAGCGAAATCTGCATTCTACTCCTGTCTAAATAGCAAATTGATTCTTTTTGTTGTTGTTTTTTAACCCAGAAATTTGAGCATTAGCTAATCCTAATTCAGCCACCCTTTATGATAATTTGCCACTTGACAAATTAGGCTGTAATTCCTCTATTTGCCTACAACATGATGATCTTTATTGAAACTAAAAATTAACTGTCCCCGGGAATGTTCAACCAACACATATCTATGCATTGCCTTCTTCACGCAAGGAAAAAAATGTCAATGTTTGATCTCAATCAACTTCCCTTCATGCACTGCAAGGCCAGGGAAGCTGCATATTTTTAAAAAATCTACCGTATTTTTCGGACTATAAGACGCACCGGTGTATAAGATACCCCAGGATTTCGAAGAGGTAAGTAAGAAAAAAAAAGTGTTTGTCCTCCCCGGCCCCCAGGAGCACTCTGCAGGCTTCAGCAGGGCTTCAGGAAGGCAAAAACAGGGGCATATTTTCCTTCCTTCAGTCATGCTGAAGCCTGCATAGTACTGCTGGGGGCTGAGGGAAGGCAAAAATGCCTCAATTTTTGCAAAAAAAGGCCCGTGGGATGAGAGCTCAGGAGAGTTCAGGAGGCCCAAAATGGCTGCATTCATTATATAAGATGGACCAACATTGCCACGCTCTTTTGGGGGGCGGAGGTGCATCTTATACTCTGAAAAATACGGTAATTGTGCTTAGCACCAACTCTGCCAAACAATTTCTTTTCGGCATTCCAATCGTCGACAAGGTATAAATTGCTCTGCAGCTTGCAATCATGTCCCTTGTGCAGGGCCAGATTTAGATGAAAAGAGACCCTAGGCTATTCCACTTATGGGGCCCTTTCACCTCCCATTTTTAAGTTTGTAAATTCCATGAGAGATAATAAAATACATCATTACTGTGAAATATATCAATATATTAAATGAAACATGTTGTAATTGGTACTAACCTTTATAAAAAATGTGGCACGGATAATAAATAAAAATAAAAGGCCCCTCTTGATCTTGAGGCCCTAGGCTGAAGCCTATAGGAAAATCCGGCCCTGCCCTTGTGAGAAGACAGCTGCTTCTAGGAAGGACAGAGGAAATCATTCTGTGGAGCAACTGATATTTGAGCCGAAATGTGTCTTTGCTGTTCAGACACCCCTAAAGCAATGCTGGAGTCCAGCACGATCATTGCTAGGAAACAAGGACAAAGAAGCTGTCTTCACACCGTAGCAACCTGCAAAGAACATCACCAACTTCATCATTTTGGGACCGCAATGTTCAGCCTGGATCATCTTTGAGTTGAGTAAAGAGGTTGACTAATGGGAAAGGACACAATGATGTGAGACAGAAGCACACAAAGATCCGAACATGTTCACGACAGAGAAAAAGGACAATAGCCATCCAAATGGGTTTTGAAGAATGCAGCTAGCAGAAACGGTCTTGGCCTATAATTCTGAGAACAGGATACGGAGCAGTGGGAGATGCTTAAAAACATGGGTATTTCAAGCCAACTTCAAGATAAAAGCTACCTAATGTTTCTACAGAATACAGAACAATAGAGTTGGAAGGGACTTTAGAAGTCTTCTAGTCCAACTCACTGCTCAAGCAGGAGACCCTACCTACATTCTGGGAGAAATGACTGCCCAGAATGATATACGGTCACCCCACAATTGTTGTTGAGGGGGAAATTGGAGGAGGAAGGAGTATTAGGTATGTTCTTGGTCTTGAGTTTATACAAATAATAAGGAATGGAATCAGTGGTGGGTTTCAATTTATTTTACTACCAGTTTGCACATGCGCAGATGCTTGTGTGAATGGGTGGAGCATCCCGCCGGCGCTGCTACAAGTTTGCCCGATCCAGGGCCAACCAGCAGAAACTCACCTTGGAATGGAATGGAATGCAGGAGAGGAGAGGAGAGGAGAGGAAAGGAGAGGAGAGGAGAGGAGAGGAGAGGAGAGGAGAGGAGAAAATGAATCTTGGAGTCCTATTGGACAACCATTTAAATATGAGCCAGCCGTGTGCAGCAGCTTCCAAAAAAGCCAACACAGTTCTAGGCTGCATAAATAGAGGGATAGAATCAAGATCAGGTGAAGAGTTAATATCACTTTATAATGCCTTGGTAAGGTCACACTTAGAATATTGCATTCAGTTTTGGTCACCACGATGTAAAAAAGATGTGGAGACTGTAGAAAGAGTGCAGAGAAGAGCAACAAAGAGGATTAGGGGACTGGAGACTAAAACATATGAGGAACGGTTGCAGGAACTGGGTATGTTTAGCTTAAGAGAAAGAAGGACTAGGGGAGACATGATAGCAGTGTTCCAATATCTCAGGGGTTGCCACAAAGAAGAGGGAGTCAAACTATTTTCCAAGGCACCTGAGGGTAGAACAAGAAGCAATGGGTGGAAACTAATCAAGCAGAGAAGCAACTTAGAACTGAGGAGAAACTTCCTGACAGTGAGAAGGATTAACCAGTGGAACAGAAGTTGCCTCCAGAAGTTGTGAATGCCCCAACACTGGAAGTCTTTAAGACGATGTTGGATAGCCATCTGTCTGAAACGGTATAGGGTTTCCTGCCTAGGCAGGGGGTTGGACTAGAAGACCTTCAAGGTCCCTTCCAACTCTACTATTGTATTGTATTGTATTATTGTATTGAATAGAGCAGAGAACAGAACAGAATAGAATAAATATAGAAAAGGAATAGAATAGAATACTTTATTGGCCAAGTTTGATTGGACACATAAGGAATTTGTGCATAGGTTCCCAGTGTACATACAAACAACCAAGATGTCATAGACCATAAATCATAATATCCAGTCATAAATCATAAGATAAACAACGATTGATAAATGATAACATACCAATGGGAGAAGGTGGTAAGGAAGACGAGAAGTGAGGAAGGTGAGAAGATGAGAAAGATGACAAGATGAGAAGGATAATAACAAAACAGCTCACTACATGGGTAAATATCTTTAGGCCTAAGACCGTGCTAGGTTAGCTTAGGTTTAGGTTTATTAAATTTATAGACCGCCCCCTCTCCCCATAAGGACTCGGGGCGGTGTACAGACCGTTCGCGTACAAAACAACAAAACATAACATAAGACATCAGACAAAACAACGCACACACCCCGTCTGTATAAATAACCCAAACTAATTAAGTAATTAAAACAATTCTAAAACCAGTTTAAAACCCCAAAATTTAAAATTTAAAAAGCCATCCAGGTGCTGCAGGAGTTAGGAGTTCAGCAGAGTGATGACACGGGGGAAGAATTCCTGACAGTGAGAACAATTAGTAGAATGACTTGCCTTCAGAAATTGTTGGTGCTCCAACACTGGAGATTTTTAAGAAGAGATTGGACAAACATTTGTCTGAAATGGTATAAAGCCATGATGGCGAACCTATAGCACACTTGCCAGAGGTGGCATGCAGAGCCCTCTCTGTGGGCATGTGTTCCACCGCCAGCTGGTGTTTGCATGTGCCAAAGCACACAGGTTCAAGGTTCTGTTCTGAAAAAGCAGGAGGCAGAGTCCTGGTCCTGACAAAACCCCTTTTATTAAACGAATATGAATCCCTCTCATTCACATTCATGAAAGGCCTGGCAAACAGTCTTTCAAAGGAATATTTTTGACTACGGACCTTATTTGGCTTGGAAAGCTGCCATGTAAATATTTTCCAAATGAGATGCTGTGCAAGGAAAGGCTGGGCACAGAGTCTCTGAGATTCACAGACAGATCTTCACACCAGGGGTGGGGTGCTACCAATGTTGCTGCCAGTTTGCTGCGCATGCATGCGCAGTTGAGTGCAAATTGTTCTGCGCATGTGCAGAACATGAAAAATCGACTAAAACCCAAGCCGGCAATGGCTGCGGGGGCTGGGGAACTGGTTGGGGGGCGCGGCCAGCCTGCTGTCCCTACCGGTTCGGCAACCCAGTCCCAATTTGCACTACCAGTTCACCCAAATCGATAGCAACTGGTAGCAACCCACCTCTGCTTCACACTCCTGAAACAAATCTAATGACCTGCAAAGGCCCCCTCCCCTTTCGCTCCTCTTTTATTTCCTATGGGAGGGGCCATTCATCTTCCGCCTGTGACTTTACTCCCAAGTCGACCCTGATTTCTGAGTTGTACTTTTCTTCTGGCAGCTCTGTGCATGCGCACACTGGGAACAGGCTCCAGCTGCTCCTCTGCCTCTCTGTTGCCTAGCTCCATAGGCACCTGATCACTGCCAGACGGCCTTGGCCCCATCTCTGCCTCCGATGCAGAGCCCTCATCCGAGCCTTCCCCAGCCTCCAGGATTGGCCCATGTTCCTCCCCAACCTCCTCACTGTCCAAATCTGCTGCCAGCTCCACTGGCCACTGGCTGACCACAATAGGTTCTCCATCATTGGTATAGTGTCTCCTGCTTGAGAAGGAGGTTGGATAAGAAGACCTCCAAGGTCCTTTCCAATTCTATTATTCTGTAATAGATAAAGTCTTCTCTTTAATGAAAGCCATCGTGATTGCCCTCCATTCTGCCATGATGGTTATTAGTGGCCTTGTAACATGTACAACCCAAATTTGGGACTTCCACCTTTGAGCAGGAATGCTGCCAAGATGCATAAGCATAACCAATTAACGAGCATCATATGAGCCATACGGGATGGCTTAATTTACTTTCATATAGGAAATTGTAATAAAACTGTAACCAATGGGGGGAAAGTGAAATTTTGAAGGGCCCCTTCAGATTGTGATAATCTTAAATTGCATCTTGTTTAGCTCATTAGGCAAATGATTATGACCGAAGCCTTGGGTTTTATGGATGCTTCTGGTGAATTCCATTAAGGGGTAAGACTATTTCCATTGTCTTACTGGAAGACCAACTGGGGCCAGGTTTAACTTCAGACTCTGGTCCAGGCCTCCATATAGGAAGCTTTTTTAAAAAGGTTATAATACATATAGGCAGTCCTCAACTTTCAACTATTTCTTTAATGACTGTATAAAGTCAGGGGTGGGATTGAAAAATTTTAGCAACCAGTTCTCTGCCCGGTTGCTGGGTGGGCATAAAGATGGTGACTTCTAGTCCCACCTTTGGCATGAAAGACAGCTGCGTGACTTTGATCCAATCACCCGGAGACTGGGAATTCTAGTCCTCGGGTATAAAAGCCAGCTGGGTGACTTTGAGCCAATCACCAGGAGATGGTGAGTTCTAATCCTATCTTAAGCATGAAAGCCGTCTGGGTGACTTTGGACTGATCACTAGGAGTCCGTGAGTTCTAGTCCCACCTTGGGCATGAAAGCTGGCTGAACTTTGAGCCAATCCCCCACCCCCGCTCTCTCTCTCTCAGCCCAGTCCCACCTCACAGGGTTGTGATGGGGAAAACAGGTTAGAGAAGGAGTATTATTATGCATATTCACTGCCTTGAATAATGTATTTTTTTGGAGTATAAAACGCACCGGAGTATAATACACACCAAGATTTTGAAGTGGCAAATTAAAAAAAAAAAAGTTTTTGTACTCTACAGATCTCCCCAAAACAGCCCATTTCTCGCAAAAATTGGCCTTTTTTTCAAAACAAAAAGGGCATGAATAGCCTTTAGGAGGCTTGTAGAGTGCTCCTGGGAGTGTGTGCCCCCCCCAAAATGAGCAAAAAATGGCCCATTTTTCACAAAAAAGGGGCCCATTTTATGTCAAAAAAAGGGCATGCATAGTCTTTAGGAGGCTTATAGAGTGCTCCTGGGGGATGTGGGGGGCAAAGTTGAGCAAAAAACAGTCCATTTTTCGCTCATTTCTGCCCTCCCCAGCCCCCAGGTGCACTCTGAAAACCTCCTAAAAGCTATGCATGGCCCTTTTGGTGAAGGGGGTGGGGTTTCTGGAGGCTGTATTCAGTGTATAAGACTCACCCAGATTTTCAGCCTCTTTTTTGAGGGAAAAAGGTGCGTCTTATACTCCGAAAAATATGGTACTTATGGTAAGTATGGTAATAAGGACAGGATAAAAATCTAATAAATAATGTAACCTTACATTATCGTACTTTTAGGTGGACTGCAAGGCTTCCAATATAATCTTTCTATTTGGTTTGTAGCAGGTAGCATTCTTCCTATTTGAAACGGCTTACCATAACTCAGGGGTGTCCAAACTTGGCAACTTTAAGACTTGTGGACTTCAACTCCCAGAATTCCCCAGCCAGCTGGCTGGGGAATTCTGGGAGTTGAAGTCCACAAGTCTTAAAGTTGCCAAGTTTGGACACCCCTGCCATAACTGGTAGTGGAAAGCTCAGGTGGCCTTCATCAGAGCATTCCCCAGACTCCAGGACTGGCCCATGTTCTTCCCCAACCTCCTTTCTGTCAGAATCTGGTGCCAGCTCCCTGGGCCGCAGGCAAGCCACAACATTTAGGACCTTTTTTAGCCAAAAGCGCATGCGCTCACATTTGCGAACCGGTAGGGAAGGTAAATGAATGCCACTCCTGTTTGGTAAGCAGCAAAATCTTGCAGCTTCTTTGGCGTCTTAAAACGTTCGAAGAGCTGCAATTGAAAGAGATTCGAAGGCCTTTGAAAAGCAAGCCAGCGAGGCCAGTTAGGACAAGAGAAGATGCCTTTCAGCTGTCATCGTTTTATCCTTGGAAGCTCAAGCGCTAGGAATGAAAGAAAACCGAAGGAGAGATTATCTGTCAACCATGCACGCACACACGGCAAGCATCCTCAGGCTATGGAATCCTGCCATAAAAAAAGGAACGAAGAGCGCAGAAATGGAAGAACAATACACTACAATACTGAACGAAGATGAAATAATATAGAAGATCCTAGAATGCGCTGAGATGGATAAACTGATCAAGGAGATCCAAGGAAAAGAAAAAACAGAGTATTATTTCATTTGGGAAAAATGGTACAGGAAGTTAGAGGATAGAAACAAGAAATAAGAATTTGGAAAAGGAAGTTTGTATGATAGATGAAGTTGGAATTGGGGATAGAAGTCTAAGAAAAGTAGGATTTATAAGTCGAGGAAAAATTGTATACCAGTAGAAGAATAACAAAGACTGTCTGATATAAATAACCAAACATAGATTGATAAGTAAAAGAGAAAGAAATAATGGGATTAAAAGTGCAAAATCGTATAGAAATGCATTGAGAGGGAAATAGTGTTGGTAAAGATTCACCGATAGATATCTGCCGTAAGAAGGAACATGAAGTTCCGTTGTGATGTAGTAAATGTTGTGTGTGTTTTTGTGTTTATAATAAAATAAAAAAAATTTAAAAGAGGAACGAAGAAAAATCCCCTTCAGGTGTATCATGCATGGGACAAATTCCTCAATTAAGCCCCAATGACCGCTCTTCCTTGCTCTCGTTTGTAGCGTCAGCATTAAGAATAGACTAGTCTGGCATTAAAAGGGCTGTCAGTGCAGAAGCAATTAGGCCTCATGTCCTAAAAGATGCGAAAAGCCAAGTGTGAGATTGTTGTTGTTGTTGTTGTTGTTGTTGCTGCAGCTGCTGTTGTTCAGAGAACCTCCAAATCCCATCCCTGGCTGGCCACTCCCACTCTGCCCCTCCCCTCCCAGGAGTCTCCACACGGCCAGTTTGGCATGTGAGATAAGTGTAGGCCCTGCGTAGAGGCTTGGAGAGGGGGGGGAAACAGCCCTCCCGGAAGTTCCAGAATGCTGGAAACGGACCTGATTTTGGCCTCCGGAGGGTCTCCAGAGGCCAGGGGAGGAAGTTTTCACACTCCCAGAGGCTCAAGGAAAGGCTCTGAAACCTGGGGAAGGTGAAAATATCCCCCCCTGCCATAGTGCAGGAGGCTGACTGGGCCACGCCCACCCAGCAACCAAGTAGAGAACCTGTTGCTGAAGCCCATCCCTGCTTACAGACTACCTTTCATTCCCTTTATTCTAGGGGTGAGATTTAGCAGGTTCTGACAGGTTCCAGAGAACCTGTAGTGGAAATGTTGAATAGTTCGGAGAACTGGCAAATACCACCTCTGTAGCCAGATAAATAAGAAAAGGAGGAGGGGGAAGGAGGAGGGGGGAAAGGGGAGGAGGAAGAGGAAGAGGAAAAGGAGGAGGAAGAAGAGAAGAAGAGGAGAAGGAGGAGGAGGAGGAGGAGGAGGAGGAGGAGGAGGAGGAGGTGGAGGAAGTGATGGATAGCAAACGCAACCTTTGTAAGGAAGCTGCATAAACAGTGGATCACCTAATTAGCTGCTGCAAGAAGATCACATAGAGTGACATAAAACAATGACAAAGAAGCAACAATGGTTCATTGGAAGATCATGACCGAAGCGGGGATTCTGGGAATTGAAATCCACGGGTCTTAAAGTTGTCAATTTTGGACACCTCTGATGTAAACACATCTCTTAAATCTTTGCCTTCAGCCTTGATTCATCCTGTTATGTGTGAACCTGGCCAGAGGTTAATCTATGCCTGGAGCGGTCAACTTAACAATTTCTCTGCACATTTGTGGTTTCAGCTTTTTCTTACCGGAAACCCAAAGAAGAAACAGACTCAGTTTTCATCAATTGACTCTCTTCTTTTTTTTTAATTCCATGGTAGGAGTGTCCTCGCTTTCACATTTAGGACGTCAACTGTGTTGAATTTATTTTGAGAAATAAAAGGGAGGAAAGATCTTAATCAAGAGCAAATTAAAGTTTGAAAAGAAGCTGAATGTGGACAGAATTCACCCATTTGTCAGCTACCTGCTTTATATTCCGGCAAGCTTTTGTTCCCTTGCCACTCGGTTCTAGATTTTGCAAGTGTGCATTCACTTGCCCGAAAAAGCAAATTCTTTCTCAAACATTGACTTCCTAAAAGTCCAGTTCAATACAGGTCGTCCTCGCAACCCCGCAACGGTTCATTGATTGACTGTTCAAAGTTACGACGGCACTGAAAAAAAAGGAACTTCCAGATTACAGATTACAGCTTCGTTCCCTAGGCCATCCGTCTGGTAAGTGTGCAAGATTCATTTCTCTTGCCATATACATGTCTACATCTGAACTAGACTGGGTTGTTTCTCCGTGTCATATAATATACATGGGTACATGCATAATTTTGTATTTATTTATTTATCTTGTCGTGTTTATGTTTATATTAGAGGTGGAGATCCTTTGAGAGCAACGTAATTTCATTTTAATGTATGCCGATTAGTATACATTCAAAGTGACAATAAAGTATTCTATTTTATTCATTTCCTATTTCCTAATTCTTGTTGTTGTTAGTTGCAAAGTCGTGTCCAACTTCGCAAGTAACATCGTGACCCCATGCACAATGTTCCTCCAGGCCTTCCTGTCCTCTACCATCCTCATGCCAACTTCTTTTGCCCTCAGTCTTTCCCAGCATGAGGCTCTTCTCCAGTGAGTCCTTCCTTCTCATTAGGTGGCCAAAGTCTTTGAGTTTCCTCTTCAGGGTCTGGCCTTCTAAAGAGCAGTCAGGGTTGATCTCCTCTAGGACTGACCGGTTTGATCGCCTTGCAGCCCAAGGGATTCGCAGGAGTCTTCTCAAGCACCAGAGTTCAAAGGCCTCCATTCTTTGTGGCTCAGTCTTCCTTATGGTCCAACTTTCACAACCTTCACTATTTCCAAATTCTATTATGTCCTGTTCTATTCGATTCCTATTTCCTTATTCAACCTACCACATGTTTACTGGACCCGTGTCCCTCCTGGCTTGTACTGGCATCCTGGGAGGTTACACGCGACTGGCTCCTGGGCCTAGTGAACGCTTCGCTGGGTGAGGGGTCTCTTCCGGCCGCCTTGAAAGAGGCGGTGGTGAGACCCTTGCTCAAGAAGCCTTCCCTGAACCCTACGGAGCTGGCCAATTATCGTCCTGTCTCCAACCTTCCCTTTCTGGCGAAGGTTGTAGAGAGTGTGGTAGCTTCTCAGTTCCCACGACATCTGGAGGAGAATGATTATCTAGACCCGCGCCAGTCCGGCTTTCACCCCGGGCACAGCACAGAGACGGCCTTGGTCGCGTTGGTAGATGATCTCTGGAGGGCCAGAGATAGAGGTTGTTCCTCTATCCTGGTCCTATTAGACCTCTCGGCGGCTTTTGATACCATCGACCATGGTATCTTGTTGCGCCGACTGGAGGGGTTGGGGGTCCGGGGCACCGTTTTGCGGTGGTTCGGCTCCTACCTTTCTGGCCGGTCGCAACGTGTGTTGGCAGGGGAGCAGAGGTCGACCCTAAGCCCCCTTACTTGTGGGGTGCCACAGGGGTCGGTCCTCTCGCCACTCCTGTTCAACACATACATGAAGCCGCTGGGTGAGATCATCCGTGGTTTCGGGGTGGGATATCATCTGTATGCTGATGATACTCAGCTGTACATTTCCACCCCGAACCACCCCAACGAGGCCGTCGAAGTGATGTCCCGGTGTGTGGAAGCCGTACGGGTCTGGATGGATGACAACCGACTCAAGTTCAACCCCTCCAAGACAGAGTGGCTGTGGGTTCCGGCCCCCTGGTTCAACCAGTTAATTCCATCTCTGGCCATTGGGGGCGTTCAACTCGCCCCCGTGGAGTGGGCGTGCAATCTGGGCGTCCTCCTGGATGCCAGGCTGTCCATGGATGACCATGTGACAGCCGTGGCTAGGGGGGCGTTCCACCAGGTTCGCCTGGTGCGCCAATTGCACCCCCTATTGGACCGGGACGCCTTACGCACAGTCACTCATGCGCTGGTGACGTCTCGCCTGGACTACTGTAACGCTCTCTACATGGGGCTTCCCTTGAAATGCACTTGGAGACTGCAGCTGGTCCAGAATGCGGCCGCGCGGGTGATTATGGGGAGTACAAGGTACTCCCATGTGACACCTCTCCTGCGCGAGCTGCACTGGCTTCCTGTGGTCTATCGGGTGCGTTTCAAGGTCCTGATTACGATCTTTAAAGCGCTCCATGGCTCAGGACCTAGTTACTTGCGGGATCGTATTCTGCCCCATACATCCCTACGACCCATCCGCTCGCACAGAGAGGGACTTCTCCAGGTGCCGTCCACCAGACAGTGCCGAGGGGCGGCGCCTAGGAGCAGAGCCTTCTCTGTGGCGGGCCCAGCCCTGTGGAATGACCTCCCTCCGGATATTAGGACCCCCACTGACCTCCGCTCCTTCCGTGTAAAGCTCAAGACCCACCTATTCCAAATAGCTGGCCTGGCTCAACCATAACCTCATATCGCTCCTGACGGGTTTTTAATTTGGTAATTTTATTCAATGGGATTTTAAATTGTGTTTTTTAATTGTTTTCACTCATCAGTCTACCTCCTCCATGCACATGTATATGTCTTTGTTCTTATGCATGTTTGTCTTTATCTGTATTTTATTTGTTTCGATTGTACGCCGCCCCGAGTCCTTCGGGAGAGGGTTGCGGCTAACAAATAAAAATTATTATTATTATTATTATTATTATTATTATTATTATTATTATTATTATTATTATTATTATTATTATTGTTGTTGTTGTTGTTGTTGTTATTTATTATTATTATTATTATTATTATTATTATTATTATTATTATTATTATTATTATTATTATTATTATTATTATTATTTCTATTCCCATTTCCTTGTTCTATATTTCCTATTTCCTTATTCTATTTTATTCTATTCTATTCCTATTTCCTGTTTCCTTATTCAATCTATTCTATTCCTATTTCCTGTTCCCTATTTCTCTATTCTATTCTATTCATTTCCTATTTCCTTATTCTATTACTATTTTTGATTTCCTTATTATGTTCCATTCCATTCCATTCCATTCCATTCTATTCTATTCTATTCTATTCTATTCCTATATCCTATATCCTATTTCCTATTTCCTATTTCCTATTTTTCTATTCTATTCCTATTTCCTATTTCCTTATTCTATTCCTAGTTCCATTCCATTCCATTTATTCTATTCCTATTTCCTTATTCTATTCCTATTTCCTTATTCTGTTCTTTCCATTCCATTTATTCTATTCCTATTTCCTATTTCCTTATTCTATTCCTAGTTCCAAGTTCCTTATTCTGTTCTATTCCATTCCATTCTATTCCTATTTCCTATTTCCTTATTCTAGTCTAGTCTAGTCTATTTTTATTCTATTCTATTCTAAACCTATGGGCATTTTTCACACTTACCACCATTTCTAGCATCCCCGTGGTCACATGACCAACATTCAGATGCTTGGCAACTAGTTCAGATTTATGACCGTTGCCATGTCCCGGTGTTCCAAGACGGAGTGGCTGTGGGTTCCGGCCCCCCGGTTCAACCAGATAATTCCATCTCTGGCCATTGGGGGCATTCAACTTGCCCCCGTGGAGCGGGTGCGCAATTTGGGCGTCCTCCTGGATGCCAGGCTGTCCATGGATGACCATGTGACAGCCGTGGCCAGGGGGGCGTTCCACCAGGTTCGCCTGGTGCGCCAATTGCGCCCCCTATTGGACCGGGACGCCCTACGCACAGTCACCCATGCGCTGGTGACGTCTCGCCTGGACTACTGCAACGCTCTCTACATGGGGCTTCCCTTGAAATGCACTCGGAGACTGCAGTTGGTCCAGAATGCGGCCGCGCGGGTGATTATGGGGAGTACCAAGTACTCCCATGTGACACCGCTCCTGCGCGAGCTGCACTGGCTTCCTGTGGTCTATCGAGTGCGTTTCAAGGTTTTGATTACGATCTTTAAAGCGCTCCATGGCTCAGGACCTAGTTACCTGCGGGATCGTATTCTGCCCCATACATCCCTACGACCCATCCGCTCGCACAGAGAGGGACTTCTCCAGGTGCCGTCTACCAGACAGTGCCATGGGGCGGCGCCTAGGAGCAGAGCCTTCTCCGTGGCGGGCCCAGCCCTGTGGAATGACCTCCCCCCGGATATTAGGACTACTACTGACCTCCGCTCCTTCCGTGTCAAGCTCAAGACCCACCTTTTCCAAATAGCTGGCCTGGCCCGACCATAACTTCGTAACGCTCCTGATGGGTTTTTTAATTTGGTAATTTTATTAGGGGATTTTAAATTGTATTTTTAACTGTCTTTCACTTAAGTCCATCCTCCTCCATGCACATATGTATATGTCTCTGTTCTTTTGTATATATGTTTGTCTTATGTGTATTTTTTATCTGTTTGATTGTACGCCGCCCCGAGTCCTTCGGGAGAGGGTTGCGGCTAATCAAATAAAATTATTATTATTATTATTATTATTATTATTATTATTATTATTATTATTATTATTATTATTATTATTATTATTATTATTATTATTATTATTATAGGATTCCCCTTTTATGACCTTCTGACCAGCAAAGTCAATGGGGGAAGCCAGTTTCACTTAACAACAGCTTGACTAATTTAACAATGACAGTGATTGGCTTAACAATGGTGGCAAGGAAAGTCATATACTGGGGCAAACTCACTTAACAAATGTTTCACCTAGCAGCAGAAAGATTGAGCTCAATTGTCAATTGAGGACTATCTGTAGAAGGCACTTCTGCATTTGGAGCTTCAATCTTGGTGCGTTGCTTCTAAATATTTCTAATTGTCTCTAATTAAAGTGGTTGCCACGATGTAAAAAAGATATGGGGACTTTAGAAAGAGTGCAGAGAAGAGCAACCAAGAGGATTAGGGGACTGGGGGCTAAAATTCACAAGGACCGGTTGCAGGAACTGGGTATGTTTAGTTTAATGAAAAGAAGGACTAGGAGAGACATGATAGCAGTGTTCCAATACCTCAGGGGTTGCCACAAAGAAGAGGGAGTCAAACTATTCTCCAAGGCACCTGAGGGTAGAACAAGAAGTAATGGGTGGAAACTAATCAAGGAGAGAAGCAACTTAGAACTGAGGAGAAATTTCCTGACAGTGAGAACAATTAATCAGTGGAACTGCTTACCACCAGAAGTTGTGAATGCCCCAACACTGGAAGTTTTTAAGAAGAGATTGAACAACCATTTGTCTGGAATGTTTGTCCAACTTGAGCAGGGAGTTGGACTAGAAGACCTCCAAGGTCCCTTCCAACTCTGTTATTCTGTTACATTGACAAAGTCTCTAATTCTAATTTGAATTCTGCTCATGTTTATATTCCCAATGTAATCGTAATTCTCATTCTTATTATTTCCTCAATCCAGTCTCTGGACACCTCTTCCCTTTTTTAATCAAAGAATTTCATCTCTATGAGCTAATAGGAGCAATCTTACTAAATAGGTCTGAAATAAAATGAAAAATAAACTGAAGTCAAACCAGAAAGAAAAAGGAAATTTCTCCATTTATTTTTTTCCAACGGCTGACTCTGGAGCAGCGAAAGAAACTATCTCAAAATAATTTCAGAACATTATTAACAGAGCTTGCAACTGTGTTCTCTAAAATGGGAGCATTATCCCTTCAGTCTTACAGTCTAAGGAAAAAGAAGCTAAAACAGCTCTCAGAGATCTTAATTAGTTCTTTAATACACCAAGGCTAGAATTTAGCTAATTCAGTTTCCAGGATTCTTATCTAAACCCCTTCCCTTCTTAGCAAAACGTTTAGTAAGATTCATTGTGAATCCTTCCTTTTCAGGTCTATTCTGCTGTTAGGATTTGAAAAATCTTCTTTGGTCTGCAATCCAACTAAGTCCTAAGTCTCTTGTCTAGAAAGCGGCTAGAAAAATGTGGTACCTTGCTCAATAGTGGTGACTGTGAGAGGGATCTTGGAATCCTAGTGGACAATCACTTAAATATGAGCCAGCCGTGGGCTGCAGCTGCCAAAGAAGCCAACAGTTCAAATCTGCAAAAACAGAGGGATAGAATCAAGATCATGTGAAGTGTTAATACCACTTTATAAGGCCACACTTGGATACTGCATCCAGTTTTGGTCGCCATGATGTAAAAAAGATGTGGAGACTCTAGAAAGAGTGCAGAGAAGAGCAACCAAGAGGATTAAGGGACTGGAGACTAAAACATATGAAGAAGGTTGCAGGAGCTGGGTATGTCTAGTTTAATGAAAAAAAGGACTAGGGAAGACATGATAGCAGTGTTCCAATATCTCAGGGGTTGCCACAAAGAAGAGGGAGTCAAACTATTCTCCAAGGCACCTGAGGGTAGAACAAGAAGCAATGGGTGGAAACTAATCAAGGAGAGAAGCAACTTAGAACTAAGAAGAAATTTCCTGACAGTGAGAACAATTAATCAGTGGAACAATTTGCCTTCATAAGTTGTGAATGCTCCAACACTGGAGGTTTTTAAGAAGATGTTGGATAACCATTTGTCTGTACTGGTCTCCTGCCTAAGCGGGGGGGTTGGACTAGAAGACCTCCAGGGTTCCTTCCAACTATTCTATTCTATTCTATTCTCAATATGATTAGGAGACTGAAGGCTAAAACATACGGTTGCAGGAATTGGATATGTATAATTTAATGAAAAGAAGGGCTAGAGGTGATATGATAACAATCTTCCAAAATCTAAGGAGCTAACCAGTGGAACAACTTGTCACCAGAAGCTATGGGTGCTCCAACACTGGAGGCTTTTAAGAGATTAAACAAACATTTGTTTGAAATGCGATAGGATCCAAGGATGATCATGTGACCCCCAGGGATAGTAAAACCATCATAAATATGAGCCAGTTGCCAAGCGCCCAAATTTTGATCCTGTGACCATGGGGATGTTGCAACAGTTGGGTGAAAAACGGTCATATGGGTCACTGCGTGAGTGCCGTTGTGACTTTGAACGGTCACTAAATGGACTGTTGTAAGTTGAGGATGTCCTGTATATCATTTGCTAATTGCCCCAGTTAGGGGCTTCATAGTCGTACTCAAGGGTAACTCAAGTGGCTCACTGGCTAAGACGCTGAGCTTGTCGATCAGAAAGGTCGGCAGTTCAGGGGTTCGAATCCCTAGCGTCACGTAACGGAGTGAGCTCCCGTTATTTGTCCCAGATTCTGCCAACTTAGCAGTTCGAAAGCACGTAAAAAATGCAAGTAGGAAAATAGGAACCACCTTTGGTGGGAATGTAACAGTGCTCCATGCACCTTTGGTGTTGAGTCATGCCGGCCACATGACTACGGAGACATCTTCGGACAGCGCTGGCTCTTCGGTTTCAAAACGGAGATGAGCACCGCCCCCTAGAGTCAGGAATGACTAGCACATATGTGCAAGGGGACCCTTTACCTTTAGTCGTGCTCATCTGGATGGTACCAGCCTGGAAACGGCTAAAGAATCCTCATCATTGCTTGTTGAGCTTGAAGGGACAGCAAACTCGTTCGGCAGGAAAACATCAGTTCGAGCTGACTTCATCACAAAGACAAAGTTGCGTGCGCACACACGCACACCGAGAAACCATCAGGCTCATCAGAAAGAGGTCAGTGTAGACCTCCATCTGGTTGTCTGTGGCTGATTGGCTACTTATCCAAGGGGTTACTCTACTTAGCTTACCGTGCCAATTTGTGGAAGAAAGGAGGGATGGAGCAGCTGGGGTAATGCCAAGGGCAATCGGTCAATTGTAAGATTTTTCTGGGGCAAGGGAGAGAGTGTAAGGCGAGGGGAAGTTATTATTATTATTCATCGCACAGTCAGCCAGATGTTCAGATTGAGGTTTGGCATTTTTGTCTACTTAGCGAGTCCTTACCCAGGACCTGGGATAGGCAAATCTGGATGTTTGATGGTGTTACAGATATCATCGCAGGACAGAAGCAGTTCCAAGTAAAGCTGCCTTCTGCAATTGACTGATGGCGAATGTGTCAATGCCTACAGTGTTCAAGTGGTGCTCCAGTTGCTTTGGGACTGCCCCCAAGGCGCCTATGACTATTGATATTATTATTATAAACTTGTATTCATTAAACATGAAACTCAGTCAAGTGAACATTTAAAAATGTATCACAAATATTATTGACTGGCGCCAATGGTTGATACCAGTTGCTGCCAGCATCCTAGGTATCAAGCAAGTATATTACTGTTGTTGTTGTTGTTGTTGTTGTTGTTGTTGTTGTTGTTGTTGTTGTTATATACTTTATTCATTAAACATGAAACTCAGCCAACTGAACATTCAAAAATGCATTACAAATACCAGTGACTGGTGCTAATGGTTGATACGGTTTGCTGCCAGCGTCCTAGGTATTAATCAAGTACCTTCTTAAAATATACAATGTTCCGAGTAGCACAGTTTTTTGCAGTTCCGCTGATGTTATTACAGGAAGCTGCAATTTGTGGATGTATCTTGTAAAATTCTTGGACATGGTGCCAAGTGCCCCGATGACAATGGGTATCACTGTTACATGCTTCATCCATAGCCGTGTAGTTTTGATGGCCAGGTCGCGATATTTCGTGATTTTTTCTAGTTCTTTTTCTTCGACTCTGGCATCTCCAGGAACAGCGATACCAATAAACTGTACACTTCGGCCCTCTACAAATGTGATATCTGTCGTGTTGTGCTCCAAATGACAAAGTGTACTCTATAAGCCTCCTAAAGGCTACCCATGCCCTTTTTTGGACAAAAAAACGGGCCGTTTTTGGGAGGCTTGCAGAGTGCAAAAACTTTTAAATTTGCCTCTTCAAAACCTTGGTGCGTCTTATACTCCGGTGCGTCTTATACTCCGAAAAATACGGTAAGTGCTATTGCTAGGGCTATAATTTTTGAGTGTTGGCAAGAACCTTCTTCCTTATACACTGAATCCAATTCTTCTTTGTTCCCTTTTCAAAACTGGATTTCAACCGCACGAAAGGAACTGGGCAAGTGTCCCTCACCTCCTCCTCCTCACGTCTCTCGGCTGCCTATAACTCACTGGGCCACTGACCTTCAGAAGCAAATTACAAGTCATGGGGGCTCATAAAAAGAGAACCGGATTGCTGAAGAAGCATTTTTTATTAGGAGTGAATTATGAGTATCGGGGGAGCAATTGGCTCGTTGGAGGATTTGTGTGAGGTGGATATTTAGTAATCTTACAAAAGCACTGTTTCCTTTCTGATTTATTGCCCCGGAGCGGATCGGAGACCCTAAAAGACATTTGGAAGATATTTCTACGTCCATAAATCTAAACAAATCAAATGATACATATGAAGTTCAGAACAGCCCTGAAAGCACTCCGAAGGACGAGATGTGCATCCTAAAGGTGTCCCAACCTTAGGCAGATGTTAGAGTAGAATGATGATGCTCATCCATCATGTTCGAAGAGGACTTTGACATCGGACAGGTTGTGGACTGTCCACAATGTGTCCGCAGGTGGCTGGCAAGGCCTATACGGGCACGAAATGTTCTGCCACATGTCGGGCATACATGTGTGGGCACCATTGTTGCAGCTCTGGCTTTGTGGAGTGCTCGCTTCTCTTGTGCTGTGGTTGTTCTTCTGTCCTCAGATATCTGGCCAGCCTTGGTGGATCAGCATGTCCCATGTTGATCGCTCTTGTGCCAGAGTTTCTCAGGAGGTGGTGTCGATATCCAGGGACTTGAAAGAGGCTTTCAACATGTCTTTGTATCGCTTCCTTTGTCCCCTGTGAGATTGCTTTTCCTTGAGACAGCTCACCACAGAGGAGCTGTTTGGGGATGAGATGGTCTGGCATCCTTGCAACATCCTTGCAACCTTAGGCAGAAGTTAGAATAGAATAGAGCTATAAAGAACCTTGGAGGTCTTCAGTCCAGCCCCCTGCTCAAGCAGGAGATACTATGCCATTTCAGACAAGTGGATGTCCAGTCTCTTCTTAAAAACTCCCAATGATGAAGCACCCACAACTTCCAGAGGCCAGCCGTTCCTCTGGTTAATTGTCCTCACTGTTAGGAAGTTTCTCCTTAATTCTAGGTTGCTTCTCTCCTTGATTGGTTTCCAGCCATTGCTTCTTGTCCAGCCTTCGAGTGCTTTGGAAAACAAGTTGACTTCCTCATCTTTGTGGCAGCCCCTCAAATACTGGAATATTGCTATCATATCACACTTAGTTCTCCTTTTCTCTAGATTAGCCCATTCCTTCAACCGTTCTTCCTATGAGAGATATGAGATAACGAATCCCTTGGCCGAAGGCCCAGACAACTCACATTCAACAGAGCAACCCAGATAATTCAAATGAAGCAACCCAGATAGTCCAAACAAACAGACACGGCCAGAATACACAGATAGACTTTCTTAACTACTAATTTGAATGGTTGTTTCCTGCAAATGTCCCCTCCCAACGCCTCACCTATAATCTCTCTTGGGAGGGGCCAATCCACAACCACCTGTGCTTAATCATCTTCTGTGAGCCTGCCTTCGGAGTTGCTGCTTCCGTTTCTCAGCCCTTCTCAATCTAGCATCAGGGACAAACTGCCTTTGATCCTCCCCACTGCTCCATGCCTCAGGCGCCTCCTGGTGGCCAACCAGCCTCTCTGGTCCCTGCTCTGAGTCTGAATCCTGCACAAGGTCCTCCACATCATCCAGGGCAGACTCGTATGGTTCCTCGCTATCCGAGTCCATCAGCAGCTCAGCTGGATCCTGCTGGGCCACAACACAAAGTGTGAGGTCTTGCTAAGGATTTATAAAGCGGTACAAATTCTTAACATGATTTTGATTCTATGCCTCTGTTTATACAACCAAGATAAGGAGGAGGCGGGGAGGGGGAGGAGGAGAAGGAAACAGGAAGAGGAGGACATTACAGGAAGGATATGTTTCTACTTTGGGTGTGTTTATTACCTACAAAATATCAAAATAGATCCTGGACACAGTGATGGGGACAAGATCATTTAGGCCACACGTCACCTGTAATGGAGCTAAGTTGCACATTTTGTGGACTGAAATGCATTTTTCCTTCGGACTGTCGTGCTTCTTCAATTTGGCAGTGCAGTTTTTCAGCACAAAACCCGCACACAAATATGTGCATTTTTCAAAGGCAAGCTTCAATACAACTTTACATACATCCCAGGGAAACGGCCTACAAAAATCAGGACGCTCATGTTTTATTTGTAATTGCAAGCTGCTGCAGAACAAATCGCTGAATTTACACAGCAGACAAGGCAGAAGTATTCTGATTTGATGTTCCTTAAATGCATAACCCACAGCTAGGTTGGAGTGAGGTCCCCAATTACTTCTGGAGCATTGGAAAGCTTTGATTTGGAGACTCAGGAAGCCCGGCTGGATTCATACAATATGCAAAGTCTTTTGCAACCTCGGTTTGTAACAGAATAGTGGAATTGTTGGAAGAAATGTCCTTCTGGGTTTGGCCCCAAGTGAAGGAAAAGACACTGGAGACATGGAGGTTGCTGGGAAAGATGGTTTTAATGGTGGACAGGACCACATGGCTTGAGTCCTGAACAGAAAAGGTGATCACATGCTTCAATGTTGGTGGAGAAGAAGAGAACGAAGGGGGGGAAATGGCTGTGATGCTGAAAGTCCCTGGTTTTATGCCCTCTCTGGCCTTTGATCTTGCAGGGGCAACTCTCTGGGCTGTGTTTTGAATCCAGGTTTGGATGAGTTTTCAGATGCCATGCAGTGAGTGGGTGAAGGCTAGTCATGCCTTAATCCCATCACTCTGGAGCTGAAGGGGAGAACTCTTTATTATGTAAAGTGGACTAGCTCAGGATTTAATGGCCCATTGACAAAGGTGGTAGTTGGGGGGGTGGCAGGAAGCTGCAGGGAGCTACTCTCTCTTTAAAACATGTTTCTTCCTTTTTACATCCAGGGAAATATTCTGCCTTTTCAATATTTCCTAGGATATTTCATTTTTCAGGAGAGGGCTGGGTGATAACTTCCTACGGAATAACGGAATAACAAAGTAACAGAATAACACAATATTAGAATAACAGAATAACAATAACAGATTTGGAAGGGACCTTGGAGGTCTTCTAGTCCAACCCTGCTCAAGCAGGAAACCCTATAATATTTCAGACAAATTGTCAGGCCTGCAGCCATCTTTCCTTTTGGGTCTTTGCCCTGCCACACTTTCTATTATTCTGCTATGCATTTTCTATTGTGGGAAAATGGGAGGGGGGGTTGTAAGGAGTTGCATACTATGTAGCCATAACAAAATTCCTTCTAGAAAACCAAGGTCATCCTTTGTCTCTGCACCTCTGCACCTGACTGGAACTGGATGGGTGGAACTGCCAGCAGGGCATTGGAAGATTGGACCATGGGATGGACTTGTGGGTGTGGGGGCAAGATCATGAACTTTCAACTAGGTGGGGAAAACTGGGAAGCTTTCAGTTTCGGGTTTTCTCAGATGTGCCAACATGGCTCTCTTAATACATTGGAACTTTGTGCAATACTTTGCCTTGGACTCTGATTTACTTTTGGGTGCTATTTGGAACCCTGACACAAATAACTGTCCAATTCTTTCTTACAAACCTCCAGTGTGGAGTGCTCACAACTTCTGGAGACAAGTCGTTCCATAGATTATTTGTTCTAATTAAATCTTAATCATCATGAATTGTTGGAGAAACTGCAACTGGGAGCATTCACACATTGCTGTAACCCATACATCAAGGACAACTGTTTCTTTTCTCCAGTTTAAAGGGAACATCTTGGGTTTTCTAGTCAGGTGAATGACCTGAAAGTCAGCAAGACATTCCCCAGCCTTCTAAATTTCCAGATGTACACATTGCAAGAGGATCAGCTCTTCTGCAATTAAACTGGACCAAAGGACACCTAGGTCAATGAACTTCAATTACAGCCAAGGTGGCTAGTCCAGCATCTTAATATCAGCATCCGTTTCCTAATAGCTGACTCCCATCATTCCTAAAGCAAAAGACAAATTATGGGCAGTTTGAAGGTGATGCCATTACAAAGGTAGGATGCAGATTCTGCTTCACAGGCCATTAAGAATGAATCTGTCTGGAACGTGCTGTGGAGCTGCATTGGTTGCTAATTTGCTTCCAGGTCCAATTCAAGGTTCTGAATCTTAAAAGCCCCACATGATCTGGAGCCAGGTTATTTGAAGGACCATCTTTTCCCAGTTACATAACTACCTGACCTGTTGTGGCCCAGCAGGATCCGGTTGAGCTGCTGATGGACTCGGATAGCGAGGAACCATACGAGTCTGCCCTGGATGATGTGGAGGACCCTGTGCAGGGTTCAGACTCAGAGCAGGAACCAGAGAGGCTGGTTGGCCACCAGGAGGCGCCCGAGGCATGGAGCAGTGGGGAGGATCAAAGGCAGTTTTCCCCTGATGCTAGATTGAGAAGGGCTGAGAAACGGAAGCAGCAACTCCGTAGGCAGACTCACAGAAGATGATTAAACACAGGTGGTTGTGGATTGGCCCCTCCCAAGAGAGATTATAGGTGAGGCGTTGGGAGGGGACATTTGCAGGAAACAACCATTCGAATTAGTAGTTAAGAAAATCTATCTGTGTATTCTAGCCGTGTCTGTTCGTTTGGACTATCTGCGTTGCTTCATTTGAATTATCTGGGTTGCTCTATTTAACGTGAGTTGTCTGGGCCCTCAGCCAAAGGATTTGTTATCTCCGTAATTAAACAATGGCAAACAGCCAAGCCTGTGTTCTGGTTTATTCACAGGTGTGTGTGTAGGGGTCAGAACACTGATCCACCCAAACAGGGAGGCAGAGGATATTATGGACCCCCTCTCCTAAGGAAGTCCATCTAGTGGCACCAAGAAGAAGGGCCTTCTCGGTGGTGGCTCCCTCCCTGTGGAACATCATCCCTACGGAGATAAGACTGGCCTTGATTTTGACACTATTTTGAAAGGTTCTGAAGACATAATTCTGCCAATGGGCGTGGAGACCCCAGAGTGATATGGAGCCCATCAAGTGGTTGGTTTGATTGCTAACACCGGAGAGCAGAGGTGGGTTGCTACCATTCACAACAGTTTGGGTGAACTGGTAGTGGTATTCAGCTCTGGGTTTCAGAACCGGCAGTGACCCAGGCTTGTCACACACCCCCAACTGGTTCCCCAGTCACCGGGGAATGTTTTTTAGCAATTTTTTCATGCATTTTATTTTTATTTATTTTTGTTTATTTACTTTAATTTGGGGTTTTATTTCCGGAAGCTGCCCAGAGTCACCATGAGTAAATTGGCTGGCCATAATTTTAATTAATTTTATTATTGGGAATTCTAGTCTTGCCTCGGCTATGAAAGCCAGCTGGGAGGCTTTAGGCCAATCATCAGGCGACTCTGAGTTCTAGTTCCATTTTAGCATGAAAGCTGGCTGGTGACTTTGGGCCAAACACCAGGAGACGGTGAGTTCTAGTCCTGCCTTAGGCATGAAAGCTGATTGGGTGACTTTGGGCCAATCATCAGGCGACTCTGAGTTCTAGTTCCACTTTAGGCATAAAAGCTGGCTGGTGACTTTGGGCCAATCACCAGGAGACAATAAATTCTAGTCCCGCCTTAGGCATGGAAGCTGATTGGGTGACTTTAGGCCAATCATCAGGCAACATTGAGTTCTAATTCCACTTTAGGCATGAAAGCTTTAGGCTGGGTGACCTTGGGCCAATCACCAGGAGACAGTGAGTTCTAGTCCCGCCCTAGACATGAAAGCTGATTGGGTGACTTTGGGCCAATCACTATCTTTCACCCTAGCCCACTTCATAGGGTTGTTGTTATGGGGGAAATTGGAGGAGGAAAGAGTATTAGGTATGTTCAGTCCTTTGAGTTATTTCCTTTTTTTAAAGAAGATAAAGGTGGAATATGAATAAACAAACAACAAAAAGAGATTTCTAACACAAATAATCTTTAGTGCACCGAGAACCGTTTTAAAATTGCTCAGACTTTTTCATGGAGCAATGCAAATCTCCTTTGTGTCCCTCATTTAAAATCCTGCTGCATCATCGGAAATACTTACCGGGACATCAGGAAGGACAACAGGAAAACATCCAAAGTTGAGCAAGACCTTGTTGTTTTTCCTGACTTGAGACTGTTTGTATGTTTCTTTCTGTAGGACGTTAGCACCCACCCCTCTCCTAGGAGAATGAAATATTTTAGGAAATATTAAAAAGGCAGAATATTTCCCCCTAAAAGGGAGGCAGAAACTCATCCCCCCCACCTTTGTCAATGGGCCATTAAGGCCTGAGCCAGTCTATTCTACATAACAAAGATCTACCTCCTTCAGGCAGAGCCATAGGAGGAATTGCCCAAAGCCCTTTCATTACATCATCACCAGTGGTGGGTTCTGGATCCTGTCACAACCAGTACAGTGCAATGGGGCCAGGCGTCCACCTTGAGCACGCGCACTGCACATGCATGCATACACACCCACCACACTGCGATGCTCCAGAGGAAGTCGCACAGGCGCCGTATGCTGTGTGCAAGTGTGCAAATGGCCCGGTTGGCTTAAATACAGGTAAGGAAAGCAAGCGGCCCTCCAAAACACTGCTCCAGTATGGTGGCCGCTGCTCCCAGCGGTCACCGGTACACCCATACCGCTGATCATCACCCAGCAAGGCTCAACCAAGCCTGGGACTCAGGACAGCCTACTGAGTTGCCCCTGCATGGCCCCATGGGAGTCTGACAACCAATTAGAATCCAAGCTCAAATTCAAAAGCCCAGAGAGGGCACAAAACTCAGGGACTTTCAGCATCTCTTCCCTTTTTTTGCCCAGGACTTCAAACCACCTGGTCCTGTCCATCATTAAAACCATCTTTCCAAGCAGCCTCCATTGTTTCCAGTGTCTTTTTCCCCACTTGGAACTGAACCCAGAAGGACATTTCTTCCAACATTTCATTGCAGCTGTTATTTGTTTTTCCTGTTTAATTAACAGTAACTTCCTGTGAAATGTGTAGAAAAAAGCTTTCCCCCACCTGGGGCGTAGTTGATGAAGATTTGCAAAGCTTTATAGTAGCTTTTTCATGTAGGTGGAAAGTGAGAAGAATAGGAAGGAAGGATTCGTATACAGATAGTCTTCGGCGTACGAACCACAATTGGGTCCAGAATGTATGTTGCTAAGCGAGAAATTGGTTAGGTGAGTTTTGCCCTATTTTACGACTTTCCTTGCCACATTTGTTAAGCGAATCACTGCAGTACATGGTTGTTAAGTGAACTGGCTTTCCCCATGGTCAGAAGGTCGCAAAAGGGGATCATGTGACCCCGGGACACTGAAACCGTCGTAGATATGAAGTTATCCAGCATCCAAATGTAAATAACGTGGCCATGGGGGATGCTGCAACGGTCGTAAGTATGAAAAATGGCCATCAGCCACTTTTTTTCGGTGCAGTTGTAACTTTAAATGGTCAGTAAACGAACCATTTCGTTATTTCAAGGACTACTTGCATTGTTGTACAATTCTTATTGCATCTTCTTACCCCCATCCTCTTTAATTTACACACCAATTAGAAGATCAGCTACAGGTTATCCTTGATTTACGGCCATGGCCGAGAACAATATTTCTGTTGCTAAACAAAGCGGTTGTTAAGGGACTCGTGCCCAGTATTTTATGATCATGTTTGCCACAGTCGTTAAGCAAATCACTGCAGCTGTTAAGAGAATCATATGGTCATTCAGGTGCAGGGTATCCTGCCTAAGCAGAGGTTGGACTAGAAGACCTCCAAGGTCCCTTCCAACTCTGTTATTCTATTCTATTCTATTCCTTATTTCTATTCTATTCTATTCCTTATTTCTATTCTATTCTATTCCTTATTTTTATTCTATTCCAATATTCTATTCTATTCCAAAATTCTATTCTATTCCAATATTCTATTCTATTCCATTCCATTCTATTCCTTATTTATGTTCTATTCCTTATTTCTATTCTATTCTATTCTATTCTATTCTATTCTATTCTATTCCATTCCATTCCATTCCTTATTTCTATTCTCTTCCTTATTTCTATTCTATTCTTTATTTCTATTCTATTTCTTAATTCTATTCTATTCTATTCTGATATTCTATTCTATTCCATTCTATTCCTTATTTATGTTCTATTCCTTATTTCTATTCTACTCCATTCCATTCCATTCCTTATTTCTATTCTCTTCCTTATTTGTATTCTATTCCTTATTTCTATTCTATTCCTTAATTCTATTCTATTCTATTCTGATATTCTATTCTATTCCTTATTTCTATTCTATGCTGATATTCTATTCTATTCCTTAATTCTATTCTATTCTGTTCTGATATTCTATTCTAATATTCTATTCTATTCTATTCTATTCTATTCTATTCTTTTCCAGCAAGCAATGACATCAGCAAGGGTTGGCAGAAGCAATGCACTTGGGGCCATTATATATGGAAGAAGCATTAGCTGAATGGAAAGAGAAAGCCATTTTCACTGATACTGGAAAGATGTGCAAAAACGTATCATTTGTCCCTGTCCGCTCTACTAACCTCTATTTATTCATGCTTATTTGGCAGGCGTCCAGTCTGATCTTTTTTTTTTCTTTTTTCTTTTTCTTTTCAGGAGGCTTAAGAAAAGAGGCTACCTTAATAGGAAAACAGTAGGACAGAAATGAATAAAAATTCATTTCTGCTGGAAGTGATGGTTTTGAACACGCGCGGGCCACCCGTATTTATCTCGGCTTGTATTAACGATGGATAAACCTCTTCCCGCTCGTGTTAAGGGTGTCTTTGATAAGTATCAGCTCCAAGCATGATAAAACTCACATGGAAACAGAGAGGCAAAATGGATTCGTAGCGAGCTGTACAGCTAGCTGAAGTGCGACCCTCAACGGGCCTTTGTACATATGGAGGGAATGAAGCAATGGGCAACTCAGGTTTCTGTCCTAATCAGGGGTGGGCTTCGAAAATTTTAGCAAGGGGTTCTCTGCCTCATTGCTGGGTGGGTGTGGCCATGGTGGGCGTGGCCTAGTCAGCCTCCTGCACCACAGTGGGGAGGGGTGTTTTTGCCCTCCCTGGGCTCCGGCGGCTTTTCTCGAGCCTCTGGGAGGATGAAAATGGCCTCCTCAGGCTCTGGAGGCCCTCTGGAAGCTGGAAATGGGCCCGTGGAAAGGGACACAGTGGCTAAGATGCTGAGCTTGTCCATCAGAAAGTTCTCTAGCGCCGCGTAATGGAGTGAGCTCCCGTTACTTGTCCCAGCTTCTGCCAACCTAGCAGTTCGAAAGCACGTAAAAAGGCAAGTAGAAAAATAGGAACCAACTTTGGTGGGAAGGGAACAGCGTTCCATGCACCTTTGGCATTGAGTCATGCCGGCCACATGACCACGGAGACGTCTTCAGACAGCGCTGGCTCTTTGGCTTTGAAACGGGGATGAGCAACGCCCCCTAGAGTCAAGAATGACTGGCACATATGTGCGAGGGGAATTTTTACCTTTACCTTTTAAGGGCCTTTTTCAAGACTGAATTGGGACACAGGGTACAAGCCAGCTAAAGGACTATGGCCTTGATGGCTAACCTATGGAACGCATGCCACAGGTGGCACATGGAGCCTTCTCTGCAATTATGCACCTGCCTCCTCCTGGCAAACTGATTTTTGGGTCTCTGCCACGCATGTGGGAGATGAGTGCGTATGCATGAGTGGTGGTGGGAGCACAGTGTGTGTGTGTGTGTGTGTGTGTGTGTGTGTGTGTGTGTGTGTGAGGTGCCCCACACGGTCCCAGAAGGCTTCAGGGAGGCCTGCTAGGCCCAAAATGGGCCATGGGGGGTCACGCATGCATGTGCGGAGGTGGGGCACACAACGGGGGTCATACGCACATTGCATTATGGGTGTGGGCATGTGAGGATAAAAAGGTTAGCCATCACTGGACTATGGTATGGGTGGATTTCCAACCCCCTCCAGATTTAAATATTCTTTATTTTTAAAATTAAAAAAGGGCAGGATAGAATATTTCCCCTAAAG
>JAKRSK010007456.1:1462500-1670000 GCA_029891615.1 Natrix natrix natrix | reverse complement strand
ATCAAGGGAACAAGTTTTCTTCCCTCCCTGTCATGTTGGACTTTATCTGCTCCTTCCATAGCCATTCAGTTGTGATTTTATCTTGTCAAGTAAGGGCTCCCTGCAGACTTCAAGTACGCTTTTTTTTAAAAGAAAGAGGGAAAAAAGGAGCATTTTTCACGGTAGCCTTGCTTTCCTTTCCTCTTTTCCTTCCTTTGAAGGGCGAGAGAAAAATCATGCCATTATACAATCCAAAGGGCAGGCTGTTATATATAAGGCAGCAAATTATCTACCTATTTTTATTTATGTTCGGGCTTCATAGCCCTCCCGTTCCCTCAATAGATAGGGTTTAATTACTTTGGCATTTACTGATCCAACACAATGCATTAGCAGAATCTTAAAACCATCTTCAGGCTATTAAGCGAGCTGAAGATTTAGCCTAATAATGTGTCAGCATTTGAGTTTCCAAGAACTCATCATCGGAAATGTGGCTCCAAGTTCACGAGAGAGAAAATAAGCTCCAATAAAAGGGAATATTTGAGGCTCGGACTGAACACCAGGAGTCCTTGGTGCTCTCTGAACTTGGGTTTTGCTTGAAGGTATTTTGTTACCCAACTAGATAACCTTATCAGTGTGAGTGAGTGTGGGGTTTTTATTCCATTTATACTCAGCAGGTTTCCCTGCCAGTTTTGTGGTGGGATAGTTTTCTCCTTGGTAGTTCCTTGATTGGGGTATTGTTTTCTGCTTGATTGTTTGTCTGGTGATAAACAGGGATTATTAGCAGTTGGTTGCTGAAAAGGGTTGTTCTGGTTTTTTTGTGTGTGTGTCCTTTGTATCTTTTTTATTGTCTCTGCTGAATGGTGTCTGTAAACGTGCTTTATCTCAGTGTGTCTATCGATGGCTGGTTTGTCTGAATGCCAAGCTTCCAAGAATTCCCTAGCCAGAAAGACAGAGAACAAAACCCACATACTCCCTCACACTATTGGGGGGTAATGAAACAAGCAAACAACCAGATTCAGAAACCACCAAGGATTCCAAAACTTGCTTCCTTCAGTTCTTACAGATGAATTGAATCATTTGATGGACATCTTCTATATCCATCAAAACTCCCAGAACTTCCAATATGGCATCATATGGCCACAGAACTTCCAATATGGGATCATATGGCCACAAAGATGATTAGGGGACTGGAGACTAAAACATATGAAGAACGGTTGCAGGAACTGGGTATGTTTAGCTTAAGAGAAAGAAGGACTAGGGGAGACATGATAGCAGTCTTCCAATATCTCAGGGGTTGCCACAAAGAAGAGGGAGTCAAACTATTCTCCAAAGCACCTGAGGGTAGAACAAGAAGCAATGGGTGGAAACTAATCAAGGAGAGAAGCAACTTAGAACTGAGGAGAAACTTCCTGACAGTTAGAACAATTAATCAGTGGAACAGAAATTGCCTCCAGAAGTTGTGAATGCCCCAACACTGGAAGTCTTTAAGAAGATGTTGGACAGCCATCTGTCTGAAACGGTATAGGGTTTCCTGCCTAGGCAGGGGGTTGGACTAGAAGGCCTCCAAGGTCCCTTCCAACTCTACTATTATATTGTATTGTATTGGTAATAAAAGGGTTTCCAATAAAAGAGAATATTTGTAACGCAAGGTTGAACTGTGGAGCCCTTGGTGTTTTCTGGGTTGGGTAGTTTTCTTACAAATGTTTCACTACTCAAAGTAGGTAACATCATCAGTGCTAAAAGGGAAGGTGTTTGTGGAGAGGAAGGGGAGAGTGGGTTCCTTGGTGCTCCCTGAGGTTGGTTGTTTTTTGCAGATGTTTCATTACCAAACTAGGTGACATCATCAGTGCTAGCAGGAAGTGGGGTTTGCGGAGAAGGGGAGGAGGGGGGAAGAGGAGGAAGAGGACGGTAACAACTTTGGGGTCCTTTGTGTTGTCTGAGCTAGGTAGTTTTCTTGAAGACATTTCATTACCCAGCTGGGTAACATCATCAGTGCTAAAAGGAAGGGGTGTTTGTGCAGAGGAGGGGAAGGAGGACAAGGACAGTGACTATGGGATCCTTGGTGCTCTCTGAGCTTTGCTGTTTACTTCCAAATGTTTCATTACCCAACTAGGTAACATCATCAGTGCGAGAAGGGAGTGGGGTTTGCTCTCTGTTTATCTCCACTGGTTTGTCCTGTCAGTGTTGATATAATTCAGTGATGGGATTCAAAAAAAAAATTATTAGCCTTCTGTGGGGGTGGCTTAGTGGGCATGGTGTGGCTTGGTGGCTATGGCAGGGGAAGGATACTATAAAATCTCCATTCCCTCCCCACTCCAGGGGAAGGATACTGCAACATCCCCATTCCCTCAGGGAAGGAGACTGCAAAATCTCCATTCCCACCTCACTCCAGGGGAAGGATACTGCAAAATCTCCATTCCCACCCCACTCCATGGCAAGGATACTGCAAAATCTCCATTCCCTCCCCACTCCAGGGGAAGGATATTGCAAAATCTCAATTCCCTCCCCACTCCATGGCAAGGATATTGCAAAATCTCCATTCCCACCCCACTTCAGGGGAAGGATACTGCAAAATCTCCATTCCCTCCCCACTCCAGGGGAAGGATATTGCAAAATCTCAATTCCCTCCCCACTCCATGGCAAGGATACTGCAAAATCTCCATTCCCACCCCACTTCAGGAGAAGGATACTGCAAAATCTCCATTCCCACCCCACTCCATGGCAAGGATACTGCAAAATCTCCATTCCCACCCCACTTCAGGGGAAGGATACTACAAAATCTCCATTCCCACCTCACTCCAGGGGAAGGATACTGCAAAATCTCCATTCCCACCCCACTTCAGGGGAAGGATACTGCAAAATCTCCATTCCCACCCCACTCCATGGCAAGGATACTGCAAAATCTCCATTCCCACCTCACTCCAGGGGAAGGACACTACAAAATCTCCATTCCCACCTCACTCCAGGGGAAGGATACTGCAAAATCTCCATTCCCACCCCACCCCACTAACCTGCTTTCTAGCTCCATTCTCCTGTGCAGGGCAACAAAAGAAAGCGCAGCTGATCTGCTGGGACTCGAGAGGCAGTGAATAGAAGTGGTATTTGCTGATTCTCCGAACTACTCAAAATTTCTGCTACCGGTTTGCCAGAACCAACCAGAACTGGCTGAATATCACCTCTGAATAATTCCCACCAACACTGACAGAGTGTTGATGGGAATTATACCCACTGCATATAAACAAAGAGCAAACCTCACTCCCTTTCCGCACTGATGATGAGAGAGAGCACCAAGGACCCCACATAAAGGAGTTAAAATGATTTCTAGAAGCAGCCCTCAAGGCTTATCCTTCCTTCTTTTAAACAGAGATTGGGACTTGGGCCAGAAATGCAACTGCAAGAGCTTTTTCCGACATGAAAGCAATGACTGGGAAAATCTCCCTTGTTAATATCTACAAGTCACCCACAGCTTCTGTCTCAGGAGGTTCCTCTACTACACGCCGGAGTAGGAGAACTGTGTGCTAGTTTGGAAGAATTTGAGAGATAAGTCAGTGGTTCCAAAAATAGAAAGAGAAGGCAGATAAGGTGACTGAACGATCGGTTGGATCAAGCCTATCTTAACACATACAGCACTCCAAACAATTTCTTTTGGGAATCTACTTTAAAACTCTCCTCAGCGGTTCAACAAACACATCTTTGAAAACCACAGATTTCTGCGTGGCATCTTTTTCAAGACTCTTAAAAAGCAAAAACAAGCTAGGTTTCTTGAATTTGGACTTAGTGGCTCAGTGGCTAAGATGCTGAGCTTGTCGAGCAGAAGGTCGGCAGTTTGGCGGTTCGAATCCCTAGCGCCACGTAATGGAGTGAGCTCCCGTTACTTGTCCCAGCTTCTGCCAATCTAGCAGTTCGAAAGCATGTAAAAATGCAAGTAGAAAATTAGGAACCATCTTTAGTGAGATGGTAACAGCATTCCATGCGCCTTTGGTGTTTAGTCATGCTGGCTACATGACCATGGAGACGTCTTCGGACAGCGCTGGCTCTTTGGCTTTGAAACGGAGATGAGCACCGCCCCCTAGAGTTGGGAACTACTAGCACATATGTGCAAGGGGAACCTTTACCTTTATCAAACTAGCGTGTGGGACAACTAGAAGCAAGGAAGACACCAAAATACGTACATACATACATACATACATACATACATACATACATACATACATACATACATACATTTACATACATACATACATACATTTATTTACATACATACATACATACATACATACATACATACATACATACATACATACATACATACATTTATTTCAGGAGCTGCCACAAAGAAGAGGAGGTCAAGCTATTCTCCAAAGCACCTGAAGGCAGGACAAGCAGCAATGGGTGGAAACTAATCAAAGAGAGAAGCAACCCAGAACTAAGGAGAAATTTCCTGACACTTAGGACAATTAATCAGTGGAACAACTTGCCTTCATAAGTTGTGAATGCTCCAACACGGCCCTTCTGAGCTCCATTTTTCATTGGCAGAGGGGTGCAGGAGGCCATGGCAGCCTAAAACAGAGCTCGGGAGCCCGTTTTTGCTGGCAAAAGCACCCCCAGCCAGTCCTTCACTGTTTCCAGGGTGGGGGGCCCCTGGGGCAGATCTAAGTACCTCACAGGCCAGCTCCAGCCCATGGGCCTTGAGTTTGACACCCCTGATTTTCTCCTGGTGATGTGATTAATTCTGAAATGAATTCCTATCACTCTCGGCTTCTCTGTCTCTCTCACACAAACAGGCCTATGCAATTAGGTTACATTAACAGAATCTTGCAAGTCTGAAAGTACGAATCTCCCATTGTCTCCTTAAGGTAAAGGTTCCCCTTACACATAAGTGCTAGTTGTTCCTGGCTCTAGGGGGCGAGGCTCATCTCCGTTTCAAAGCCAAAGAGCCAGCGCTGTCCGAAGACATCTCCGTGGTCATGTGGCCGGCATGACTAAATGTCGAAGGAGCACGGAACGCTGTTACCTTCCCACCAAATGTGGTCCCTATTTTTCTACTTACATTTTTTACGTGCTTTCGAACTGCTAGGTTGGCAGAAGCTGGGACAAGTAAGAGGAGCTCGCACAGTGACAACTGTAGTTGTAAATCGAGGACTACCTGTAGTGTCTTCCTTTTTGAGAAATAAGAATTTAAGCCTGATCTGTTGGATTCTGTAAATTAAATGCTAGCCATGGGAGGAAATTCAACAGAGAGAGCAAACCGGTGCAATTGTTGTGGCCCGCCAGTGGCCAGGCGGAGACAGCAGTAGATTCGGACAGTGAGGAGGTTGGGGAGGAACATGGCCCAGTCCTGGAGTCTGGGGAAGGCTCTGATGAGGGCTCTGCATTGGAGACAGAGGTGGGGCCAATGCTGTCTGGCACTTACAATACAATACAATAGCAGAGTTGGAAGGGACCTTGGAGGTCTTCTAGTCCAACCCCCTGCCTTGGCAGGAAAAACTATACCGTTTCAGACAAATGGTTATCCAACATCTTCTTAAAGACTTCCAGTGTTGGAGCATTCACAACTTCTGGAGGCAACTTCTGTTCCACTGATTAATTGTTCTAACTGTCAGGAAATTTCTCCTCAGTTCTAAGTTGCTTCTCTCCTTGATTAGTTTCCACCCATTGCTTCTTGTTCTACCTTCAGGTGCTTTGGAGAATAGTTTGACTCCCTCTTCTTTGTGGCAACCCCTGAGATATTGGAGCACTGCTATCCTGTCTCCCCTGGTCCTTCTTTCTATTAAACTAGACATACCCAGTTCCTGCAACCTTCTTCATATGTTTTAGTCTCCAATCCCTTAATCCTCTTTGTTGCTCTTCTCTGCACTCTTTCTAGAGTCTCCACATCTTTTCTACATCGTGGTGACCAAAACTGAATGCAGTTCTCAGCTGCCTTCAGAGCTTGGCAGCAGTGAGGCAGAGGAAGAGCTGGAGTTATGTTCAGGGCTGCCACAAGAAAAGAACAGCTAAGAAATCAGGGTTGACTTGGGAGTAAAGCCACAGGTGGGCAGTGAATGGCCCCTCCCATGAAAAATAATAGAGGAGTGGGCTTTTGCAGGAAACAATTCATTCGTTCATTCATTCATTTCAGGAGTGTGAAGATCTGTCCGTGAATCTCAGAGACTCTGTGCCAAATCTTTCCTTGCACAGCACCTCATTGGGAAAATATTTACATGGCAGCTTTCCAAGCTAGACAAGGTCTGTGGTCATAAATTCACCTGTTGAAATTTATGTTGAAGTTTTGTCAAGACCAGGAATCTGCTTCGTGCTTTTTGGGAAAGCCTAGGTCAGAACAACAACAACAAAAAGAGTATCAACTATTTTCTCGCGGCAAAGGCTCAACATTTATTTCCCCTAGAAGAGATCAAACCATTAATGGGATCAATGCAAGGAAAGTCCCCTTAGCATTACAAATGGGCAAACTTCAAACTTAGTATTATTAACAGAAGCAGAGAACAATGTCCTGGTTTCTTTGTCCTGTCTGGTCGCCCTTTAAAGCTGGAGTTGTGTAGTCCTCAATGGAACTGCATCTACATGGAGGGAAGTATGCAGTGGAGTACCCCAAGGCTCTGTTTTAGGCCCAGTACTCTTCAACATCTTCATCAATGATTTGGATGAGGAAATAAATGGGGAACTCATCAAATTTGCAGATGACACCAAGCTGGCAGGAATAGCCAACACTCCAGAAGATAGGCTTAAGATACAGAAGGATTTTGACAAACTTGAACATTGGGCACTATCTAATAAAATGAAATTCAATGGTGAAAAGAGTAAGATTCTACATTTAGGCAACAAAAACGGAATGCACAGGTACAGTACAGATGGTACCGTGCTCAATAGTAGTAACTATGAGAGGGATCTTGGAGTTCTAGTGGACAACCATTTAAATATGAGCCAGCCGTGTGCAGCAGCTGCCAAAAAAGCCAACACAGTTCTAGGCTGCATCAACAGAGGGATAGAATCAAGATCACGTGAAGTGTTAATACCACTTTATAATGCCTTGGTAAGGCCACACTTGGAATACTGCATTCAGTTCTGGTCGCCACAATGTAGAAAAGATGTGGAGACTCTAGAAAGAGTGCAGAGAAGAGCAACAAAGATGATTAGGGGACTGGAGACTAAAACATATGAAGAACGGTTGCAGGAACTAGGTATGTCTAGCTTAAGAGAAAGAAGGACTAGGGGAGACATGATAGCAGTCTTCCAATATCTCAGGGGCTGCCACAAAGAAGAGGGAGTCAAGCTATTTTCCAAGGCACCTGAGGGTAGAACAAGAAGCAATGGGTGGAAACGAATCAAGGAGAGAAGCAACTTAGAACTAAGAAGAAATTTCCTGACAGTGAAAACAATTAAGCAGTGGAACAGAAGTTGCCTCCAGAAGTTGTGAATGCCCCAACACTGGAAGTCTTTAAGAAGATGTTGGATAGCCATTTGTCTGAAACGGTATAGGGTTTCCTGCCTAGGCAGGGGGTTGGACTAGAAGACCTCCAAGGTCCCTTCCAACTCTACTATTGTATTGTATTATTGTATTGTAAGTTAAAGAACATGTGGAATTACAGCCACTTTAACAAGGCGAGGCTTCCGCCGGATAATTAATGCCTTTTGCCATTCTCCCATTGAAATTGGAACAGAAGGAATAAAATGGCTTTATTTCTTAACGTGACCTAGTTTTGCCCTGGAGGAGAGAGGGTTATATTATGATGAAAAACTTGAATCTGAAGAGGGACGTACAGAATCAAAAGCCTTCTCCCACTCTTGAACAAACAATATAATTCAAAGACTGTGGGGGGTGGGGAGGAATAGTGTTTTTGACAAAGTACCCATTGGAGGCTCAGAGGACACGGTTATCCACAAAAAATCAGTACAGTGGACACAGTCAATACAACACAATAGCAGAGTTAGAGGGGACCTTGGAGGTCTTCTAGTCCAACCCCCTGCCTAGGCAGGAAATCCTATACCATTTCAGACAAATGGTTATCCAACATCATCTTAAAGACTTCCAGTGTTGGGGCATTCACAACTTCTGGAGGCAACTTCTGTTCCACTGCTTAATTGTTTTCACTGTCAGGAAATTTCTTCTTAGTTCTAAGTTGCTTCTCTCCTTGATTCGTTTCCACCCATTGCTTCTTGTTCTACCCTCAGGTGCCTTGGAAAATAGCTTGACTCCCTCTTCTTTGTGGCAGCCCCTGAGATATTGGAAGACTGCTATCATGTCTCCCCTAGTCCTTCTTTCTCTTAAGCTAGACATACCTAGTTCCTGCAACCGTTCTTCATATGTTTTAGTCTCCAGTCCCCTAATCATCTTTGTTGCTCTTCTCTGCACTCTTTCTAGAGTCTCCACATCTTTTCTACATCATGGTGACCAAAACTGAATGCAGGATTCCAAGTATGGCCTTACCAAGGCATGATAAAGTGGTATTAACACTTCACGTGATCTTGATTCTATCCCTCTATTTATGCAGCCTAGAACTGTGTTGGCTTTTTTGGCAGGTGCTGCACACGGCTGGCTCCTATTTAAATGGTTGTCCACTAGGACCCCAAGATCCCTTTCACAGTTATTACTGTTGAGCAAGGTACCACCTATACTGTACGTGTGCATTTCGTCATATAAACAGTCATATAAACAGTGCAGGAATGACATCCTCTTACCTTTGCTACCAATTTGGAACCGGGAGCTCGCATGTGCAGAGCATCCGAGGTGATGTCTGGGAGGGTGGGCGCAGCCTCCCCCCGCCACCACTACTGGTTCGCCCCAGCTCCCTCTCCCCAGCACATATTTTGTGCCTATTAAGAAATATTGGGCCCTCCTATCTACAAAACAAAAGACCTTCAGCTCCAGAATGATGGGATTAAGACACGGATATTGCATCACCCTCCAAACTTCAACCAAACCTAGCTCAGGCAACCTATAGAGCCAGCTATGACCCCTACATAAGCCCTTCAACAGCCAATAGAATACCTGTTCTTGCACAGGAACAGGAAGCTCAAACACAGAGCCCAGAGAGGGTATAAAAGCCACCTGCTCAATTCCATGTGATCAGCTGCCTAGAGTCACAAACAGGGGTGGGCTGCTAGAGGTTCTCAGGGGTTCAGGAGAACCTCTAGCTAAGATTCTGTGCAGTTCAGAGAACCCCCAAATCCCACTCCTGGCTAGCTCCACCCACCCTGCCCAGCTCCACCCCTCCCAGGGGGCTAGCCAGGAGTCTCCACGCGGCCCGTTTTGGATGCAGGTAAGTTTAGGATGCATGTGGAGTCTCAAGGAGGGTGAAAAATGGGCCTACCAGAAGTTTGGGAAGACCAGAAATGGGCCCGTTTCAGACGCCAGAGGGCCTCCGGAGCCTAGGGAAGCCGTTTTTGCCCTCCCGGAGGCTCAACAAAATCCTCCAGAATTCGGGGAGTGCATAAACACCTTCCCCTGGCCATGGTGCAGGAGGCCAACTAGGCCACGCCTGCCATGGCCACACCCACCCAGAAACGGGCAGAGAACCCCTTGCTAAAAATTTTGAAGCCCACCCCTGGCCACAAAGCCACGTGGTTCTGCTTCATCCTTAAACCATCTTTCCAATCAGCCTCCAGCCTCCGTTTTGTCTGCAGTGCCTTTCTCCCGGCTTGGGAACTGAACCGGATGGAGATTCCTTCCCACCGTATAAAACTTCGCACAGATTTCCTGCTCAGAGCTGGAAATTGGAACGAAGGACCCAAATAAGCTTCCCGCTCTACGACATATGACCTCTGTCCTTCAGGACACAGGTGATAACCCCCCCCTGCAATCCCTTCCCTTCAAAGAAACACACGCCAAAGGTGTTCAAAAGGTGAGAACAGATCACACTTCCAAAGCACGGCCCTCGTAATCACGGATTTGAAGTGCGTAGTCCAGGGGTGTCCAAACTTGGGAACTTTAAGACTTGTGGACTTCAACTCCCAGAATTCCCCAGCCAGCCATGCTGGCTGGGGAATTCTGGGAGTTGAAGTCCACAAGTCTTAAAGTTCCCAAGTTTGGACACCCCTGGCGTATTCTCTCTGGAATTCCTAAGTGCTGGTAGAGCACAAGTTGGAAATGTGTGTTGGCCTTTGGGGTTGTTGTTTTTTCCCCACCCTCTTTGACCATCTTGTGGTGTCAGGTCAGCTTGCAGTTGAGTAGTCTACTCAACTGTAGCACCTCAAGAGAGAAGTGCCAAACGGCTGTAGTTTCCCTGCCAGCATTCTTAGTCCTCCAGCTCTGTTTTCTTTAGAGGTAATACTTCTTTGTCAGGTCTAGCGCTTTCAACAGCATAAAGGCCATTTATCAGATGACTCCCGCCGGGAGCTGTTTCTTGCTTGTACAAGGAAGATGCACACTCCTCGTGTCGGCTCCTGCACATGCCGTCTATGCTGACTTGATGTATTGGAAGCAGCCCAGATCTCCGGCGAACTTAACACAAATGTTTGAGTTTCTCTCCTCCCTATCTCTGCTTCTGCGTCATCGCTGGAGGTTTTCCAGAAAAAAAACAAATGGACAGCCACTTGTCCCTAATAGGATCTCCCGCATGAGCACTGGGGTTGGACTAGAAGACCTCCGAGGTCCCTTCCAACTCTGTAATTCTGTTCTGTTCTCTAGAAGTTGCAGGTGCTCCATCACTGAAGGTTTTCAAGAAGAGACTGGATAGCCATTTGTCCAGAACAGTATAGGACCCATAACTGCCGGCACGTAGCTATTAGCTCCAGCATGCATGTATGTGCTGGCCAGCTGATTTTTGTTAGGGATGTAACCCTAGTCTCGGCTTGGCAATGTATATCTATATATGCATAAGCCATGATTGTAACAATGTATCTGTTACTTTAAATGCAAGTGAGATGTAATTGGATGCTGTTGCTTTAAGCAGCCATAAAAGGAAGTAGGAGCTATTACTATTACTGTTTGCTCCTGATTGTTCCTGGTTGTTCCTGTATGTTCTCCGTGCTTGGTATTGGGATTGAATCCGCTCTCACAGAGAGGGACTTCTCCGGGTGCCGTCCACTAAGCAGTGCCAGAGGGCGTCGCCCAGGAGTAGGGCCTTCTCTGTGATGGGCCCAGCCCTCTGGAATGACCTCCCCCCGGATATTAGGATTACCACCGACCTCCGCTCCTTCCGTTCAAAACTCAAGACCCACCTTTTTCAACTAGCAGGCCTGGCTCAACCATAGCTTCATTTTATTCCTCCTGGCAATTTTTTAACTTGTAATTTCCATTTGGGTTTTAATTTAACTTATTTTAATATTTCTATGTTATTATAATATTGTATTGTGTTTTATACCTCCTCCGTACAATGTGTAATTTTATAATCTGTGTTTTATTTATTGTACGCCGCCCCGAGTCCCTTTGTGGAGAGGGAGCGGCTAACAAATTTAATAAAATAAATAAATAAATAATAAATACTGTGTATTGGATGGTGGCTACTCTGTATATTAGTTACCTGTCTGCATGGTGAAGTGTGAGTTGAGCAACTGTATATCAACGTGTTGTATCATAGACTGTATATAATTCAAGACTACTTATAGCTTGCTTTGGAGACTATTTATCCTATAAGTAAAACTATCCTTGTTTTACCTTCGGTGGCTGTGAGTGACTATTCAGCGACACATTCGTTACTACCTTCTGCTACTCAACTCTAATCTCCGAAAGAAGATAAACTTAACAATTTTCAGCCTTTTGGAGGGCTGGGGGAAGCTGTTTTTGCCACCCGGAGGCCCTCCAGAAGCCAGAAATGGATTGTTTCTGAACTTCCGGTAGGCTCGATGGGCCCGTTTTTCGCCTTCCCTAGACTCCGGAGACTTTCCTGGAGCCTGGGGAAGGCCAAAAACGGCTTCCCCCGGCCTCTGTAGGAAATACCAAGCTCAGCTTGGAGGCAAGCAATGCGGCGTGCATGGGGGGGAACGTGGGGTGTGTGTGCGCGTGCATGCGCATGTGAGGGGGCGCTTTGCATTATGAGTATCAGCATGTGCACGTGGTATCGATGATTCCTCCATCTGTAACCATTTCTGCTTCTGTCTGAGCTTGGAAACAAACCTCACGTAGTTTTCTCCCCTCCCCTTTTCCTCCAGCGTAAGGAGAAGGTGACGATTCATCTTCTCTACCCCGGAACAGTGGTGGGTTCCTACTGGTTCGGACCGGTTCAGCCGAACCTGTAGTGGTTTGGCAGCTTGGGTCGCTAAAACCGCCAGTGACCCAGGCCTGCCACACAACCAAACCGTTTCTCTGGGTGTCGCCATCTTGTTTTTTGCTTCTGCGCCTGTGCACAGCAATTTTTATTGCACATTTTATTGCCCATGCACGCGCATGGCACGGTCACGAACAAACTGGCAGTAATGACTGCCGTAACCCTCCCGGGGCCCCTGAAGGAACGTCTGCCGTCTCCATCCAAAATTAACATCCCTAACTTAACATCCCTGGATGAAAAAACGAGACTCCACCGGCAGCTCCGCTTTCCCCGAGGTCCAGAGAAACCTCTCCTCTCCTTTCCCTGATCCATTTTCTGCTCCGATGGCATTGCCTGTCCTTGGACGATGTGATTCACGATCGCTAAATCACGCCGGGGCTGCTGTGCAGAATGTCATTCGGCTTGGCTGCCCACGTAGAGGCCAGGAGGGTAGGGGGTTAGTGAGTAATCACCGCTGGGGATGTTTTCCTAAATGGCTCCCGCGATTTCTTGTCGGAGGGACATCCCTCTCCGTTAATTGAGTGGATGGCATCGCTCGACCCACTGCAAACACACACCTTCCTGGGCGTTGGAGATACAATTTGTCCTTCTGGGCATGCAGATTCTGACTCATCTTTAATCAGCTTGCAAATGGGAGCAGCCCCTCTGGCTATTCTGGCAGCCCGGCTTCGCGGATGGGGGTCATAAATAAAGTTTGATCTCCCCCCCCCCCTAAACCCACATCAGCAGCCAGTGCAAGGACTTGTCCCGGGACAAACTGTATTCGCTCCTTTGTCTTCTAAATAGCAGTAGCACTTAGACTTATATGCGCTTTTACAGCCCTCTCTAAGCGGTTTACAGAGTCAGCCTATTGCCTCAAACCATCTAGGTCCTCATTTTATCCACCTGGGAAGAATGGAAGGCTGGTTGACCTTGAGCTGCCAGGTCAGGTTTGAACTCATGGCTGTGGGCAGAGTTAGCCTGCAATACTGCATTCTAACCGGAAGGAAAGAAGGAAGGGGAGGGCGGGAGGAAGGAAAGAAGGAGAAGGAGGGAGGAAGGAAGGGGAGGGAGGAAGAAAGGAAGGGCAATAGCACTTAGACTTATATACCACTTCACAGTGCTTTTATAGCCCTCTCTAAACGATTTACAGATATATTGCCCCAACAATCTAGGTCCTCATTTTATCCACCTGGGAAGGATGGAAGGATGGGTTGACCTTGAGCTGTCAGGTGAGTTTCAAACTCATGGCCTTTTATCTGGAAGGAAGGAAGGAAGGAAGGAAGGAAGGAAGGAAGGAAGGAAGGAAGGAAGGAAGGAAGGAAGGAAGGAAGGAAGGAAGGAGAGGGAGGGAAGGGGAGGGGAGGGAGGGGAGGGAGGGAGGAAGGGCAGGGAGGGAGGGAGGAAGGGAGGAAGGGAGGAAGGGAGGAAGGGAGGAAGGAAGGAAGGGAGGGAGGGGAGGGGAGGGAGGAAGGAAGGAAGGAAGGAAGGGGAGAGAGGAAGGAAGGAAGAAAGGGGAGGGAGGGAGGAAGAAAGGAAGGACAATAACACTTAGACTTATATACCACTTCACAGTGCTTTTACAGCCCTCTCTAAACGATTTACAGATATATTGCCCCAACAATCTGGGTCCTCATTTTACCCACTTCAGATGGATGGAAGTTGACCTTGAGCCTGGTGAGATTCGATTTGCCAAATTGCCGGCAGCTGGCAGTCAGCAGAAGTAGCCTGCAGTACTGCACTCTAACCACTGCGCCACCACGGCTCAACCGCTCAAGCCAAAGGATAGCAGAAAATTATATACAGGTAGTCCTCGGCTTAACAACAGTTCATTTAGTGATCGTTCAAAGTCACTGAAAAAAGTGACAGGGTCATTTTTTACACTTACGACCAGCATCCCCAGGGTAGCGGGATCAAAATTTGGATGATTGGCAACTAGTTCATATTTATGACGGTTGCAGTGTCCCGGGGTCACCTGATCCTCTTTTTGCGACCTTCTGACAAGCACAGTCAATGGGGACAGTGGATTCCCTTAACAACCATGTTACTCATTTAACAAGCGCAAAGGTTCCTTTCACCAATGTGGCAGGGTAATTCGTAAAATGAGGCGAAACTCACTTAACCAATGTTTCACTTAGCAACATAAATTTTGGGCTGAGTTGGGGTCATAACTCGAGGACTACCTGTATGGGGTGCTCCTCTATGCTCTCTGAGCGTGGTTGTTTCCTTACAGACGTTGCATGAACAAACTAGGTAACATCATCAGTGCTAGAAGGAAGGGGAAGTTTGCAGAGAGGAGGAGGAAGAGGAGGGGGGAGGAAGAGGAAGAGGAGGAGGTGTCAGGGTTCCAAGTAACACCCCCAACGAAAGACTCGGAGGCTTGAGTTTCCTCAAAGCTCCATTTTATTAGAGATGTCGTATTGGCACATCTGGGAAAACCCGAATCTGAAAGCTTCCAGGTTTTCCCCACCCAAAGGAAAGTTCAAGGCCCTGCCCAGAACCCACATGTCCATCACGTGGTCCAATCAGGCACTGCCCAAAACTGGAGATGCCTCCCAGTCACACCACTCCAGGTGCAGGGCAAGATGTCCTTGACTCTCTGAGAAAGGAATGTTATATTGACTATATATCTCCCATGCTCCATATAATCCCCCCTCCTGTTTTCCCAGAGCAGAAAATGTAGCAGACCTGAAGGCCCAAATGTAAAAGATCGCTTCCAGGCCTGACAGGAAGCCTGTGGGATCCCTTGGTTGTTTTCTTACAGACGTTTCATGACCAAACTCGGTATCATCAGTGCTAGAAGAGAGTGGGGTTTGCTCACTTGTAAAGAAGGTGGAGATTCAAGCAAGAAAAAGTCCCTTGATGTCATGCGTGCTCTCTAGGTCAGTGTTTTTCAACCACTGTTCCGCGGCACACTAGTGTGCCGCGAGATGTTGCCTGGTGTGCCGTGGGAAAAATTGAAAAATTCGAAAGATTTTTTTAAAAAAGTCAAATTTTCGCCCACTAGGCGGGCGCCGGACTGTGTCTGGGTATGGGGGGGTGGGCTCGAGTCACCAGGAGGACCGGAGCAGGAGGAGACGGAGTAAATATAAAACTAATAATAAAACTAAGGGCTCGCCTCTTGCACACGGGCGTTCCGATCAGATCCGCCTGGCGGGGACGAGAAGCGAGGAGGCAGAAAAAGAAACGGAGGCTAAGGAGCTTCCCCCCCCCCCCCGCCTCCTCCCAGCAAAAATCTAACCGGGGAGCAGGGCGGGCAGTAGCAAATTAGCCGATCACGCCGTGTGATCAGCTAATTTGCTACTGCCCGCCGGCTCCCTGATAAGATTTTTGCGGGGGGGGGGAGAAGCTCCTTGCCTCCGTCTCTTTTTCTCCCTCCTCGCTTCTTGAGGCTCCACCAATGGGGGAGCAAGGCCCGCCCAGCGCCAGGCTTTGGGCTAACACAGAGGTCTGCAAAGGTGGCTGTTTTAAGACTGGTGGACTTCAATTCTCAGAATTCTGGGAGTTGAAGTCCACCAATCTTTAGAGCCAATTTTGCAGATCCCTGCCTGGGCTAATATGATTGATGCCCTTGGTGGACTTCAATTCTCAGAATTCTGGGAGTTGAAGTCCACAAGTCTTCAAGCTGTCAGGTTGCGCACTGAATAAAGTATTTTATAATTTTTCATATTTCTGTTTACTTACTATTTCATAATAAAGTAATTATAAAATACTTTATTTGTGTTTATTTGATTCCTATTCAAGAGAATTACTTTATATATAGTCAATATAGGCACAGAGTTAAATTTTTTAACATTTTCTAATAGTGGTGTGCCTCGTGATTTTTTTCATGAAACAAGTGTGCCTTTGCCCAAAAAAGGTTGAAAAACACTGCTCTAGGTTGGGCGAAGTGTGGACAAAGAGGCAGACCTCAATTCTCTCTAAGTAACACCTTTCATTGGATCCAGACAAAGGTGGGTTCACCCATAAGGCTTAGAAAGGTTCACGTACAATATTTTCAGCAAGCATTTATACTTCACAATTACGTACATAAGTCAGGCAATATGAGCTAATTACAAAGGAAACACACATTGTCTGTGAAACAAAGAAATGACTAAAAGCATGCTTTTCTCTTCCTCCCCTTTAGTGAATATAAGCCATTTCAGCAAAGTTTGCTTCAAGAAACAAAAGTGTTTTCCAGGTGTTTTCCAGTGAGGCCAGAGTAATTCCCTTTTTTAAAGACAGGTTGCTGTCTGACAGATCTTCACGCACCCAGGCAGCTGTCTCCAAATTCACACAATTTAACATAGGGACTTTTGTGAGAATTACTTATGTTAGCCTGACTGGGAGAAACTCTGTTTAATTGGAGGAGAGATGGTGGTTTTATGGCTGGCAAGCCAAGAAAGACCTAGACAATGGTGATAGTTGATCCCAAGCTTAAACTCAAGAGGAGTGGGTTCCAAAGACCTGTGGTGGCCCACCAGCTGGCAGCAGATTCGGACAGTGGGGAGGTTGGGGAGGAAGATGGGCCAGTCCTGGAGTCTGGGGAAGGCTTTGATGAGGGCTCTGTGTTGGAGGCAGAGAGAGGGCCAGAGCTGTATGCCGGTTATCAGCTGCCTTCAGAGTCGGACATCAGGGAGGCAGACAAACAGCTGGAGCCTGTTCCCAGTGTGCGCATGCGCAGAGCTGCTAGACGAAGGGAACAGCTAAGGAACAAAGGTCGACTTGGGAGTGAGGCCACAGGTGGACGATGAATGACCCCTCCCAGAGGAAATAAAAGAGGATCAAAAGGGGAGTGGAGTTTGCAGGAGACAATTAATTTGCTTCATTGGTTCGTGACTCTCCGAGACTCCTTGCCACGTTTTGCAGGTATCGGCCTGCCAGCTCTCCAAGCCAGATAAGGTCTCTGACTGTGAATCCTCCCCCAAAAGACTTTGTTGGATGTGAATGAGCAGAATTCACAATAAATTAATAAAACAGGTTTTTGTCAGGACAAGGAGTTTGCTTCATGCTCTAGGAAGAAAAAAAAATTAATATCCAAAGCATCTGATAGGCAGGATAAAAAGCAAATGGATGGAGCAGGAATAAAAGAAAATGTATTAAACAGAGGACCAAAGTAATATAAATTTTGATAATTCACTGGAAGTAAAGGTGTGCCATTTAAGGCATGAAAGGTGTCTGCATAACTTTGGGCCAATCACCAGGAGGCTGTGAGTTTAGTCCCACCTTAGGCATGAAAGTCAGTTGGGTGACTTTGGACCAATCAACAGGAGACTCTGAGTTCTAATCCCACCCTAGGCATGAAAGCTGGCTGGGTGACTTTGGGCCAATCACCAGGAGATTGTGAGTTCTGGTTCCACCCTAGGCATGATAGCTGGCTGGGTGACTTTGGGCCAATCTCTTTCTCTCAATACATCCCTGCGACCAATCCGCTCGCACAGAGAGGGCCTCCTCCAGGTGCCGTCCACCAGACAGTGTCGAGGGGCGGCGCCTAGGAGTAGAGCCTTCTCTGTGGCGGGCCCAGCCCTGTGGAATGACCTCCCCCCGGATATTAGGAATACCTCTGACCTCCGCTCCTTTCGTGTAAAGCTCAAGACCCACTTTTTTCAAGTTGCTGGCCTGGCTCAACTTTGATCTAACTATATCGCTCCTGACGGGTTTTTTATTTGGGGTATTTTAATTGCATTCAATTTATTTAGGGGTTTTTAAACATTGTGTTTTTACTTGTTTTTATCTATCAGTTCACCTCCTCCTTGTATATGTCGTATATATGTCTTGGTATATGTTTTGTTATATGTATGTCGATATATTTATTTCCTATGTTTTGTTGTACGCCGCCCCGAGTCCTTCGGGAGAGGGTGCGGCTAAGAAATAAATATTTATTATATTTATTATTATTATTATTAACCCAACCCATCTCACAGGATGTTTATTTCTGAGGAAAATAGGAGGAGGGAATTGTCTCGGATATGTTCACCGCCTTGAGTTATTTCTAAAAAAAAGAATAAAGGCAGAATTGCAAATCAATAAACCTAGACTAGCGTTGTACCACCTTCAAACTATATTACAATTTCTTCCAGAATTTTCCAGACCGCGGCCCCGGACTGGCTGTAAATTCTAGAAAGGTTCCTTCACAGTGATGAAATTCAATTTTTTTACTACCAGTTCTGTGGGCATGGGTTGGTGGGCATGGCAGGGGAAGGATACTGCAAAATCCCCATTCCCTCCCCACTCCTGGGGGAAGGATACTGCAAAATCCCCATTCCCTCCCCACTCCAAGGGAAGGATACTATAAAATCTCCATTCCCTCCCCACTCCAGGGGAAGGATACTGCAAAATCTCCATTCCCTCCCCACTCCTGGGGGAAGGATACTGCAAAATCCCCATTCCCTCCCCACTCCTGGGGGAAGGATACTGCAAAATCCCCATTCCCTCCCCACTCCTGGGGGAAGGATAATGCAAAATCCCCATTCCCTCCCCACTCCTGGGGGGAAGGATACTGCAAAATCCACATTCCCTCCCCACTCCTGGGGGAAGGATAATGCAAAATCCCCATTCCCTCCCCACTCCTGAGGGAAGGATAATGCAAAATCCCCATTCCCTCCCCACTCCAGGGGGAAGGATAATGCAAAATTTCCATTCCCTCCCAACTCCTGAGGGAAGGATACTGCAAAATCCCCATTCCCTCCCCACACCTGAGAGAAGGATACTACAAAATCCCCATTCCCTCCCCACTCCAGGAGGAAGGATAATGCAAAATCCCCATTCCCTCCTCACTCCAGGGGAAGGATACTACAAAATCCCCATTCCCTCCCCACTCCAGGAGGAAGGATAATGCAAAATCCCCATTCCCTCCCCACTCCAGGGGAAGGATACTGCAAAATCCCCATTCCCTCCTCACTCCAGGGGAAGGATATTGCAAAATCTCCATTCCCTCCCCACTCCTGGGGGAAGGATAATGCAAAATTTCCATTCCCTCCTCACTCCAGGGGAAGGATATTGCAAAATCTCCATTCCCTCCCCACTCCTGAGGGAAGGATACTGCAAAATCCTCATTCCCTCAGGGGCCAGCCAGAGATGGTATTTGCCGGTTTTCCGCACTACTCAAAATTTCCGCTACCGGTTCTCCAGAACCTGTCAGAACCTGCTGAATTTCACCCCTGGTCCTTCATCAAGAGCAGCAGTTTAAAAGAATCTGACCCAGAGGAAATATTGCCCTTGACTACAAGTCTGACACAATGGGAGTATACACACCTCACAACGGTGAGAAGTTCTTTTGACAGGGCCAAGGCAGGGCATTGTAATCACAGCAATCAAGCCAGGCGTTGTTTTGAAGGCCGCTTCTTTCCAAGCGAAGGTGAGGTGCCAATCACATTAGCCTTCCCCAGAGCCCACTGGATAAGTTTCTCTTCCCACTTCAAGCAACACCTGGCATTAATCTTGAGGCCGGGGTCATCTGTCAAGCTGTTAATGTCTTCTGACAATGTCACCTATCCGTCTCCGTCACCACTCCCCCCCCCTTCCCAAGACTTTAGTTACTCTAGCATTTGAAATAGCTGATCGCCACATCTGCTCTTTCGAAGTTTAAAATAAAACCGAGGGAGGGGGACAGGTAAGTTAGGCGAGGACACGAAAATTGCTTTTTTTTTTTTTTTGCATCCTCCTGCCATCAGATATCAGCTCAGCTCTGCAAATTGCTGATGCTCTTGTGGAATTGATGCGCCGGTATCTACAACTCCCTAGGGAGCATTTAATGAGAGCCGTTTAGACTGTGTAGATATGGGGGTGGGATAAAGCAGGGTAAGTGGGAGATTATTTCCTTTAAGGGAATGACCTCTTCTAGTTTCTCTAGCTGGATGGAGAGAAAGCTGTTAGATATTGGAAGCCTTCGATGCAAAAGTAGGACCTTCCTGTCTGTAATACATTTATTTATTTATTTTATTTATTTATTTTATTAAATTTGTTAGCCGCTCCCTCTCCACAAAGGGACTCGGGGCGGCGTACAATAAATAAAACACATATTATAAAAATTACACATTGTACACATTGTACAGAGGAGGTATAAAACACAATACAATATTATAATAACATATAAATATTAAAATAAGTTAAATTAAAACCCCAATGGAGATTATAAGTTTAAAAATTGCCAGGGGGAATAAAATGGAGCTATGGTTGAGCCAGGCCTGCTAGTTGAAAAAGGTGGGTCTTGAGTTTTGAACGGAAGGAGCGGAGGTCGGTAGTAATCCTACTGTCGGGGGGGGAGGTCATTCCAGAGGGCTGGGCCCATCACAGAGAAGGCCCTACTCCTGGGCGACGCCCTCTGGCACTGCTTAGTGGACGGCACCCGGAGAAGTCCCTCTCTGTGAGAGCGAATTGGTCGTAGGGATGTATGGGGCAGGAGGCATATTTCTTTCTTTGTTTGTATGTTTGTTTATTCAGTGGCTCAGTGGCTAAGACACTGAGCTTATCGATCAGAAAGGTCGGCAGTTCGGCAGTTCGAATCCCTACCAACGCGTAATGGAGTGAGCTCCTGTTACTTGTCCCAGCTTCTGCCAACCAAGCAGTTCGAAAGCGCGTAAAAAATGCAAGTAGAAAAATAGGGACCACCTTTGGTGGGAAGGTAACAGAGTTCTGTGCTCCTTCGACGTTTAGTCATGCTGGCCACATGACCACGGAGACGTCTTCGGACAGCGCTGGTTCTTTGGCTTAGAAATGAAGATAAGCACCGCCCCCTAGAGTCAGGAATGACTAGCACATATGTGTGAGGGGAGCCTTCACCTTTTTATGCTTGTTTATATCCCACTGTTATTATTTTTACAAATAACCTAAGGATGGGAACATACCTCCTCCTATTTTCCACACAATAAGAACCCTATGAAGCAAGTTGAGAATGGCTGGCCTAAACTCACCCAGCTGGCTTTCATGCCTAAGGCAGGACTAGAAATCACCATCACCTAGTGATTGGCTCAAAGTCACCCAGCTGGTTTTCATGACCGAGGTGGGACTAGAACTCACCGTCTCCTAGAGATTGGTACAAGGACACCCAGCTGGCTTTCATGACTAAGGCAGGACTAGAACTCCCAGTCTCCTAGTGATTGGCCCAAGGTCACGCTGCTGGCTTTCATGTCTAAGGTGGGACTAGAATTCACCATCTCCCAGTTACTGGCCTGGTACTTTAACCACCAGGTTAAAATACCCGAAAGATTTTAAAGAGCATATAAAGGTAGATTTTAATCATGAAGTATAAAGGCTGCAGTCAGAAATGGGACGGAGAGTTTTTGCTGTTGGTGGCTATAAAACAGAATAGGAAGATGCCATTGTGGAGGAGCTGTGTTTATTTATCTTGTTTGCAAATCCAGGGATTATATCTATTTGTGCGGTGTTTACTTTCTGTTTTACAACCATGGTGTGTGCCGTGTGTCTGAAAGAGGCACAGATTAGTCATCGTAAAAGACGTGAAAGACGGCTTGAGACAAGCAAACTGATGTTTCCTGGAGGTGGTTGGATGCATTCACATGACATGTCTATCTTGGCTATCAATCAGGAAGATTTAGTGTTTGCTTGCTTGCTTATTTATCAAATTTATATGGCTGCCCATCTCCCACAAAGAGATTACGGGAAACATATAACAATTGCAGGTAGTCCTCGACGTATGAACGCAATTGACCGCAAAATTTCTGCTGCTAAGTCAGACATTTGTTAAGAGAATTTTGCCCCATTTACGACCTGCCTTGCAACAGTTGTAGAGTTAATCACTGCAGTTATTAAGTGAGCAACAAGGTTGTTAAGTGAATCTGGCTTACCCATTGATTTTGCTGGTCAACACTAACACTAACCCAAACCCTAAACCTCACCCTAACCCTAACCCTCACCCTAACCCTCACCCACACCCTCACCCTCACCCTAACCCTATCCCTATCCCTATCCCTCAACCTATCCCTATCCCTAACCCTAACCCTAACCATAACCGTAACCATAACCCTATCCTTAACCCTAACCCTAACCCTATCCCCCACTCTCCCCTATCCCTATCACTGTCCCTAAACATAACCCTAATCCTCACCCTATCATAACCCTAACCCTAACCCTAACCCTATCCCTAACCCTAACCCTAACCCTATCCCTCACCCTATCCCTAACCCTAACCCTATCCCTCACCCTCACCCTAAACCTCACCCTATCCCTAACCCTAACACTAACACTAACCCGCTCCCTCACCCTATCCCTAACCCTAACCCTATGCCTATCCTTATCCCTATCCCTATCCCTAACCCTATCCCTATCCCTAACCCTAACCCTAACCCTAACCCTATCCCTATCCCTAACCCTAACCCTCTCCCTCACCCTAACCCTAACCCTATCCCTAACCCTAACACTAATCCTAACCCTATCCCTCACCCTCACCCTATCCCTAACCCTAACCCTAACCCTATCCCTCACCCTATCCCTAACCCTAACCCTAACCCTAACCCTAACCCTAACCCTCACCCTCACCCTATCCCTCACCCTATCCCTAACCCTAACCCTAACCCTCTCCCTCACCCTATCCCTATCCCTAACCCTAACCCTATCCCTATCCCTATCCCTAACCCTAACCCTAACCCTATCCCTCACCCTATCCCTAACCCTAACCCTATCCCTATCCCTATCCCTATCCCTAACCCTAACCCTTACCCTAACCCTATCCCTCACCCGATCCCTATCCCTAACCCTAACCCTATCCCTCACCCTATCCCTAACCCTCACCCTATCCCTAACCCTAACCCTAACCCTAACCCTAACCCTATGCCTATCCCTATCCCTAACCCTATCCCTCACCCTCTCCCTCACCCTATCCCTATCCCTAACACTAACACTAACCCACTCCCTCACCCTATCCCTAACCCTAACCCTATGCCTATCCTTATCCCTATCCCTATCCCTAATCCTAACCCTAACCCTATCCCTCACCCTATCCCTATCCCTAACCCTATCCCTCACCCTATCCCTAACCCTAACCCTAACCCTAACCCTATGCCTATCCCTATCCCTATCCCTATCCCTATCCCTAACCCTAACCCTAACCCTAACACTATCCCTCACCCTATCCCTAACCCTAACACTAACCCTAACCCTATGCTTATCCCTATCCCTAACCCTAACCCTCACCCTCACCCTCTCCCTCACCCTATCCCTAACCCTAACCCTAACCCTCTCCCTCACCCTATCCCTAACCCTAACCCTATGCCTATACCTATCCCTAACCCTAACCCTAACCCTAACCCTATCCCTCACCCTATCCCTAACCCTATCCCTATCCCTATCCCTAACCCTAACCCTAACCCTACCCTAACCCATCCCTCACCCTATCCCTATCCCTAACCCTATCCCTCACCCTATCCTAACCCTCACCCTATCCCTAACCCTAACCCTAACCCTAACCCTATGCCTACCTATCCCTATCCCTATCCCTAACCCTAACACTACCCTATCCCTAACCCTAACCCTAACCCTATCCTACCCTCACCCTATCCCTATCCCTAACCCTAACCCTATCCCTCACCCTATCCCTAACCCTAACCCTAACCCTATCCCTATCCCTATCCCTAACCCTATCCCTCACCTATCCCTAACCCTAACCCTAACCCTAACCCTAACCCTAACCCTATCCCTATCCCTAACCCTACCCTAACCCTAACCCTATCCCTCACCCTATCCCTAACCCTAACCCTCACCCTCACCCTCTCCCTCACCCTATCCCTAACCCTAACCCTAACCCTCTCCCTCACCCTATCCCTAACCCTAACCCTATGCCTATACCTATCCCTAACCCTAACCCTAACCCTAACCCTATCCCTCACCCTATCCCTAACCCTATCCCTATCCCTATCCCTAACCCTAACCCTAACCCTTACCCTAACCCTATCCCTCACCCGATCCCTATCCCTAACCCTATCCCTCACCCTATCCCTAACCCTCACCCTATCCCTAACCCTAACCCTAACCCTAACCCTATGCCTATGCCTATCCCTATCCCTAACCCTAACACTATCCCTATCCCTAACCCTAACCCTAACCCTATGCCTATCCCTCACCCGATCCCTATCCCTAACCCTAACCCTATCCCTCACCCTATCCCTAACCCTAACCCTATCCTATCCCTATCCCTATCCCTATCCCTAACACTATCCCTCACCCTATCCCTAACCCTAACCCTATCCCTAACCCTAACCCTAACCCTATGCCTATCCCTCACCCGATCCCTATCCCTAACCCTAACCCTATCCCTCACCCTATCCCTAACCGTAACCCTATCCCTAACCCTATCCCTCACCCTATCCCTAACCCTAACCCTATCCCTAACCCTAACCCTAACCCTATCCCTATCCCTATCCCTAACCCTAACCCCATCCCCTATCCCTAATCCCTAACCCTATCCCTAACCCTATCCCTAACCCTATCCCTAACCCTATCCCTAACCCTATCCCTAACCCTAACCCCATCCCTAACCCTAACCCTAACCCTAACCCAATCCCTAACCCTAACCCTAACCCTAACCCTATCCCTATCCCTAACCCTAACCCTAACCCTATGCCTATCCCTCACCCCATCCCTATCCCTAACCCTAACCCTATCCCTAACCCTATCCCTAACCCTAACCCTATCCTATCCCTTACCCTATCCCTATCCCTAACACTATCCCTCACCCTATCCCTAACCCTAACCCTATCCCTAACCCTAACCCTAACCCTTGCCTATCCCTCACCCTATCCCTAACCCTAACCCTATCCCTCACCCTATCCCTAACCGTAACCCTATCCCTAACCCTATCCCTCACCCTATCCCTAACCCTAACCCTATCCCTAACCCTAACCCTAACCCTATCCCTATCCCTATCCCTAACCCTATCCCTATCCCTAACCCTAACCCTATCCCTCACCCTATCCCTAACCCTAACCCTAACCCTTACCCTAACCCTATCCCTCACCCGATCCCTATCCCTAACCCTAACCCTAACCCTATCCCTCACCCTATCCCTAACCCTAACCCTAACCCTATCCCTAACCCTAACCCTAACCCTAACCCTATGCCTATCCCTCACCCGATCCCTATCCCTAACCCTAACCCTAACCCTATCCCTCACCCTATCCCTAACCCTAACCCTATCCCTAACCCTATCCCTCACCCTATCCCTAACCCTAACCCTATGCCTATCCCTATCCCTAACCCTAACCCTATCCCTATCCCTAACCCTATCCCTAACCCTAACCCTAACCCTATGCCTATCCCTCACCCGATCCCTATCCCTAACCCTAACCCTAACCCTATGCCTCACCCTATCCCTAACCCTAACCCTATCCCTAACCCTAACCCTAACCCTAACGCTTACCCTAACCCTATCCCTCACCCGATCCCTATCCCTAACCCTAACCCTAACCCTATCCCTCACCCTATCCCTAACCCTAACCCTATCCCTAACCCTAACCCTAACCCTATGCCTATCCCTTACCCGATCCCTATCCCTAACCCTAACCCTATCCCTCACCCTATCCCTAACCCTAACCCTATCCCTAACCCTATCCCTCACCCTAACCCTAACCCTATCCCTAACCCTAACCCTAACCCTATGCCTATCCCTATCCCTATCCCTAACCCTAACCCTAACCCTATCCCTATCCCTATCCCTAACCCTAACCCTATCCCTCACCCTATCCCTAACCCTAACCCTATCCCTAACCCTAACCCTAACCCTATCCCTAACCCTATCCCTCACCCTATCCCTAACCCTAACCCTAACCCTATCCCTAACCCTAACCCTAACCCTAACCCTAACCCTAACCCTATGCCTATCCCTAACCCTAACCCTATCCCTATCCCTAACCCTAACCCTATCCCTAACCCTAACCCTATGCCTATCCCTAACCCTAACCCTATCCCTATCCCTATCCCTATCCCTAACCCTAACCCTATCCCTATCCCTAACCCTAACCCTAACCCTATGCCTATCCCTATCCCTATCCCTATCCCTAACCCTAACCCTAACCCTATCCCTCACCCTATCCCTAACCCTAACCCTATCCCTAACCCTATGCCTATCCCTTACCCGATCCCTATCCCTAACCCTAACCCTAACCCTATCCCTCACCCTATCCCTAACCCTATCCCTAACCCTATCCCTCACCCTATCTCTAACCCTAACCCTAACCCTATCCCTAACCCTAACCCTATGCCTATCCCTAACCCTAACCCTAACCCTATCCCTATCCCTAACCCTAACCCTATCCCTAACCCTAACCCTATGCCTATCCCTATCCCTAACCCTATCCCTATCCCTAACCCTATCCCTAACCCTAACCCTAACCCTATCCCTAACCCTAACCCTAACCCTATCCCTAACCCTATCCCTCACCCTATCCCTAACCCTAACCCTAACCCTAACCCTAACCCTAACCCTATGCCTATCCCTAACCCTATCCCTAACCCTATCCCTAACCCTAACCCTATGCCTATCCCTAACCCTAACCCTATCCCTATCCCTATCCCTAACCCTAACCCTATCCCTAACCCTAACCCTAACCCTATGCCTATCCCTATCCCTAACCCTAACCCGATCCCTATCCCTAACCCTAACCCTAACCCTATCCCTCACCCTATCCCTAACCCTAACCTTATCCCTAACCCTAACCCTATGCCTATCCCTTACCCGATCCCTATCCCTATCCCTAACCCTAACCCTATCCCTCACCCTATCCCTAACCCTATCCCTAACCCTATCCCTCACCCTATCCCTAACCCTAACCCTAACCCTATCCCTAACCCTAACCCTAACCCTATGCCTATCCCTAACCCTAACCCTATCCCTATCCCTAACCCTAACCCTAACCCTATCCCTAACCCTATGCCTATCCCTATCCCTAACCCTATCCCTATCCCTATCCCTAACCCTATCCCTAACCCTAACCCTAACCCTATGCCTATCCCTATCCCTAACCCTAACCCTATCCCTATCCCTATCCCTAACCCTAACCCTATCCCTAACCCTAACCCTAACCCTAACCCTAACCCTAACCCTAACCCTAACCTAATTGTGTGCTTTTCATGGTATCAGGAAGTCTAGGTCAGAACAGTAGGTCGCAAAAGGGAAATCACACGACCCTGGGACACTGCAACGGTCAAAAATACAAGTCAGTTGAAAATCATCTGAGTTTGTCACATGACCATTGGAATGCTTCAATGGTTGCAAGTGTGAAAAATGATCCTGTCACTTTTTTCAGTGCCGTTTAACTTTGAACGGTCACTAAACGAACTGTCGTAAGTCAAGGACTACCTTAATTTAAACTGTGGGAAACGAAAATATAGCCTATTGATCTATTAGAATCAAATAGAACCTTAGTGGAAAAAAGCAGGCCCTAAAAACCAAAGGTTTAGACAGAAAGATTTTGAAGTATATCAAAACTATTTGTAATCCTGCTGAGCTGTTGAGGTGAAATGTGCTTTCGCAAAGTATGTAGTTTTGAAAACCGAACTGAATAAGGAACTGAAAGTAGCCAATGGATAGAGGTTTGAGATGTACATGAGTATTGGTCACCACGATGTAGAAAAGATGTGGAGACTCTAGAAAGAGTGCAGAGAAGAGCAACAAAGAGGATTAGGGGACTAGAGACTAAAACATATGAAGAACGGTTGCAAGAACTGGGTATATATAAGTCTAAGTTCTATTGCTATCACAAGTTGCAACCATGATGGGCAGCCTCCATTACGATAATAGGTTGAACACTACTTATCTAGAGGTTTCTGGTGGACCTCTGTGAGAAATAAAATATAGTAGAATAGTGTCCCTGGCTTGATCCAGTAGGACTAAGACCATCCATAGAGAAGGAAACATAGTCACCAAGAAGGTCCAGCAGAAAAGATCTCTGTCTACAGTGGACACTTCTGTGACAGAGGCTGACCTCCTGTCAATCTTCTGGCAGTAGGACAATGCAGATATTTATCTGTAATTGCTGAGAATTCATAGATATCCTCGTTCTTCTGACAAGTCCTGGAAGTTTTGCTAATTCAAGAGACGTCTAATAAATTGTCATCTGTCGGGAGGAGGGACAATGATGGAGGACAGCATGAAGAAAATAGTTGGGGTGTTTCTGCCCTGCTTTGTCTACTGAATCCAACGGTGGTTCTAGAGCAGGGGTGTCAAACTCAAGGCCCAGGGGCCAGATCTGGCCTGCGGGGTGCTTAGATCTGGGCAGCGGGGCCACCCTGGAAACAGCGAAGGATTGGCCTGCGGTGCCTCTGCCAGCAAAAATGGAGCTCAGGAAGGAGCTTCATTTTCACTCGCAGAAGATTGCAGGAGGCCATCGCAACCAAAAATGGTGTCAGGGTCCCAAGTAACACCCCCCAACGAAAGAAGACTCAGGGGCTTGAGTTTCCTCAAAGGTCCATTTTATTAGAGATGTCCTATTGGCACATCTGGGAAAACTCAAATCAGAAAGCTCCCAGGTTTCCTCCACCCAAAGGAAAGTCCAAGCCCCTGCCCAGCACCCACATGTCCGTCACATGGCCCAATCAGGCAGTGTCCCAACTTGAGATGTCTCCCAGTCACACCACCGCAGCTGCAGGGCAAGACGTCCTTGACTCTCTGAGAAAGGAATGTTATTTAGACTATATATCACCCATACTCCATATAAACCCCCCCCCCATCTTATTTTCCCACAGCAGAAAATGTGGCAGGCCTGAAGGCCCAATGTAAAAAATGGCTTCCAGGTCTGACACTAAGGTACATCTGATCCCCTTTTGCAACCTTCTGGCAAGCAAAGTCAGAAGACTTGAGAAATACGGCACTAACCTAACAACCGCAGAGATTCACTTAACAACCGTGGCAAGAAAGGATGCACAATGGGGCCAAACTCACTTAACAACTGTCCCCCTTAGCTTAACAGAAGTGTTGGGCTCCATTCTGGCTGTATGTGGGGGACTGCCAGGTTCTTTTCCACCAAGAAATGCTTCTTCAACTCGAGGGGGATGGCAGAGGGAGCACTCCCAATTCCAACCCTTGCGTTATTTCTGGTTAGGGATGCGACCCAACCATCCAGAAGCTTAAAGAGATGACGGGGATGGAATTGAGAGGGGCCAACTCAGCTCCTGAAGTTTCCGGAACTGCCATTAATCCAAAGTGATTGCTGTCAGACAACATTCTTCTGCCTCAGATCCCTATTGCCACTGGGACGTTCCCCTTCCGGATCCTGCCTCCAATCTTGTCTGAACGGATCCGGCATTTGAGAAGATTTCGAAAACGCTCTGGGCTTCTGCACTGCAGACTGTCTTTCACTACAAATTTGTGAGTCAGCATCTGGAGAGAGAGAAAGGGTTGGGGAGAGGAGGAAGGGTTGGGAGGGAACTTTTTTTTTTAGAGAGGGGGAAGTTATGGGGAGGAAGGGGAGAGAGGGGAGATAGTGAGATAATTCTCCACTGAGATATCCTGAGGACCAGGGAGACATGATTAGCAGTCTTCCAGTATTTGAGGAGCTGCCAGAGAGAGGAGGGGGGTCAAGGTATTCTCCAAAGCACCTAAAGGCCAGACAGGGAATAATGGATGGAAACTGACCAAGGAGAGATTCAACCTGGAAAGAAGAAGAAATTTTCCGACAGTGAGAACAATCAACCCATGGAACAGAAGTTGCCTTCAGAAGTTGTGGGAGCTTCATCACTGGAGGCTTTTAAGAAGAGATTGGATTGTCATTTGTCAAAAATGGTATAGGGTCTCCTGCTTGGGCGGGGGGGGGGGTTGGGCTAGATGACCTACCAGGTCCCTTCCAACTTTGTTAATCTATTAAACTGTTAATATCCAAGCTATGGAAATCACTATAATATGGATAGTCCTCGACTTATTTTTAGAATTTAGAATAAGAGAGTTGGAAGGGACCTTGGAAGTCTTCTAGTCCAACCCCCTGCTTAGGCAGGAAACCCTACACCACTTCAGACAAATCAAGCCTGCAGATTTCTGAAATGAAGAATGAATTCTTTTGAATTCTTCTGCTGGTTTCCTTTTTAAAAAAAACTATTTTCTGCCTCTTCCGATCAGATTGGCAGAGACCACGATTTTCTGCCCAAGTCCAAACACTGCTTAGCTTTCCACCAGCCAATAGAAATGATTGTAGATGCAAAGCAGGGATGGGTTCCTGCCAGTTCTAAGCTCTTCTATAGAAGAGGTTCCACAAATCTACAGTGCCCTTTAGAACCGGTTCCAGCTCCCTCCACCTGCCCGTCTGCACCATGTTTGCCACGCCCGCCGCTCACTGATTGGCTGGGTCACCAATCGCCCCACCCACCTCTAAGAGTCCTATCTAAACCTTAAAGCCTTAAAGCTGTCAAGTTTGAACACCCCTGGTTTTTTTTTTCTAAAGCGTTAGGGGTGCAAGGGTCTTGTAACTTGACAGCTTTAAGACTTGCGTGCTTCAATGCCAGAGTTCCTGAGCCAACATGACTGGAGGAGGAATTCTGGGAGTTGAAGTCCACAAGTCTTAAAGCTGTCAAGTTTGAACACCCCTGGGGTTTTTTTTTTCTGAAGGGTTAGGGGTGCAAGGTCTTGTAACTTGACAGCTTTAAGACTTGCGTGCTTCAAATGCCAAAGTTTCTGAGCCAACATTTTGGTTGCTAAGCAAGAGCGTTGTTAAGTGAGTTTCACCACATTTTACAAGTTGGCCATGCCCACCCAGTCACATGGCTGGCAAGCCACTCCCACCCAGTCACATGGCCAGCAAGCCACTCCCACAAAGCAGGCCACACCTACAGAAGAGGTTCTAAAAAATTTGAAACCCACCACTGATGCAAAGATTGTGCTCACCCAACAGATGGAATCAGGTCAACGTAAGAACAGCTGTGCTCATACCACATGATGCATGGGGAGGCTTTAACCTCACTGTTTAGCACCCAACTTGGTGAAACCTAGTCTGGGGAATAATTAGCATGTTGGACATAACCAGCTCATTTGAGTGGTCAACAGTTGTGCAAATAGATATTAGACTGTGCAGAAATGAACAGGTTGACATTGAGAATCAAGGACAAAGAGGAATCCGTGTACTACAGGACATGGGGGGGGCAATTTTATGAGTGGCTTGAAAAAAAAGATATAAATAGAAAGAAAAAGGAACAAAACACGAGATAAATATCTCAGATGACACATTACTAAATTAGGGGGAGGGGAAATAAGAAAATATCAAAGTGTAAATATACAGGCGGGAAAATGATATGAATTGACAAATGTTAAATAGCAATTATAGGAATGTACATCTAAGAATGAATTTGAAAGGAAAAATAAAAAAACTTTTTACAAGAACAGTTGTGCAAATAGCAATAGCATTTAGATTTATATACCGCTTTACAGCGCTTTTTACAGCCCTCTCTAAACGGTTTGTAAAGTCAGCCTATTCTCCCCAACAATCTGGGTCCTCATTTTACCCACCCTGGAAGGATGGAAGTCTGAGTCAACTTCGAACCTGTGAGAATCGAACTGGTGGCTGTGAGCAGAGTCAGCCTGCAGTACTGCATTCTAACCACTGCACCACCAGGGCCAAGGAAAGGAAGGGAGAAATAGCAATAGCACTTAGGCTTATATACCGCTTCACAGTGCTTTTACAGCCCTCTCTAAGCGGTTGACAGAGTCAGCCTATTGCCCCCAACAATCGGAGTCCAACTTTTTACCAAGTCAACCTTGAGCCTGGTGAGATTCGAACTGCCAAATTGCAGGCAGGCGGCAGGCGGCATAAGTAGCCTGCAGTTCTGCATTCTAACCAATGCAACGCCACAGCTCTTAAATGCCAGCAATGAGCCCTTTTAGTTGGTAAGTTACACATATTGCATGTTTACAGATAGTCCTTGACTTATAACAGCTCATTTAGGGACCGTCTGAAGTTAGAACGGCACTGAAAAAACGTGATTACGACCGTCTTTCGCACTTAGGATCGTTGACCGTGATCAAAATTCAGAAGCGTGGCAACTGACTCACATTTATGACTATCGCAGTGTCCCGGGGTCTTGTGATCACCTTTTGCAACCTTCTGTGAAGCAAAGTCAATAGGGAAGCCGGATTCACTTAACAACCGTGTTACTAACCTATTTCAGCAATTCACTGAACAAAACAGGCCAGGAAAGGTTGTAAAATGGGGTAAAAGTCACTTAGCAACAGTCTTGCTTAGCAACAGAAATTGGGGGCTCATGTGTGATTGTAAGTTGAGAAGGACCTGGTGCATCTCTAGCTGTGTATTTTATATTTCTTTACTGACCTATTCTTTGTTATAAAACTCTATGATGTTTTACCATTTTAAAAATAGAGATATTTCAGGAGGTTTGCACCATAAATTATTTTATTTTTTTTAAATGCTGTAAGCAGTTTCAGTTTATTGTATCTCCACATCTTGGCTTCGGTTCTCAGTGAAAAACTGGATAGAAAATTTAATGGTAAATAAAAGGAATCCATGAATAATAAGGCAATCAGCTGAAAGCTTCAGCAAACTCTGGATACTGTGAGTCTGCATTTCATTCTCAAAATACACATATCCATTTCACAACAGTGCTTTGTATAGTTTTTTTTTAATTAATCTGTGTAGTTTGTGTAGGGAGGGGAGGGGAGGAGAGGAGAAGAGAAAAGAAGAGAAGAAGGAATGGAATGGAATGGGAGAGGAGAGGAGAGAATATAATAGAAGGGGAGGGGAGGAGAGAAGAGGAGAAGAGAAGAGAAAAGAAGAGAAGAAGGAATAGAATGGAATGGAAGGGAAGGGGAGAGGAGAGGAAAGGAAAGAATAGAATAGTAGGGGAGGGGGAAGAGGAGAGGAGAGGAGAAGAGATGAGGAAAGAAGAGAAGAAGAAATAGAATGGAATGGAAGGGGAGAGGAGAGGAGAGAATAGAAGGGGAGGAGAGAAGAGGAGAAGAGAAGAGAAAAGAAGAGAAGAAGGAATAGAATGGAATGGAAGAGGAGGGGGAAGGGGGAAGGGGAGAGGAGAAGAGGAAAGAAGAGAAGAAGGAATAGAATGGAATGGAAGCGGAGAGGAGAGGAGAGAATATAATAGAAGGGGAGGAGAGAAGAGGAGAAGAGAAGAGAAAAGAAGAGAAGAAGGAATAGAATGGAATGGAATGGAATGGAAGGGGAGAGGAGAGGAGAGAATAGAATAGAAGGGGAGGGGGAAGAGGAGAGAAGAGAAGAGAAGAGAGACAGACAGACAGACAGACAGACAGACAGACAGACAGACAGACAGACCTTACCATTGCTCCACCCTGAAAAATTCAAGATTGCACTAGTGGTTCAAACCTTATGCTATGCTCAGATGAAGTTTGTGTAGTTTTGATTTAATCTGTTGCAGGGACACAGATCCTTTTTGTTTGCAAACGACAGTTGGGAGTTTTATCCGTGGAATGACAATTTCTTATACTTTCCATCAACCCAAAGTAGAATTAAAACTTGTTCACATTTTATATGAAGGCTCCAGGGGTAGAGTCTCTCCTGGTTCTATTTCTCGACAGATCGCATCCTGGTTCTATCTAGAGTTGAGAAATTCAGCTTGGGTAGAGTTTTGGGCTGCCTTATCTAACCAGGTTCCCTTATAGATACCGAGAGAAGAAATATTGTGGTAGGAGATAGGGGTGTAAGAGAGAGTGGTATTGGGGTATGGTGAGGCGGTGAGGGATATATACATTGTAGTGTAGTGGTGGGTATTTGGGATCCGTAGGTATTGATGGGGGCATGTAATACCGTTTGTCCATTTACACCCCCAAAGCCCTAGCGGATTATATATTGAATATGATTGATGGGTTGGGGGTTAAGGTGTTGGTTGTTGAAGGGAAATGTGGTGGGATTTAGGGGAAGGAGGGAGGTAGGACTTGGGTTTAAGTGTGGGGAAAATTATGGTAGTGTGGGTGGGAGGGATGTATAGGTATGTTAATTGATTCATTGTTGTTATATGATGGGGAGTAATGTGGGGGGGGGGTAGGGGACAAGAGGGGGTGTAGAGTAGTAGGAGGTTTTGGGTTAAGGGGGGTTTGCGGGGAGGAAATTGGGGGGAGAGAGGGGTTTTTTTATATTGGGGGGGGGGGGGGGGATGTTTTTGAGTGGTGGTGTGGGGTTTGTGGGATGAAGGGTTGAGGGGGATTGGGATGTGATGGGATGTGATGGGAAGGGGGTGGGGTCTGGGGGGGGAGTGGGAAGGGAAGTAGGGGGGTAAGAAGAAATGGGGATGGGAGTGGGAAAGCGAATTTGTGTATTTGTTTGTTGGTTTTGGAATGAAGAATAAAGAAAGAGGGGGAGAAGGGAGTAGAGGGGGAGGGTGGAGGTGGGTGTGTGTGTGCGGGATGGTTGTTTTGGGGATGTTTTTTTTAGAGTGAGTTGTGAATAGGATAGGAGAAGAGAATGAGAGGGTGGTTTATGTGATATTATTGGTTATGTTGTATTGGTTTATTATGATATATGGATGGTTTATTGTGGGGTTTTTGGAGAAAGACGAGAGTGTTGGTGGGTATTTTTAATAAGGCTGTGAATGTGGGTAGAGGGGTTTTTATGAGGGGGGTTAAGTGATGAACAAGTTTTGATATTTAATGAAAATGTGTGAGAGATTAATGAGTTACATGGTTATAGATGAAAGGTAGAATTAGTTATGGGGATATCTTCTGCTGTCCTCGCGTGCTGAAAGTACGCACACGCGGGCCCACACCCATAATGCAATGTGTGTGTGACAACCCCCCCCCCCCTGTGAGCCTCACTCCTCTTTGCATGCATGGGACACTCTCTCTCTCTCTCTCTCTCTCTCTCTCTCTCTCTCTCCTCTCTCTCTCTCCTACCATTCTCAGCCGGTTCGCAGAAACCGGTAGTACAAAATACTACAAAAAGTTTTGTTTAAAAAAAGTTCCGAAGATTGCACGTCTCACAGTTGATCTTCGGAACTTTACAAAAAAGTTTTTAAGCATTTTTTTTTTACTACAGGTTCTCCAGAAACATGGGGTGGGGGGTGTCCCTGAAGCCTCGTAGGCCAAAACATGGGAGGGGGTGCTGAGAAATAAAGAAAGAAAGGAAGGAGGGAAGGAAGGAAGGAAGGAAGGAAGGAAGGAAGGAAGGAAGGAAGGAAGGAAGGAAGGAAGGAAGGAAGGAAGGAAGGGAAGGGGGGGAAAGGAGAGGAAGGAAGGACTACAAACCTGGCACTAGACACACCTTCAGAGGATATTACAGGGTTGGAAGGGACCTAGTGGTCATCTAGTCCAGTGGTGGCTTTCAAATTTTTTAAAAACCTATTCTGTAGGTGTGGCCTGTTTTGTGGGGCGTGGCCAAGTTGGAAAATGTGGTGAAACTCACTTAACAATGCTCTTGCTTAGCAACCAAAATTTTGGGCTCAATTGTGATCATAAGTTTTCTTTCTTTCTTTCTTTCTTTCTTTCTTTCTTTCTTTCTTTCTTTCTTTCTTCCTTCCTTCCTTCCTTCCTTCCTTCCTTCCTTCCTTCCTTCCTTCTTGTGTCTCTCTCCACCACTTATTTTCCTTCCTTCTTTCCTTCTTGTACCTCTTTCCTACCACTTATTTTCTTTCTTTCTCTTCTTTCCTTCCTTCTTGTGTCTCTCTCCACCACTTATTTTCTTTCTTTCTCTTCCTTCCTTCCTTCTTTCCTTCTTGTGTCTCTCTCCCCACTTATTTTCTTTCTTTCCCTTCCTTCCTTCCTTCTTATTTCTCCCTCTCCAACTTTCTTTTTTTCTTTCTCTTTCTCATTCTTTCTCTCTCTCTCTCTCTCTCTCTCTCTCTCTCACACACACACACACACACACCATTTCCCTCATGTCTGCCACGGACAGCTCTCAAAGAGAAGGAAGGACTCCTGCCTTGGGAAGGGGTTGGACTAGATTACCTCCATGTTCCCTTGCATCCCTCTATGTTCTCTGTCCCATTCAGTCACAGACAGCCCCATTTAAAGTTGGTCGCAAACTCCACTCAGCCTGAGCGCTCCCTGGTCCCACCCAAGGAGGCGAGCTGTGGGGCGGGGGAAAGGGGGGAGTCTGTGGCTCCAGGTCTCTCGATCTTCTTCCCCCACCAAGCCACGCCCATAGAGCCAGTAGTAAAAGAAATTAATTTCACCATTGCTCCCCTGTGCACATCAAACACACCCATACGCCCCATTTTGGGCCTAGCAAGCCTCCCTGAAGCCTCCTGGGACCAAAAATGGGCTGCAGGGGGGCGTGCCACAAACCCCTGTGCTTCCCCCCACCCCACCCTTCACACACGCGTGCGTGTCTCCCGCATGCACGGCAGAGACCTGAAAATCAGCTGGCCGGTGGGAGGCATGCTTGCATGCGCAGTGGAGCTGAGCTGGGACAATGGCTCATGTGCCTGCAGAGTGGGCTCTTTGTGCCACCTGTAGATTTATCTGTAGGAGCCACAGTGGTGCAGTGGTTTGAGTGCGGTACTGCAGGCTATACTTCTACTGCCTGCTGGCTGCCTGCACTTTGGCAGTTCGAATCTCACCAGGGTGAAGGTTGACTCAGCCTTCCCTCCTTCCGAGGCGGGTAAAATGAGGACCCCGATTGTTGGGGGGCAAGAGGCTGACTCTGTAAACCGCTTAGAGAGGCCTGTAAAAGCACTGTGAAGCGGTATATAAGTCTAAGTGCTATTGCTATTCTACCCGTCTTCTAACCCTAATTATCGCCATGAAAATTATATGAGCCGCGGTGGCCCAGTGGTTACAGTGCAGTATTGCAGGCTATACTTCTACTGCCTGCTGGCTGCCTGCACTTTGGCAGTTCGAATCTCACCAGGGTGAAGGTTGACTCAGCCTTCCATCCTTCCGAGGTGGGTCAAATGAGGACCCCGATTGTTGGGGGGGCAAGAGGCTGACTCTGTAAACCGCTTAGAGAGGGCTGTAAAAGCACTGTGAAGCGGTATATAAGTGCTATTGCTGTTGCTACTTGCAGATGGTACTGGAACTGAGGACAAAGCCGGGAGCGTTTTAGACAAAGTGTTGGACACTCCCTCTGCCCTGGCAGCGAAAGGAAGGGAGAAACATTAACTCTATGCCCATGAGATAGATCAAAGAGGTGAATGTAGGTAATGGAACTGATTTCGGCGGATTATTTTAAGAACTTTGAAGAATAGCGCATAAACAAATCCATGAGAGAATAAAAAAAAAAAGTTTAAAAGGATAGAAGACAAATACAGAAAACAGGGATTTTTAAAATGTTATGGACAGCCAGTTTGATGCAGGGGGGAAAAGGTGCTGTTTTAGAAACCAGGAGACTGTGAGTTCTAGTCCTGCTTAGGCATGAAATCCTGGCTGGGTGATTTTGGTCCAATCAACAGGAGACCATGAGTTCTAGTTCTTCCTTTGGTATGAAATCCAGCTAGGTGACTTTGGGCCAATCACCAGGAGGCAGTGAGTTCTAGTCCTGCTTTAGGCATGAAATCCAGCTGGGTGACTTTGGGCCAGTCACCAAGAGACCATGAATTCTAGTTCTCCCTTTAGTATGAAATTCGGCTGGGTGACTTTGGGCCAATCACCAGGAGATCGTGAGTTCTAGTCCCGGTTTAGGCATGAAATCTGTCTGGGTGACTTTGGGCCACGTCATACAATTCGCTTAACAACTATGACCCAAAAAGTCATAAAAATGGGGCAAAACTCAATTGACAGTTGCCTTGTTTAGCAATGGAAAGTCTAGATCCACTTGTGGTTGTAAATTGAGGATTACCTGTGCAGTTTTTATGCCTACAAACACCCAAATTTGGGATGGAACAGATTCAGAAGGAAGCCCGCTAATCCCCTAACCTCAGGTTAATTCAGACGTTTTGTAAACATGACTGGGGCGGGGATGATGGGGGTGAGGGAAGAGATCAGCAAAGCTCTCCATAGGAATTGCTGCATTGCACCAGCTTATCTCAATAGCCGTGACCTTTTATTTTTAATACACTGGCCGAACGAGGGTATTCTTAACATGGCATTGGACAGGAAATGTTTGCATTTGACGTACAGCTCGGGGAGTAGATAATCTCTGCTAATATTACTCTGATCCAAGTTCTCCGCCCCCCTAAAGGATTAGGATAATGCCAGTCCATTTCCATATTGGAGGAAGGGGATTATCTGAATTTTTCCTCTCTCCCAAACTCCTTCCAATCGTCTCTGGCTCCAACAAGATGGCCAAGGCACCATCCTAAATTCCTTCTGCGGCTTTTTTTTTTAAGTGTAAATGTTCCAGGAGAAATTTAAGCCAAGAAAAAATGGGGAGAGATGCTGAGAGTGTTTTATGCCCTCTTTGGGTTTTTGAATTTGAGCTTGTATTCTGATTGGTTGTCAGACTCCCATGGGGCCATGCAGGAGCAACTCTGTAGACTGTCCTGAGTCCCAGGCTTGGTTGACTCTTGCTGGGTGATGATGTAATGAAAAGGGATTCCTATTATGGCTCTGACTAAAGGAGATAGATCTTTGTTATGTAGAATAGACTGGCTCAGGCCTTAATGGCCCATTGACAAAGGGGGGGGTGCATTTCTGCCTCCCTTTTAGGGGGAATATTCTGTCCTTTTAATATTTCCTAAAACATTTCATTTTTCTAGAAGAGTGGTGGATGCTAACTTCCTACAAATGCCAGGTTTGTAATGTGTAGAAATTCAGGACTAGCTGATTTGATTATTTTAAAGTTTCCGCCTCTTTCCCTCTTCCCAAGCCACGAAAAAGCTGTTCATGTTGACCGAGAAGAGCTTTCCTCCCACCAAGTTTCTGTAATGGCATACAGGTAGTCCTCGACGTACGACCGCAATTGACCCCAGAATTTATGTCGTTAAGCGAGAAATGGGTTAAGTGAGTTTTTGCCCCATTTTACGACTTTTCTTGCCCCATTCATTAAGTGAATCGCTGCAGTTGTTAAATCCGTAACATGGTTGTTAAGTGAATCTGGTTTGCCCCGTGACTTTGTTTGCCAGAAGTCAAGGACATTCAGCCTGCACCTGGTGTGGGGTGACTGGGAGGCATCTCCCATTGGGATGGTGTGTTGATTGGACCATGTGATGGATATGTGGGTGCTGGGCAGAGGTGGGTTGCTCCCAGTTTGGCCCGGTTCAGCCAAACCAGTAATGGAATTCAGGCGAATTCTGCCATGCACAAAGAACAATTTACAATGAACAGCTTGCACGCGTGTTGCGCATGGGTGGAAAATTGGTAGTAAAACCGGCAGCAACGCACCCCTGGCGCAGGGGAAGGGTCTTGGACTTTCTTTTGGGTGGGAAAAACCTGGAAGCTTTCAGATTCGGGTTAATGTCAGGGCTCCAAGTGACACCACCGAACGAAAGAAGACTCCGAGGCTAGAAGTTTCTCAAAGTTCCATTTTGTTAGACATTTCATGTTGGCACATCGGGGAAAACATGAATATGAAACGTCTGCAAGAAAACAACCAAGCTCTGAGAGCACCAAGGATCCCGGAGTAGTCCTCCTCCTCCTCCTCCTCCTCCTCCTCCTCCTCCTCCTCCTCCTCCTCCTCCTCCTCCTCCTCCTCCTCCTCCTCCTCCTCCTCCTCCTCCTCTCCTCAAACCCCACTCCCTTCTAGCACTGGTGATGTTACTTTATTGGGTAGTGGAACACCTGCAAGAAAACCACCAAGCTCTGAGAACACCAAGGATCCCGGAGTCATCGTCTTCCTTCTCTTCCTCCTCCTCCTCCTCTCTGCAAACCCCACTCCCTTCTAGCACTGATGATGTTACCTTGTTGGGTAGTGAAACACTTGCAAGAAAACAAACTGAGAGCATCCCGGAGTCGTCGTCCTCCTCCTCTCTGCAAACCCCACTCCCTTCTAGCACTGGTGATGTTACCTTGTTGGGTAATGAAACATCTGCAAGAAAACCACCAAGCTCTGAGAACACCAAGGATCCCAGAGTCACTGTCTTCCTCCTCCTCCACCTCCTCCTCCTCCTCCTCCTCCTCCTCCTCCTCCTCCTCCTCCTCCTCCTCCTCCTCCTCCTCCTCCTCTCTGCAAACCCCACTCCCTTCTAGCACTGATGATGTTATCTTGTTGGGTAGTGAAACATCTGCAAGAAAACCACCAAGCTCTGAGAGCACCAAGGATCCCAGAGTCGTTGTCTTCCTCCTCTTCCTCCTCTTCCTCCTCCTCCTCCTCCTCCTCCTCCTCCTCCTCCTCCTCCTCCTCCTCCTCCTCCTCCTCCTCCTCCTCCTCTCTACAAACCCCACTCCCTTCTAGCACTGGTGATGCTACCTAGTTGAGTAATGAAACTTCTGCAAGAAAACCACCAAGCTCTGAGAGCACCAAGGATCCCAGAGTCATTGTCTTCCTCCTCCTCCTCCTCCTCCTCCTCCTCCTCCTCCTCCTCCTCCTCCTCCTCCTCCTCCTCCTCCTCCTCCTCCTCCTCTTCCTCCTCTCTGCAAACCCCACTCCCTTCTAGCACTGGTGATGTTACCTTGTTGGGTAGTGAAACATCTGCAAGAAAACCACCAAGCTCTGAGAACACCAAGGATCCCAGAGTCATTGTCTTCCTCCTCCTCCTCCTCCTCCTCCTCCTCCTCCTCCTCCTCCTCTTTGCAAACCCCTCTCCCTTCTAGCACTGATGATGTTACCTAGTTGAGTAATGAAACCTCTGCAAGAAAACCACCAAGCTCTGAGAGCACCAAGGATCCCAGAGTCGTTGTCTTCCTCCTCTTCCTCCTCTTCCTCCTCCTCCTCCTCCTCCTCCTCCTCCTCCTCCTCCTCCTCCTCCTCCTCCTCCTCCTCCTCCTCCTCCTCTCTACAAACCCCACTCCCTTCTAGCACTGATGATGTTACCTTGTTGGGTAGTGAAACATCTGCAAGAAAACCACCAAGCTCTGAGAGCACCAAGGATCCCAGAGTCGTTGTCTTCCTCCTCTTCCTCCTCCTCCTCCTCCTCCTCCTCCTCCTCCTCCTCCTCCTCCTCCTCCTCCTCCTCTCTACAAACCCCACTCCCTTCTAGCATTGGTGATGCTACCTAGTTGAGTAATGAAACCTCTGCAAGAAAACCACCAAGCTCTGAGAGCACCAAGGATCCTAGAGTCATTGTCTTCCTCCTCCTCCTCCTCCTCCTCCTCCTCCTCCTCCTCCTCCTCCTCTCTGCAAACCCCACTCCCTTCTAGCACTGGTGATGTTACCTTGTTGGGTAGTGAAACATCTGCAAGAAAACCACCAAGCTCTGAGAACACCAAGGATCCCAGAGTCATTGTCTTCCTCCTCCTCCTCCTCCTCCTCCTCCTCCTCCTCCTCCTCCTCCTCCTCCTCCTCCTCCTCCTCCTCCTCTTTGCAAACCCCTCTCCCTTTTAGCACTGATGATGTTACCTAGTTGAGTAATGAAACCTCTGCAAGAAAACCACCAAGCTCTGAGAGCACCAAGGATCCCACAGTTCAACCTGGAGCTCCAAATATCTTCTTCTATTGGCACGTTACGCATCTTTGCCAGTCCCAACTCCTTTCTCCCAGTTCGATGGTATGTTGAGACCCAATTCTATGAGGAAATGAGAAAGTAAACTTAAGCGATGGGCTGTCATCTCCAACTCATTTGGGGGGGGGGGGGTGTCAACAAGCTTAATTAAGCTCTTGTTCAAGAGCATGCAGCCTGTTTTGGAAATCTTATTTTTGTATAAATAAATAAACAAACCCAAAACTCAGGGACAAATGTTGTAAAACCAGACTGAAAAGCTGAGTGGCTGTGATAACACCAGCTTTTAACATTAAAAAAAAACCAGGCATTGCAACTCAACAGCCTGGCCAAGAAAACATTAAAAGGGACTATTTTTATCTATCTATTCACTTGGTAATTTCCCATCTAATTCTTATTTTGATGCTCGCCTTTGTCACCTTGTCACCTCCTAAATCCCGAATTGTAATTTGTCTGTTTTGTGATATACGAGAACCCATTTCTTCCTCTCTCTCTCTCTCTCTCTTTCTCCCTCTCCCTCTCCCTCTCCCTCCCTCCCTCCCTCCCTCTCCTTCTCTCTCTCTCTCTCTCTCTCTCTCTCTCTCTCTCTCTCTCTCTCTCTCTCTCTCTCTCTCTCTCCCTTTCTTTCTTTTATGCAGGGTGGGAGGGGAGAGCTAGCTAGCTTTTTTTCTTCTTTTCATTTTCATTTTTTTCATTTTTTCATTTTTTTTGTCCTTCCAGACTTTCCCTTTGAGAAAGATTACGTTCTTATCTAAATTAGGAGATGAGAACGGAGGGGATTTTGGGCCGGCATTAAGTTGATCGCCCTCATCTCGGTTTTTTTCTTTGCATCCTGGAAGGAAAAAACCCAAGAATTTCAAATATTGCTGGATTGTTTCCTCTAATAGGTATTGATCAGAATCTCTGCCATGTAGATGGAGGAGAAAAGGTATTTGAGCTATGACTTTAGGTTTTTTGAAAATCTATACTAGAGACCCACTTTGGCCTTATGGTTAAGGCACCGGGACTAGAAACCGGGAGACGGTGAGTTCTAATCCCTCCCTAGGCATGAAAGCTGGCTGGATGACTTTGAGCCAATCACCAGGAGACAGTGGGTTCTAGTCCCATTTTAAGCATGAAAGCTGGCTGGGTGCCTTTAAGTCTATCACCAGGAGACAGTGAGTTCTAGTTCCCCTTAGGCATGAAAGCTGGGTGAGCCAATTACCAGGAGATTGTGAGTTCTAGTCCTACCTTAGGCATGAAAGCTGGCTGGATGACTTTGAGCCAATCACCAGGAAATGGTGAATTCTAGTCTCTCCTTAGATATTAAAGCTGGATGACTTTGAGCCAATCACCAGGAGATGGTGAGTTCTATTCCCACCTTAGGCACAGATGCCAGAAACACAGCTTTGGGCCCATCACCAGCAGACTGTGAATTCCAATCCTGCCATAGGCATGAATGTCAGCTGCTAATTTTGGGCCAATCACTCACTTTCAGCCCAACCCACCTCACAGAGTTATTGTTGTGTGGATTAGAGAAGAAGGAAGGAGTATTGTGTGTGTTAGGCCCCTTGAGTTACTTATGAAACAAATAAAGGCAGGATTTTTAAAATTACTAATAAATACCATAAATAAATACTGTGGCGTGCATTAATCAAGATGGGCTTTCTTTGTCATGGATTGCAAAGCCCCTTGCTAACTTGCGAAGCCTTCCCGACCTGCTCTCGAGTTGCCATAGGCAGGGGGATGGGGAAGCGAGCCTAGCAACTGCGTGGAGCAGTTTGCACTTCAAAACGCTGTCAAAACAGAGCACATTCCAGCTGGCAAATGTCAAGGCCATCTCCACGGAGATCCACAGTGGCCAGAGGGAGTGACTTCTACAACCGCCAAAATTGCTTCGTTGTGGAATGTGACTGATGACACATTCATCAGGGAAAACAGGATCAAGAGCCAGAGGTGGGTTCCTACCGGTTTGGACCGGTTCGGCCCAGTAGGTAGTGACTCGGCCTGCCATGCCCCCGAACCGGTTCTATTGGTGGCACCATAGGCGCTGCCATCTTGTTTCTAGCTTCTGCACATGCGCAGAAGAATTTTTTCAGTAGTTCGCATTCACGCATAGCACGCATCAAACCAGGTGCATGGTGTGGTCCTGATGTCAGGCCTGCAGCCATATTCCTTTTGGATCTTTGGCCTGCCATACTTTCTATTATTCTACTATGCCTTTTCTATTGCGGGAAAATGGGAGGGAGGCAGTGGTGGGTTTCAAAATTTTTTAGAACCTCTTCTGTAGGTGTGGCCTGCTTTGTGGGTGTGGCTTGCCAGCCATGTGACCAGGTGGGAGTGGCTTGCCAGCCATGTGACCAGGTGGGCGTGGCCAACTTGTAAAATGTGGTGAAACTCACTTAACAACGCTCTTGCTGAGCAACCAAAATGTTGGCTCAGAAACTCTGGCATTTGAAGCACGCAAGTCTTAAAGCTGTCAAGTTACAAGACCCTTGCACCCCTAACCCTTTAGAAAAAAAACCTCCAGGGGTGTTCAAACTTGACAGCTTTAAGACTTGTGGACTTCAACTCCCAGAATTCCTCCTCCAGTCATGTTGCCTCAGGAACTCTGGCATTGAAGTGTGCAAGTCTTAAAGCTGTCAAGCTACAAGACCCTTGCACCCCTAACCCTTTAGAAAAAAAACACCAGGGGTGTTCAAACTTGACAGCTTTAAGACTTCAAATCCCAGAATTCCTCCTCTCACTCTTCATCTTGATGATTTGCTGTCAGACTGGGGGGAGGGAGCTGGAACCTGTTCTAAACGGCACTGTAGATTTGTGGATCCTCTTCTATCGAAGAGGTTAGAACTAGCAGGAACCCACCCCTGGAGGGGGGATTGTATGGAGTTAGATAATACGTAGCCATAACAAAATTCTTTCTAGAAAGTCAAGGTCATCCTTTGTCTTTGCACCTCTGCACCTGACCGGAACTGGATGGGTGGAAGCTGCCAGCATGGCAATGGGAGATTGGACCATATGATGGACTTGTGGGTGTGGGGGCAAGATCTTGAACTTTCAACCAGGTGGGGAAAACCGGGAAGCTTTCAGATTCGGGTTTTCCACAGAGGTGCCAACATGTCTCTCTTAATAAATTGGAACTTTGAGCAATACTTTGCCTTGGACTCTGATTTAACTTGGGATGCTATTTGGAACCCTGACACCTGAGCGAACTGGCAGTGGCAGCAGCCAGAACCCACCCCTGGTCAGAACCAATGCGCAAATTAAGTGAGGTCAGAGTTGGCTTCCACTTGGTACGTGCCGACGTGATAAATAACTGGATTTCTTTTGAACCTTGGCTTGAGAGTCATGATTTAATTAGGGCATTGGTCAGAACCCTGACACCCCTATTCCTAAGGATGGCAAATCTATTCCTCTTCAGTTTCAGAACTTCTGCTTTGAAACCAAACTTTCATAGTCATAAGGACTAGAAGCTTGTGCTTTTATAATGAAAGCTACTTTTTGTACTTTTTTTCAAACTTGGATTTGCACTGGCTACTGTTCTTTTTGCATTCTCGAGGATTGTGCTAGATATGTCGAATGCCTCTGGTCCTTTACCAACCTCCCACCGAGCCCTGTGGTACGGCTACCTAAGTTCCGTGCAGTGTTTTTTTTTAATTGCCGTTTGCGTCATTTTGCTGCTTTGGCGATGCAGCAGCCAAAGGTGATGCAATTCTGTCGGCCTCTGATGATTCAGCAAAATGCGCTGCTCCCAAGGAAGAGCAGAGATGGACGTTTAATTAAATGTTGAATCTCAAGAGAAGAGCTTGGGGGTATCCATAGGACGCGTCCAAAAATTCAAGATGATGTGTGTGATGGACATTAAAAAAAAAACCAGGGAGAGCTTTGATTGCTCTATTGTAGCTGCCCTCTTCAGTTATGTGGACATGCCTGGAAGGGTATATATTTGGCCAAACGGGATTTCTCTGCGACACAGATTTTTTCATCCAAAAACAGGACATTTCCTTGTCAGTTTGTTTCAAGGTCCAAGCCAAACATGTTCGTATCTGTATACAGATCACATAACCATCCCGTGCCTTGTGGAACATTGCTGTCTCATGTTTCCTACTGTGATGTAAAGAAACTTACCGTATTTTTCAGAGTATAAAACGCACCGGAGTATAAGACGCACCAAGATTTTGAAGAGGCAAATTTTTTAAAAAAGTTTTTGTGCTCTGCAAACCTCCCCAAAACGGCCCGTTTTTCGTGAAAATGGACCCTTTTTTAAAAAAAAAGGGCATGACTAGCCTTTAGGAGGCTTGTAGGGTGCTCCTGGGGGTGGGGGTGGGGCAAAAACGAGCAAAACACGGCCCATTTTTCGCTCATTTCTGCCCTCCCCAGCCCCTAGGAGCTCTCTAAAAGCCTCCTAAAGGCTATGCACGGCCATTGTGGTGAAGGGGATGAGGTTTCAGGAGGCCAAAAATGCTGTATTCAGTGTATAAGACGCACCCAGATTTTCAACCCCTTTTTTGAGGGAAAAAGGTGGGTCTTATACTCCGAAAGATATGATAATAATTGTTGGAAGAAATATCCTTCTTGGTTCAGTTCCTAGCGGGGAAAAAGACACTGGAAACATGGAGACTGCTTGGAAAGATGGTTTAATGGTGGACAGGATCACATGGTTTGAGGTCCTGGGTGAAGAAAAAAAAGGGAATAGATGCTGAGAGTGTCTGAGTTTTATGCCCTCTCTGGGCTTTTGAATTTGAGCTTGTATTCTGATTGGTTGTCAGACTCCCATGGGGCCTTTAACAGTGACATTTAGCTATTTAACATAACAAGCATAAGGGTTTAAGGGGGGCTGAAATCCAAATAACCAATCAATATTATCTGTTATGCATGCATTATTAGGGGAAGGGCAAAGGGTTGGATATGACTATCCCTTGACTATAAAAACTGCTGTAAGATCCTAATCATGGCCCTTGGATAGCTTTTCAAATCAGGGTCCTTATATCTTGGTACCAAAATTCTGTTTCACACCTTGTGTCTGGTGACTTATCAGCTTTGACACCAAGCAAGAGCCCAGTTTTGAGGAGAAACACCCTTGTCCTTCATTTCATTAAAGTAGACATACCCAATTCCTGCAGTCGTTCTTCATAGGTTTAAGCCTCCAGTCCCCTAATAATCATCTTGGTTGCCCTTCTCTGCACTCTTTCCAGAGTCTCCACATCTCTTTTATATTGTGGTGCCCAAAACTGGATGCAGTATTTTAAGTGTGGTCTTACCAAGGCATTATAAACAACCACCATTCCTTCCGACGCGCCCTAAAAAGTTGGCTTTTCCAGCAAGCCGGCCTGGCCTGTTAATTTTAACTCATTTTTAAATGTATTGTCTTATAAATTCGTGTTTTTTGGGGGTGGGGGATATGTATTTAATTTCTTTTTAACTTTTGGGATGTGTGTTTTTTAATGCTGTACGCCGCCCTGAGTCCTTTGGGAGAAGGGCGGCATATAACTCCAATAAAAACAAAAACAAACAAAACAAACTACTCTATTCTAAATTCAAGCTATTTTAAACTGCATTTTGAATTCCTTGGTGCCTTCACGAAATAGGTCAGTCTCCAAATAACAATTAACTTTATATATAGAACATAACAGTTAGCAGGGAAGGAAGAGTGGGAAGGTTTTAACCTGGTTTTAACCTGCACTACGCCAATGACACTGCCTTAATAGCCAAGAAGGCAAAGGATCTACCAGCCATAGTACAGACTATAGTCCTCAACTTACAACCACATTTGGGGCCAGAATTTCTGTTGATGGTTGTTAAGTTGCACCCTATTTTACAAACTTTTTTTGCCGTAGCTGTTAATTGAATCACCGCAGTCATTAAGTGAGTTCTGCAGTTGTTAAGCAAATCTGTCAGTTGCCAAGTGCCCAAATTTTGATCCAGATACCGGGTTCATATTACCATATGTGGTGGACTTGCATAGAAGCTAAAAGATATTGGACTAAAATCCACACCTGGTTGGAAAAAAATGATACAAAAACATATAGACTTTAAACCAGAAATCTTTTTAAATTGGGAAGTATACCGGAAACATACAATAGAGAATTGAAATATTTGATTGTAAATGTGTTAGCGGCAGCTAGAATTGTATTTACTAAAAATTGGAAAAATGAGAAAATACCAATGCAGGAGGAAGTTTTTCAAAAAATAATGGAATGTGTAGAAATGAGTAAATTAACATTTGAAATTAGAGAACAAGAAGATAAACAATTTTAGAAGACATGGGATTTATTTTTTTCAATGGTTAGATAAAAAAACATGGAAATGAAAGATACTAGAGAAGGTTATCAATACAAGAATAATAGAATGATATTGACTATAACATAAAGATATCTTATTATTGGATAGACTGAAGATGATGTAATGAATTGTTATAATATAAATGATCCCAATATTTAGTATATCTCGTTGAATAGGAAGGAATAAATAGTGATAGTCAAACAAATGAGGTATAATGGTAATAATGTATATGAACATATTTGATTTGATAATATATGATTTCACATAAATTGCAAGTGATGACTATGGAAAGGATGCACAAAAACCTTATAACCAATCGACACACTGTATGTAATGGAAGATGGTTTTATGTTTTATGTCTTGTTTGTCTATGTCTGTGTGTGTGTGTGTGTGTGTGTGTATGTATTTGTGTTACAACCCCTGGTATGCCCAAATATGGGAGGGAGCTCACTACTCCCCCTTTCTGTCCTTCGGCTCATTACAGAGGACCATCCTGGTTCGATTCCCAGTAAGGGTATGGCTAGCTGATGAGACCTAAATAGGTTGAAATAGATCTATACTAGTCTCCCTTTATTTATTTATCAGCACAATATATATTGTGCTTATATATATATATATAAGATTTTTGATCTACGTGATCATGAGGATGCCACAATAGTTGTAAGTGTGAGAACTGGTCATAAGTCTCTTTTCTCAATGCCGTTGCCACTTCAAATGGTCGCTAAACGGTGGTTGTACGTAAGGATGACCTGCAATCAAAATCAGAGAGCAGTGAAAAAAAAATTGGGCTAACATTACTTAGAAAAAAGACCAAACTGATGGCAACAGATAGAAAAACCACCTTTAAAACTGACAATGAAGAGATCAAAGGACAAGAAAAATGACTTTGATAACACATCGTCAATCATTCTATCAAATTTAAGTATGTGTCAAGCGTGAAGAATCAGGAACACAGATTAAGTTCCAGTTAAACTGATTTATTGTTCACGTCTCTACAGGTGGTCCTTAGCATACAATCATTTGTTTAGGGACCGTTTGAAGTTACAGCAGCACTGAAAAAAGTAACTTCTAACTACTTTTCCACACTTACGACCGTTGCATAGCATCCCCATGGTCACGAGATCAAAATCCAGGTGCTTGGCAGCTGATTCCTATTTATGACCGTCCTGGGGATCATGTGAGATCCTCTTTTGTGACCTTCTGACCAGCAAAGTCAATGGGGAAGGCAGATTCACAGATTCATAACCGTGTTACTAATTTGACAACTGCAGTGATTCACTTAATAACCGTGGCCAGAAAGGTCATAAAATGGGGAGGGGGCAAAACTCACGGGACAGCTATCTCGCTTGGCAACAGAAATGTTGGGCTCAATTGGGATCGAAGATTGAGGACTGCTTATGCAGGAGAATTTAGTCAATTCACCATCAGCCATCAAAACCATAAAAAAGCAAAAGTTAGACTATTTCGAACATGTGTTGCGACACCTGGGAAAAATACACCATCCTTCACTTATTCCTCCTATGAAAGATTGAAGGCAAATGAGGTCCAGGTAGAAGAACATCATGGCTTCAAAATCTAAGGGACCAGTTTGGACAAAACTCAGCAGCACCTTTTCATGCAGCTGTTGACAAAAATAAGATCGCCAACATGATCTCCAATGTCCGATGATGGATATGGCACAAGAGGAAGAACCATCGGTGTTAAATTGGCGCTAGGTTAACGGAATTCAAGAAGGGCTGGATTTGGTAATAACTGTCTAGTTTGGCTCTGCAACCCAACAAGACAGACAGAGACTTCAGAGGACAATTAGAACTGCAGAAAAAACAATGGCTACCAACCTGCCTTCCTTTGAGGACCTGAACACTGCATGAGTCAAAAAGAGGGCTGTGAAAATATTTACAGACCCCTCACTTCCTGGACATAAATTGTTTCAACTACTACCCTCAAATTGACGCTATAGAGCACTGCACACCAGAACAACTAGACACAAGGACAGTTTTTCCCCGAACGACATCCCTCTGCTAAACAACTAATCCCCACAACACTGTCAAATTATCTACTAAGACTGTATTACTATTATTCTTCTCTTCCTTCCTAGTACCCATCTCTTTCCTAGTACATACCTCTTTCCACTTATGGCTATAACCACGTTGCTTGTATCTTTAAAATTTATATTGTTTTATTTGTTTCCTAGTATAATTTGATTGCTTATTAGTGTTGTGTCTTATGATTCTTGATGAATGTATTCTGTTTTATTTTTCTTTATGTACACTGAAAGTATATGCACCAAAGACAAATTCCTTGTGTGTCCAATCATACTTGGCCAATAAAGAATTCTATTCTATTCTATTCTATTCTACTCTATTCTATTCTGGGAACATAATGACTCCAGGCTTATTCCTCGTTTGACTCCACCCCCAGTCTCTGCCTGTCCTTCTCCTACAACACGCTATATTAAGATAGAATAGAATAGAATAACAGAGTTGCAAGGGACCTTGGAGGTCTTCTAGTCCAACCCCCTACACCACTTCAGACAAATGGTTATCCAACATCTTCTTAAATATTTCCAGTGTTGGGGCATTCACAATTTCTGGAGGCAAGTTGTTCCACTGATTCATTGTTCTCACTGTCAGGAAATTTCTCCTAAATTCTAGGTTGCTTCTCTCCTTGATTAATTTCCACTCATTGCTTCTTGTCCTGCCCTCAGGTGCTTTGGAGAATAGTTTGGCTCCCTCTTCTTTGTGGCAACCCCTGAGATATTGGAAGACTGCTATCATGTCTCCCCTAGTCCTTCTTTCTATTAAACTGGACATACCCAGTTCCTGCAACCCTTCTTCATATGTTTTAGCCTCCAGTCCCCTAATCCTCTTGGTTGCTCTTCTCTGCACTCTTTCTCTCTCTCTCTCTCTCTCAAAAAAAAAAAAAGGCCAACCCTTTCAACCTAAATTCCAACCTAAATCGAAACATGTTGCCAAAATCTTTGGAATAAGCCATCTGGGGTGTTGAATGGAATCGCTCGCCCCATCTGCAGACCAAAAGGGACTTTTTGTCAACAGGCGGGAGAAAGAACCTTGTGACATTTCAAAGCACAGCTGTGGCTTTCCGTTTGCCGTTCTCTTGGAAACTTCCACGGCTGATGTTATTTTTTTTCCCTCCTTGGTGTTTTCCGCTTCGGTGCGTTAGTCAGTCTGATGCCCTCATCTTCCAGAGTGGGCCTCGCCGTTGGCAGTAAATGCATTATTAACTTTCCATTTCTGAGCACAAGCAATCAAAAATTAATAAAGTCGTACCGAGCCTTTCCAGCTCCGCTCCTTCTCTTCCACTTCTCTTTCGCCCTTTGTGTGTGCACGTGCGGGGCTCCCCCCCTCCCCTTCCACCCTCAACCTTGCACTTTTGTTAACAAATATTATTGATGCAATCCAGTCCTACAGCTGTCACATCTCATTGCTCCACAAATGCCATTTCACGTGAGTGAGTGAGTGAGTGGATGAATTTTTCATCTCTGTGTCTTAATCCAATTCTTTGCCTTTGTCCCATCGGGGGGCTTGGCAAAACCCTGACCTCTATAAGTTCTATTTTTATTGGAGATTTAATGGATCCCTGCTTTAAAGGAATGGAAGGAGAATAATAATGCATCTTTCAGATGCCGATTGGGTTTGGCAGGAGCCGAATGCTGGAAGAGGAACATTTCTGTCATTGGGTCACGTTAACCCTTGAAAGCCTGTAATAACGCTCAGCGTCAGGCCTTTTGCAACTCAATCAATTGTAGTTTTTAGACTCTGGGTGCCGCAAATGGGAGATGTTAGTCATACACACCCAGTGGGAAGCCTAGAAATTGATAGAGGGAGAAATGAGAGCCATAAAACACAGGCGGCAATAATTATCTACTTCCTGGATGATCTTTACGAAATTATTTTACACCATTGCATGGGCTTTCTTGAACCGGCGAGTAAATGTTCTTATTTTAATGTTGGAGATAGATACCCTGTAGAATATGGATAGGTAAATGGTTATATTGATACACGTAACCTTTAGCTGTCGGTAGGTAATAAGGGAAATGACCTTTGGAGGAGAAGATTTATGCTCAGGGTTGAAATGAGGGGGTCTAGCCTGCAGTGTGATTAAATCTGGCCCCTGGGGCTGGCCTAGAAATCTCAAAGGACCGGCCAGTGGTGCCTCTGCTGGCCGAAATGGGCTGCGGGGCAGAGGTGGTAATTAGCAGGTTCTGACTGGTGCTGGAGAATCGGTAGCGGAAATTTTGAGTAGTTCAGAGAACTGGTAAATACCACCTCTGGCTGGCCTCGCCCCCATCTATTCTCTGCCTCCCGAGTCTCAGCTGATCGGGAGGGAATGGGGATTTTGCAGTAACCTTCCCCTGCCATGCCCACCAAGCCATGCCACACCCACCAAGCCATACCCACAGAACCAGTAGTAAAAATTGTTGAATCCCACTACTGCTGCGCGGGTAGGCACATGTGGCCCTTATGCGGCCCATTTTCAGCCTCCCCGGCCTCTTCCTGCAGCACCCTGTTGGCTGACAAGGTGCTGCAGGAGGAGTCTGTCCCGTCTCCCCCCCCCCTGCCCCCCGGCCCACAGAGGAGAACTACAATGCTGATCCGGCCCTTGCAAAAATCCAGTTTGACACCCCTGGTCCGGTGGTTAAGGTACCAGGGTTGAAATCAGGAGAAGGTGAGTTCTAATCTTGTTTTAGGCATAAAGGTTGGCTGGGTAACTTAGGACCAACCACTAGGAGATGCTGAGTTCTAGTCCTTCTTTGGGCATAAAAGCTAGCAGGATGACCTTGTGCCAAATATCAGGAGACTGTGAGTTCTAGTCCTGTCTTAGACATGAAATCCAGCTGGGTGACTTTGGGCCAAGTACTAGGAGACTGTGAGTTCTAGTCCTGCCTTAGACATGAAAGCCAGTTGGGTAAGCTTGGGCCATCCTGTCTCTCTGCACTGGTGGGACTTGAATGACTTAACAACTGGTTCTTTGGCTAGTTAGGCATGGCCAGTTGGTCATGTGACGGGGTGGGTGACATCACTCATCAAACCCAGCCTTGCCTCCCAGCCACTCGCCTCAAAGGGTGAGGTAGGCTTCAGCTTGTTGGGGCTAATCCCACTACTGGCTGGCCCCACCCCATTTTTCGGCCTGTTTTTTGGCCATTTTCAGACCATTTTTCAGGCCATTTTTTGGGCTGTTTTGGGGCCATTTTTCAGGCAGTTTTGGCCCATTTGGGGGCTGTTTTGGGGGGCATTTTACAGGCCAAAATGGCCTGCAAACATCTGGAAAACAGCCCAGAAAATGGGCTGAAAACAGCCTGGAAAACAGGTCGAGGAACAAGCGGGGCCAGCCAGTGGTGGGATTTGCCGGTTCGCCGAACTGCACAGAATCTTAACCACCGGTTCACCCAAATGGGTGCGAACCTGCAGCAGGACACATCTGTCTCTCTGTGTCTCTCAGTCCAACTCACCTCACAGGCTTATTGTTGTAGAGAAAGTAGAAGGAGGAAGGAGTATTAGATATATTTGCTCCCCTGAGTTATTTCTAAAGATAATGACGGTGGGCTAAGAAAATAATAAATAATCTTAGTCTTCCTGGTGGAACTGAATCTTGCTCTGCTCTACTTGGGAATGCTGACAGCTTCTTCAAGCCACAGAGGAGAAAACTGAACCTCTTAGAATAATTAGAGTTCTACTAGCTCAGGTTGAAATCATCCCTTTTTTTTTTCAATAATGGTTCTTGGGGTATTGCTGACAAATTAGGATGAAGCATTTGTCATCCTGAGCTCAACTCCTGGGGAATTCATCAATGTCTCCATGTATTCCTTTTTTCCCCGCAGCAAAATGGAAGTGGGTTTGCAAACCTCCTTTGCTAGGATATATTCATTTTCCAGTCTAACCTAAACCGTGAGATGTCTCCCACAGGTACAAATAGGAGCATCGAAATGAAGATGTCCATTTCGCCAATTCAGAAAGCTCAGATTGACCCAAGGAGCTGCTGATTCAGGGCTACAGAGGGATGATAGAGTCCGTCATTTGCATCTCTATAACTGTCCGGTTTGGCACAGCAACCAAATAGAACAGGGAAAGACTTTAGCGGATAATTAAAACCGCAGAAAAAATAATTGCAATCAGCCTGCCCTCCATTGAGGACCCGTATACTGCACAAAGGGACACGGTGACTCACTGGCTAAGATGCTGAGTTTGTCGATCAAAACGGTCAGCAGTTTGGCCGTTCGAATCCCTAGCGCCGCGTAACGGAGTGAGCTCCCGTTACTTGTCCCAGCTTCTGCCAACCTAGCAGTTCGAAAGCATGAAAAAAAAAATATCTGAGTTGGGAATAAAGGAAAAGGTTCCCCTGCATATATGTGCTAGCCGTTCCCGACTCTAGGGGGCGATGCTCATCTTCCCACCAAAGGTGGTCCCTATTTTTCTACTTGCATTTTTGTTTACATTTCGAACTGCTAGGTTGGCAGAAGCTGGGACAAGTAACGGGAGCTCACTCCGTTACGCAGCACTAGGGATTTGAACTGCCAACCTGCCAACCTTTCTGATCAACAAGCTCAGCATCTTAGCCACTGAGCCACCACGTCCCACATATTAATGGAGACCTTGGTGCTAATTCTGCCTCATTAACTTAGCCATCTGAACTGATCTTCCCCATCCTTCCACGCATGCTCTTCCCTAAACTTCCTTTCCTCTTGAATACTGAATTATAGAGGCACAGGTGTAACATGGATTTAATTACATTAAATCTGAATTGGAGCGTGCAGAACTTCCTTTTTTCAATTTGCAGCTTCCACCACCAAATCCTGCAAAGGTTTATTATTGAGGCAGTTGGTTGTGGTTGTAACTGTTTATTGCGTTGTAAAATTCTGTAGTCCCTTTTTTTTTTTTTTTTTTTTTTTGCTATATGATTTATGATCCAGCAAATCCCAAAGCAACAGAATATGAGTATCTCTTCAGATCCAAGGCCTGCTAAATTAAGCATTTTGTGTCTCAGAAAGAGCAAGTGGTTTATCTATTTTATATGACACGCTGAAACACTTTTTTCTCTCATTGTTAATTCTTATTCTTATTCTTATTTTGAGAAGGTACTTGGTTGATATCCAGTGATACCCATTGTCATCGGGAGACTTGGCACCAGGTCCAAGAATTTTACAAGATACATCAAAAAAAATTGCACCTTCCTGCAATAACACCAGTAGCACAAAAAACTGCGCTACTCGGAGCATCTTATATTTTAAGAAGGTCCTTGGTTGATACCTAGGATGCTGGCAGCAAACCGTATCAACCATTAGCACTAGTCACTGGTATTTGTAATGCATTTTTGAATGTTCAGTTGGCTGAGTTTCATGTTTAATGAATAAAGTATACAACAACAACAACAACAACAACAACAACAACAACAATAATTCTATTCTAAAAAAAATACCTGTATCCGAAAGTCATGGGAGCACAAAGTGGAAAAAGTCACTGAAAATGAGACGGTGAAGATCTTGTGGGACTTTCAAACACAGACGGATCATCATTTGAAACATGCGCGCCAGGGAGCTGCTTCTTCCGGTTTCTAGCACATATGCGCGTATGAAGACCTGCTGGCTGGAACCTGGAAGAGCAACGGGTGATGGCTGGCGTGCCCGGAGAGATGGCTCCGCATGTCACTTCGGGCACGCATGCCATAGGTTCACCATCAGGGTCCTATACCATTCATGGACAAAGAGATGGCTGTCCAATCTCTTCTTGAAAACCTACATTAAAAGTTGAGGTTTGATGTTAATGCCTTATTCTGCTGCACAAGGAGCATTCAAAATCAGTGCCTTTTCTTTCTTTTCCCCCTTTTCTTTCCCTCACTTTTTCCTTCACTTTTTCTTTCCCTATTTTCCCTACTATTTACTTTTGTATTTTCATTGTGTGCTATTTTATAAACTAATAAAAACTGCTTTTTTAAAAAAATAAACTGCAGTGTTGGAATATCTACAACTTCTGGAGGTAAGTCATTCCGGTTATTCATCGATAAGATTAATGACAGGAGGTGTCTCCTTAGTTCTAGGTTGGATGTCTCTTTGATGAGCTTCCGTCCGTTTCTTCTTGTCCTGCCCTCAGGTGATTTGGAGAATAAGATGACCCCTTCTTCTCTGGGACAACCCCTCAACAACTGGAAGACTCCTATCACATCACCCCTAGTCCTTCTCTTCATTAGGCTGACATACCTAGTTCCCTAAATCATTCATCGTAAGGTGTGAGAGAAATGTGAAATAACTGTGCAAAATAAGTGGGAATCTTACAAGAACTCAGAATGATAATCCCAGAGGAGCTGAACAAAATTCCCACAATGTCACCTTTGATAGCACCTGCAGATCAAGAATAAAATCCCAGCAAATAATGCTCTTGTCAGGGTCCCAAGTAACACCCCCAACAAAAGAAGACTCTGAGGCTTGAGTTGCCTCAAAGTTCCATTTTATTAGCGATGTCCTATTGGCACATCTGAGAAAACCCGAATCTGAAAGCTTCCAAGTTTTCCCCACCCAAGTGAAAGCTCAAGTCCCTGCCCAGCACCCACATGTCCGTCACATGGTCCAATCAATGCACAGTCCCAACTGGAGATGCCTCCCAGTCACACCGCTTCAGGTGCAGGGCAAGATGTCCCTGACTCTCTGAGAAAGGAATGTTCTTTTGACTATACCTCCCATACTCCATATAATCCCCAGTTTCTCATAGCATTAAATGTGGCCGGCCTGGAGGCCCAATGCAAAAGATGGCTTCCAGGTCTGACAGCACTCTCCTCCCATTGCCCGCCACCGACTCACCCACCAACAACCTCTGTGATGTAAACTTGGCTGAAAGAGAACAACCTGTCCCACATCAGTCAGGGAGTTTGAGGGCAGAAGGGGGACTTGGACTTCAAAGCTTCACTACCACATCAAAGCTTCACTACCACATCACATAGTTCTTCATTCTGTAGGAACCCAGATTGTTGTAAGAATGTAAGCCAACTTCAAAGCTTCACTACCACATCACATAGTTCTTCATTCTGTAGGAACCCAGATTGTTGTAAGAATGTAAGCCAACTTCAAAGCTTCACTACCACATCACATAGTTCTTCATTCTGTAGGAACCCAGATTGTTGTAAGAATGTAAGCCAACATTTGATTGATTGATTGATTGATTGGTTTGTTACTTAGTTGGTTGGTTGGTTGATTGATTGATTGTTGGTTGGTTACTTGGTTTCTTAGTTGGTTAGTTGATTGACTGTTGGTTGGTTGGCTGGTTACTTGGTTAGTTGATTGATTGATTGATTGATTGATTGGTTGATGATTGATTTGTTGGGATACCATATCTCCTATGAAAATGGACAATGTGTTTTGTTTAGCTGGACTTAGGGATTAACTGGTCTGTGTAACAACTGGCAATAGAGTAGCGTTCCTCAACCTTGACCAGTTGAAGATGTGTAGAACAGAGTAGAGTAGGGTAGGGTAGAGTACACTTCATTGTCACTTTAAATGTACACTAATCAGCATATACTAAAATGAAATTTCATTGCATACAGCTCCCAAAAGGTCACCACCCTCAATATATACTACATAAACATGACAAAATAAATGAAGAAATATTATGCATATACCCACATGTATTATATGACACAGTGAAACAACACAATCTAGTTCTGGTGTATACATATGCATGGTAGAGCGCTCTGGCCACCACAGGTGTCCCCAACATGATTGATGTTGTGCTGGACACTCCCAGCCTGGCCACGCCCACCCACCCACCCACCCACGAGGTCAAACACAACTCCGATGTGGCCCTCAATGAAATCAAGTTTGATACCCCTGACCTAGAATGAGGAAGTCACTAACTTGTATTTAAAAAAAAAACACGGAGGGGATCTATTTAAGTATCTGAAATAAACCACATTGGCAACTCTGCCAGAAGCAATCAGACACTTGGAATTTTAAATCTGTAATTATGTGCTAATAAGATAAGTGAAAGTGTTAACCACAAGAATGAAGGCCAGCTGCAAAGGATTAACAATTAGAGCTGGAAGCTGAACATTTTTAGCGTGCAGACAGGCTAAAATATCAATTCAGTTATTGAATTTTTGGTCTTTGTTTAAACCACAGGGAGACTAACTGCCTTCAAACCACTCCTTATTGTATGTTCAAATATGCATATGCATTAACCTAATCAATAAGGCTAACTTTCTCAGCCTCCTGGACTGCTCACATCCTATCACATTACTAATCAGCGTCTGCAATTGTAATGTAACGAATTAAATAAAAATATAATTTGCAAGAGGGCTTGTAAACCCGCCCAATGGATTATTGCTATTTTTGGTTTATAGATATATGATTCACACACTGTTAGGTGCGTGGGCCACTACCTTAGTCCTCTGTATCTCTCTGACTCGCCCCTCGCAGCCAGCAGCTGCACCCACCAGCCTCAGGAAAGTTCAAAACTGTTTTTATTCATCGCCTAACTTCTTTATTATTCCACTGAATGTTCTACTGGCCTCTCCAGTTCTCCAAAGGGCTCTTGCAAGCTTTTAAAACACAGAATATAGAGTAATATAGAAAAGTCGTAAAATGGGGCAAGCTCACTTAATAAATCTTTCACTTAGCAACATAAATGTTGGGCTCAATTGTGTTCATAACTGGAGGACTACCTGTAAAGCAGGGGTGTCCAAACTTGGGAACTTTAAGACTTGTGGACTTCAACTCCCAGAATTCCCCAGCCAGCTGGCTGGGGAATTCTGGGAGTTGAAGTCCACAAGTCTTAAAGTTCCCAAGTTTGGACACCCCTGCTGTAAAGTGAAAATAATGTCCTGTTTCTCTGTTTCTTTTTCTCCCTGTGTGTGTTTCTTTCTCTCTGTGTTTCTTTCTCTCTGTGTTTCTGTTTCTCTTTCTCTCTGTGTGTGTGAGTCTGTCTGTCTCTCTGTGTGACTGTTTCTCTCTCTCTCTCTGTTTCCATGTTTCTCTGTTTTTCTCTCTGTGTTTGTTTCTCCCTCTGTGTGTGTGAGTCTGTCTCTGTCTGTTTCTGTCTCTCTCTCTCTCTCTCTCTGTGGGTCTGTTTCTCTCTCTCTTTCTCTGTTTCCCTGTTTCCCTGTTTCTCTCTCTTTGTTTCTCTCTGTGTTTCTGTGTTTCTTTGTGTGTGTGTGTCTCCCTGTTTCTCTGTCTCTCTCTCTCTCTGTGTTTTTCTCTGTGTGTGTGTGTGTGTTTCTCTCTCTGTGTGTATGTGTGTCTATGTGTGTTTTTAATTTCTTCTCTGTCTGTCTGTCTCTCTCTCTCTATGTGTCTGTGTGTTTTCTGTCTGTCTGTCTGTCTGTCTGTCTCCTTGTGTGTGTAAAAAGCCAAAAGAGCATCCCCCTCTTGGGATCAAAGACCACACCCCTCCTTTTTTTAATCTGTGCTGTGAACCCAGTAGCCTAGTTTAATACTCTAAACAAATGAAATGTACCGTTTGGTCTCGGCTGAAAAGTCCATCTGATCCTCTGCAAAGTGATTTGGATTATTTTGTGGAGAAATCTATGTTGATATGTCCAGCTTTTGTTCCCCACATTTCCCTCCCTTAATATTTGGGATGCTGGCTATTTTTAGAGCAACTTAAGCAATTTTCCACCTAGAAGAATTTTGCAATTCAGCCTGGCACCTCCAGATAAAACTGTCTGTCAATCTTGGGGAAATGGATCTCAATCTGGGAGGCTGCCCTTGAAAAGCTCCTTTTTTTGGTCACGATCCTCCCCTTCTATATATATTCTACCTGAAGTCAAAAAGAAGAGAGAAAGAAGAGAGGAAGGTGGGGGGAGGGGGGAAGGAAGGAACATAATGACTCCAGGCTCATTTCTCGTTTGACTCCACCCTCAGTCTCTGCCTATCCTTCTCCTACAGCCGTGATGGCAAACCTATGGCACGCGTGCCACAAGTGGCACGCGGAGCCATTTGTCAGGACACGCGAGGCGCTGCCCTGTCAGCTGGCCAGCGTGCATGCGCGCGCTGGCCAGCTGAGTTCACCTTTTTAAAAGCTATTTTTCGCCTTCCCCAGGCTCCAGAGGCTTTATAGGAGCCTGGCGAGGGCGAAAAGAGCCTCCCCCAGCCCCCGGAGGCTTCAGGGACCGTCCCTGAAGCTTTCGGAACGCTTAAAACCACCCTCCGAGCAAACCGGAGCTCGGAGGGTGGTTTTAAGCATTCCAAAGGCTTCAGGGACCGTCCGAGGCTTCCCTGATGCCTTCGGACCGCTTAAAATGACCCTCCGAGCAACCCGGCTCGGAGGGTGGTTTTAAGCACTCCGAAGGCTTCAGGGAAGCCTCTGGACAGTCCCTGAAGCCTCCGGAGGGCCTCCAGGGGGTCGGGGGAGACTCTTTTCGCCCTCCCCAGGCTCCTATAAAGCCCCTGGAGCATGGGGAGAGCAAAAAAAAACCATGTAAAAATGGGGGGTCGCGCGTTTTACACGCATGCGCACTGGGGGGGTCGCGCGTTGCATTATGGGTGCGGCACGCCCGCACTCGACCCCCCTGCGCTCCCCCCACTTGTGGCACGTGAACCAAAAAAGGTTCGCCATCACTGTCCTACAGCATGCTATATTAAGAATAAAATAGAGTAGAATAACACAGTTGGAAGGGACCTTGGAAGTCTCTTAATCAAATTCAAACAGGGGCCCCTATGTCATTTCAGACAAATGGCTATATAACATCTTCTTAAAGACTTCCAGTGCTGGGGCATTCACAACTTCTGGAGGCAAGTTGATCCCTCCAGAAAAGCCAACACAGTTCCAGGCTGCATAAACAGAAGGATAGAATCAAGATCACGCAAAGTGTTAATACCACTTTATAATGCCTTGGTAAGGCCACACTTGGAATACTGCATCCAGTTTTGGTCACCACGATGTAGAAAAAATGTGAAGACTCTAGAAAGAGTGCAGAGAAGAGCAACAAAGATGATTAGGGGACTGGAGGCTAAAACATATGAAGAACGGTTGCAGGAACTGGGAATGTTCAGCTTAAGAGAAAGAAGGACTAGGGGAGACATGATAGCAGTGTTCCAATATCTCAGGGGTTGCCACAAAGAAGAGGGAGTCGAACTATTCTCCAAGGCACCTGTGGGTAGAACAAGAAGCAATGGGCGGAAACTAATCAAGGAGAGAAGCAACTTAGAACTGAGGAGAAATTTCCTGACAGTGAGAACAATGAATCAGTGGAACAGAAGTTGCCTCCAGAAGTTGTGAATGCCCCAACACTGGAAGTCTTTAAGAAGATGTTGGATAGCCATTTGTCTGAAATGGTATAGGGTTTCCTGCCTAGGCAGGGGGTTGGACTAGAAGACCTCCAAGGTCCCTTCCAACTCTACTATTGTATTGTATTGTATAGTTTATAAACAATACAGCAAAGGACCAGAATTGGTTTGTCTCTCTCTCTCCCTCCCTCCCTTCCTCCTTCTCTCTCTCTCTTTCTCCCTCCCTCTCTCTCCCTCTCTCTCTCTCCCTCTCTCCCTCCCGCCTTCCCTCTCTCTCGCTGTCTCCCTCTCTCCCTCCCCTCCCACCCTCTCCTCTAGAAAGAGTGCAGGCAAAACAAGAAATATGATTAGGGGACTGGAGACTAAAACATATGAAGAATGGTTGCAGGAACTGGGTAGATCCAGTTTAATGAAAAGAGGGACTAAGGGAGACATGATAGCAGTCTTCCAATATCTCAGGGGTTGCCACAAAGAAGAGGGAGTCAAACTATTCTCCAACGCACCTGAGTGTGGAACAAGAAGCAATGGGTGGAAACTAATCAAGGTGAGAAGCAACTTAGAACTGAGGAGAAATTTCCTGACAGAACAATTAACCAGTGGAACAGAAGTTGCCTCCAGAAGTTGTGAATGCCCCAACACTGGAATTTTTAAAGAAGAGATTGGACAGCCATTTGTCTGAAACGGTATAGGGTTTCCTGCCTAGGCAGGGGGTTGGACTAGAAGACCTCCATGGTCCCTTCCAACTCTGTTGTCCTCTTCTCCTCTCTTCTCTCCTCTCCTCCTCTCTCTCTCTCTCTCTCTCTCTCTCTCTCTCTCTCTCTCTCTCTCTATCACACACGCACACACACACGCACACACACACACACACACAGACCTCTGTTTATAATAGCCCATACGGTGATAATACAATATAATATCCTTCTCCGATCAAAACTTCTCAAGGTGTTTTACAATTCCCCCTTGTACTGTGGGTGAGGCCCTAGGGTATTGCAATTTGCAACGCCAATACTGTAATATTGCACCAAGAGACAATCAAGATAATGCTGTTCTTCTTATTGTTGTTTTCACAGAACACAATATTGAACGCTGCAGATTGCGGCAATTAAGAAGAAGGGAGGGGGAGGGAAATACTCATGGGAAGGAGAGGATTAAGTCTAAACTAAACCAAACCAACACCAGCACCCTAACCCAAGCAAAGCAGGGCCGCAAAGGGGTCCCGACCAACAGATTGAGAACCACTGTGCTAAATGGTAGTGGGTTAATCTTATTATGTCCCAAAGGATAATCCCATCATCCTGTGGTATTTTGTTTTGTAGAGAGGCTGGCCCAGTCTTTCTTAATGGGCATAAAATAACTGTTGAGGGTTGGAGGTGGCTATTAAGAGTGAGTCTGCTTCCTGCTTCTAAAAAAAAGACATGTTTCTCCATTTCTCATTTAGGGAAACATAATTATTCTGCCTTCTTTAATATTTCTCAAAATGTTACGTTTTTTAGGAGAGGGGTGGGTGCTAATTTTCTACCCCAGGAAGAGATCCCCGTCTGCCTGTCTCGGCGAGTCCATCTGCTTCGGTTGTGGTTGCTTCCCTTGTCTTTTCTAACTGCGTAGGTCACTGTCAAGAATTCGCCGAGTTTGGACGTGCAACAGAAACGGAGGATGTTAATTTGACAGGTCTTCTCCCTGAAGGTCGGCGGAGGGACAAGATGGGTGCCTTAGGTTTACATAAATCATCATTTTGTATCATGGCCCGAAACGAGGCGAGGCGGTTGTTTGCGTCGTTCGTTCTGTATGGCAGGCTGGCTTTGTCAGCATTCTCTGTCGCAGCATTTGTCCACTTCAAGATCCAAATAGCTCCAAGAGCTATAATTTCTTACTCAACTGGAAAATGGAGGAGAATAAGTAAATGACGCAATGGTACAGTGGGGGAAAAAACTTTGCCTATATCATAGAATTAGATACTAAGCTGACAGGAATAGCTAACAATTTAGGAGATAGGCTCAAGATCCAGATGGATCTTGACAGACTTGAACACTGGGCCCTCAAGTAGACACACATACAATACAATAGCAGAGTTGGAAGGACCTTGGAGGTCTTCTAGTCCAACCCCCTGCCTTGGCAGGAAACCCTATACCGTTTCAGACAAATAGTTATCCAACATCTTCTTAAAGACTTCCAGTGTTGGGGCATTCACAACTTCTGGAGGCAACTTCTGTTCCACTGATTCATTGTTCTCACTGTCAGGAAATTTCTCCTCAGTTCTAAGTTGCTTCTCTCCTTGATTAGTTTCCACCCATTGCTTCTTGTTCTGCCCTCAGGTGCCTTGGAAAATAGTTTGACTCCCTCTTCTTTGTGGCAACCCCTGAGATATTAGAAGACTGCTATCATGTCTCCCCTAGTCCTTCTTTTCATGAAACTAGACATACCCAGTTCCTGCAACCGTTCTTCATATGTTTTATTCTCCAGGCCCCTAATCATCTTTGTTGCTCTTCTCTGCACTCTTTCTAGAGTCTCCACATTTTTTCCACATCGTGGCAACCAAAACTGGATGCATTATTCCAAGTGTGGCCTTACCAAGGCCTTATAAAGTGGTATTAACACTTCATGTGATCTTAATTCTATCCTTCTGTTTATGCAGCCTAGAACTGTGTTGGCTTATCTAACAAAATCTATCTAACAAAATGAAATTAAACATAGAGAAAAGTAAAGTCCTACACTAAGGCAAGAAAAACCAAAAGTGCACATATACAGCAGACTGGGTGAAACCAGGCATAATAGCAGTAACTGTGAGAGGGGTCTTGGAGTCTTAGTGGACAACCAGCTAAATATCAGCCAGCAGTGTGTGGAGGCAGCCAAAAAAGCCAATGCAATCCTAAATTGCATTAAGAGAAGGATACAATCAAGATCAAGTGAAGTACTAATACCACTCTGTAAAGTCTTAGTAAGACCACAGCTAGAATACGGCATCCAGTTTTAGTCACCACACTATCACAGTTCTGTGGGCATGGCTTGAAGGGTTATGTGACCAGGTGAGCATAGCCAACGTTTCCCCACTTTTTAAAGCATTTTTTCCTACTGGTTCAGGTGAATAGGTAGGAAAAAAAAGCGGAATAAAGAAGGTCCAACGATCGAGCGGCTCACAGCTCCTCAGCGCCATCTTCGGAACCAATTTTTTTCACTTTTTAAAGCGTTTTTTTTTTTATTACCTACCTCATTTCCCCGAAAATAAAACCAATCGGGCTTTTGAGCGCATGCGCTAAAATAAGCCCTCCCCTGAAAATATTGCAACACAGCAGCAGCCATGAGGTGACCACGCTCGCCGCCTCCTGCGCCTCAAAAATAATAAGACCTCCCCGAAAATAAGGCCAAAAAGAAAATAACACCCTGTCTTATTTTCACGATGTTCGCTGGAACCGGTAGTAAAAAAAAAATGCTTTAAAAAGAGAAATGTTTGTTAAGTGAGTTTTGCCCCATTTTACGACCTTTCTCGCCACAGTTGCTAAGCAAATTGCCACAGTTGACAAGTTAGTAACCCAGTTGTTAAGTGAATCTGGCTTCCCCCATGGACTTCGCATGTAAGAAGGTCGCAAAAGGGAGTCACATCAAAGGTGGCTTGCTGCCGGATTGGCCAAACCTGTAGTAGTGGCGGCAGGAGGCTCCGCCCACCTGACCGGACACTTCTGAGCATGCCCGAACCCATAGTAAAAAAAATTGGCAACCCACCTCTGGATCATATGATTCCAGGACACTGCAACCTCTTTCCACTATGTATTTAAATGGATAGTGATTAATACATACATACATGTGTGTAGGTGGGTGGGTGCAGGTATATATTTATGCATTTATATTATTATCATCTAACCGTCATAAATACAAGTCAGTTTCCAAGCGTTCTGAATTTTGATCACGTGCTGCAACGTTCATCAGTATGAAAAGTCACTTTTGTCAGTGCCGCTGTCACTTTGAACAGTCACTGTTGCAAGTCGAGGGCTGCCTCTAAATGGCTTTTTAAAAATCTCCACCAAATCTGCAATCAGGGAATCAGCCTAAACCGCGTCTCTCACTTTCTCCAGAGGAAGGGAAATGTTCTCCCGCCATTTCTGAAAGGCGAAACAACATTTTAATAACGTTGCAGTGAAGAAAAGAGGGACGCAGTGGCTCAGTGGCTAAGACGCTGAGCTTGTCCATCAGAAAGGTTGGCAGTTCGGCGGTTCGAATCCCTAGCGCCACGTAAGGAATGAGCTACTTGTCCCAGCTTCTGCCAACGTAGCATTTCGAAAGCACGTAAAAAATGCAAGTAGGAAAATAGGAACCACCTTTGGTGGGAAGGTAACTGTTCCGTGAGCTTTTGGCATTTAGTCATGCCAGCCACATGACCATGGAGAGGTCTTCGGACAGCGCTGGCTCTTCGGCTTTGAAACGGTGATGAGTACCGTCCCCTAGAGTTGGGATGTGCGAGGGGAACCTTTACCTTTTGCCTTTAGTGAAGAAAACTAAACCATGAAGGAAATAATAATAATAATAATAATAATAATAATAATAATAATAATAATAATAATAATAATAATAATAATAATAAAAAATATTTATTTCTTAGCCACACCCTCTCCCGAAGGACTCAGGGCGGCGTACAATAAAATGAAATAAATATATAGACAAGACATACATATTACAAAAACATATACCAAGACGTGTACAAGGAGGAGGTGGGCTGATGAATAAAAACAATTAAAATCACAATGTTTAAAAACCCCTAAATAAATGAATACAATTAAATAACCCAAATAAAAAACCCGTCAGGAGCGATATAGTTAGATCATAGTTGAGCCAGGCCAGCTACTTGGAATAGGTGGGTCTTGAGCTTTACACGGAAGGAGCGGAGGTCAGAGGTATTCCTAATATCCGGAGGGAGGTCATTCCACAGGGCTGGGCCCGCCACAGAGAAGGCTCTACTCCTAGGCGCCGCCCCTCTGTGAATTCCTCTGTGCCAGCTCCTCTCGGGTTTTCAAAGAGGAGAGGGACGTTGCAGGCCAACCGAGAGATGAAAAGGGATATTTCATTTGTTAATTTGCCTAGAATTAAAAATTAAAGACCCCCGTTAATTCGCCTCCGTCAAGAATTTAATCATTCCCCACTTCTGCTCCATTAAAAATACATTTGTGATAACAGCTCTCTGGGGTTTGCCTGGGGGAGTGGGCTGCATCCGGCGTGGGGGTGGAGGCTGAGGGGTTCAAGGACTTGCAGGACAATTGGGGGCTTCTGGTTTTTGTGCCACTAGATTAAAACGATATGGACCCGATTATCAATTAGAATCCAGTTCTCAAGCGTTCCCAGGGAAAACAATCGGCCACAATTTCTCACAAACGAAAGACTGGAAAAAAAAAACAGTTTTAATTAAATCCAGGAGAATAAGTCCCTCAAAAGATAGGTAGTACGTTTCTTACTTGGTGCCAGAAATATACTTCCACCAAACGGCAGCCAGACAAGTTTGAACTTTGAAATAGAACACACACAAAAAGTTGTTTTAATTAATGCTTTGAAAAGTTTGGAGGAAGCAAAGGCTTGGAATCTAGGCTGGAAGATTACAGGGGAAGTAATATAACAGAATAGCAGCGTTGAAAGGGACCTTGAGGGTCTTCTAGTCCAACTCCACACGCAAGCAGGAGACCCTATAACCGTGTGACAAACTATATCCAGAACATACAAACAAATGCAGGTAAGGAATAGCCACCCCCTGCAAGAGTGGCTCAGGGGATTATATACATTTGAAGTTGATCCAATCAGAGACAAAGATTCGTTACCAAAGTTATCTTTAAAGCGTCCTTTTGTTCAAGCTCCTGTCTCTGTCTACCTTATCTATGGAGGATTCCTATAGCCTTGTGCAGGGGGTGGCAGCCCCCCTTTGCCAAGTTGTTTTTGGCAGAATGCTTTAAGGATTTATGAGCCAGGAAAACTCCCTAGTTTGGTTCCTTCATCTATGGGGCCTGATATTCCCGTGTAACAATTCCTTCTATTTTTTCAAGAATGTGCCTAGCTTTGAAGCCAAGAATAGAAGCGAGACGCAGCAGTGAGATAACATTTGCAGTAATGCCATCCAGTATTAAGGTTACAATTTGCTACCGTGTTTCCCCGAAAATAAGACAGAGCCTTATTTTCTTTTGACCCACAAAATATGGCTTGCACCTTATTATCAGAGGGGGGGGCTTATTGTTTTGGGGTTGCTGGGCAGCTGTTGTTTTGTGAGCGGGCTCCCAAAGAGCCAGGCACAGCCTCAGGGTCGAAGGGGTGTGTTGCGCTGTTGCAGCAGCCATGAAGTGACCACGTTCACAAGCAGCCACCTGGCAAAACCCCTTTCCAGCCGGGCACAGCACCATTCACTGACCTAGGGGTATGGCCAAGCCACAGGAGCGCCTGTTCGCCACCGCCTGGCTCCCGTGGCTTGGCGCCTTCGAAATGCCAGTGAATGGCGCTCCACCTGGCTAGAGAGAGGGGGTTCCGCTCCCCCTCACACGCCTCCCAGCCTCACGATGCCCTGGCCCAGCTCTCCCTGCAGAGCCAGAGCTCCCGCCGCTGCCACCATCCCAGCAGGGCTTTTTGGGTGGCTTCCAAACCGAGTCTTCCGGCAGTGGGCATACGCTCTGGGAGTATGCTCTGCTGGCAACCGGGCCACAACTAAAGAGCATACGCCCAGAGCGGCCACTGCCGGAAGACTCGGTGTGGAAGTCACTAAAAAAGCCATCCTGGAATGGCGGCAATGGGGGCGGCGACAGCGGGAGCAGGGAGAGCTGGGCCAGGGCATTGTGAGGCTGGGAGGCCCCTAAGCGGGAGTGGAACAGCCACTTGCGCAATCCCCCATCTCCAGCTGTGCAGAGCTCCATTCACTGGCATTTCAAAGGTGCCAAGCAGCAGGAGCCGGGCGGCGGTGAACAGGTGCTCCTGCGGCTTGACGATACTCTTAGGTCAGTGAATGGCGCTGTGCCCGGCTGGAAAGGGGGTTTGCCGGGTGGCTGCTTGTGAGCGTGGTCGCTTCACGGCTGCTGTGTTGCGCTGCTGTTCACCCCTGAGGCTGTGCCCGGCTCTTTGGGAGCCCACTCACAAGAGAGCAGTCACCTGGGATACAGCTAGGTTGGTGAGTGGCGCTCTGCCTGGCCAGAGGGAGGGGGTTCTGGGTGCTTATTTGCGGGAGAGGGCTTATATTTTTGCCCACCAGAAAAATGTGGCATGGCCTTATTATCAGGACATGTCATATTTTCAGGAAAACACGGTAGGCTAGAAAACAACTAATTTCTGACAGCATACAATTACATAAGCAGAAGCCAATAACAAAGCTTAATTCTTAATAAATGATTTCTAGCAGTATATCATATCCGAAGCAAACAGCAAATATAGGTTTAATCCAGTGGTGCGTTGCAGGCAGTATGCCCCGGTACGGGCGTACCGGAGCCTGCCCGGAGCACCAGGTACCGTTCCGGTATGGTGCTCTGGAGGGCCCACCCGCCCACTCGAGCTCCTTACCTGTCCTTTAAAGCCTTCGGTGCTTCCACCCATGTGCATGGCGCATACAGCACCTGCACAATGCTCCGCCCAGCAGCTGGAGCGTTGCGGAGGCTTCGCTGGAAAATATGATGCATGCGCGGATGCTTGGGTTCATGTGGAGGACACCGGGCCCCGTTGCAACTGTACCAGTTGCAACGGGATCCAGAACCCACTACTGGTTTAATCAGTAACAATTATATAGCAATTGAATATGAATATGAATCAGCAATTCATAATAAAAGCAAATAGCCAAGAATGATTCATATTGATTCATATACTCCTTCAAGGATTACCTCAATGACTGAGAATCTTAACAATTCCCCATCGACTTTGGTTGTTGAAAGCTAGCTGGGAAGGTCACAAATGATAATCATGTGACTTTAGGATGCTGCAGCTGTCATAAATACGCATTATTTGCCAAACACCTGAATTTTGGCCCCGGAAAAGGACAAATAGGTAATTTGTGGCCTGTGGCAAAGGATGCATTTTTCAAAGAAGTGAAAGCATTGTTTATAATAGAAGCAAAAGCTGAATATCTTAGAGATAAAAGGGAATAGGTGACAGGAGAAGTATATTTGGGAAAATAGAAAATCTCAGGGTCCTGAATGAAAGCAAAATAGGTTGGTTAGCATGGAAGAAAAGATTTTAATTTGGACATAGAGAAGGGAGGAAGGATGCTCAAAGGATAAAAGGAAGATAGGAAGTGTGAGAATCAAGAAATATAGCCTATTGATCCGTTAGATTCAATACATCCTACGGATAATAGAAGGCCCCAGAAGAAAGAGATATGAACCAAAGTTTTCATCTAGGATGGTTTCAAAATTTACCAGAAATATTTGTAATCCTGCTGAGACATTGCTAACTGTGAAATATGTATTTTGCAAAATATGCACTTGCATGGATTCGTTTAAAACAGGAAGAATGAAACGGTTGGAAATGTGGAATTTAAAGTAATGTGCACAGTTCCCAGAAAGTGGCAGTTAGTGAAGTTGTGAAGCGTGTATGTGGTTAGGAGAAAAGTATAAAGGATAGGGTTCGAGATCAGCTCGGAGCTGGAAATTACTGGAACCTTTAGGCACTCAATGCCTAAAAAGTTTGCCATCACTGCTCTATACAAACAGTGAGCAAACTTCACCCCCTTCTAGCACTGATGATGTTACCTAGTTGGGTATTGAAACGTCTGCAAGAACGCAAAGGCAGAGAGCACTGAGGACTTCAAAGCTGAAGTCCGCTCATAAGCCCAGTCGTGGTTTCACTTAATGACTGAGTTGCGGGTTTCAACTGTGGTCACTAAATAAGAACTGCCTGTCATGTGAGGTGTACATACGTAGGAAAGCTATGGGAATAAAAAAAGCAGAACCAAGAGGAAAATGATAAAATAATAACACAAAATAAATTAAAAAGAACAGCATTTGTCCCTGCCAAAACAGACCAATTTATATAGGTAGGGACTTGTCATAATAGACAGATAGGAAGTTTTATATAACACCTTCAATAAATGATGACTATATTTTATTGGAATCGCTCATATATAATTTATGCCTTTGAGCAAGTTGTGCAAAAGTTGCAAGTAACATCAGTTTTTCCATGAACTGAATGAGACCTATTAAGGAAAAACAATATTGTCTTAGTGGAAATTGCTTGCAAAAATGGGTTTTCCACAAGAGCAATATATGCATGAAAAAAGCTGTACCAAATAATACGTACTACAGATAATGTACCAAAAATCCATTTCAATTTTTCTCCAGACTTTTTTTTTAAGAAACAAAGTGATCGAATAATGAATTTTAAATTGGAAACGTGGAAAACTAATCCCAAACTCAAAATCAATATAGTTGCATCGACTTACCAGCTCCTTCTCCAAGATGGAAAAACCTACCACGACACCAGACAGCAGCAGTCAATCTGAATAAATGAGAAACTTGGGTTTTTAGGACAGTACCCTTACAACCAGAGTCTGTACTTAAAACACAATACGGAATAGAGCTGGAAGATACCTTAGAGGTCATCTACTTGAACTCCCTGATGAAGCAGGTGATCCTATATCATTTTAGACAAGTGACTGTCCAATCTCTTCTTAAAAACCTCCAGTGATGAAGCATCTACAACGTCTGAAGGCAAGCTCTTCCACTGGTTAATTGTCCTCACTGTTAGGACGTTACTCCTTAATTCCAAGTTGTTTCTTTCCTTGATTAGCTTCCCTTGATCGGAGTGGAATGGAACAGAACGGAACGGAACGGAACAGAACAGAACAGAACAGAACAGAATAGAATAGAATAGAATAGAAAATGGAATGAAATGGAGTAGAATAGAATAGTGGAAAATGGAATGGAATGGAGTAGAATAGAATAGAATAGAATAGAATAGAATAGAATAGAATAGAATAGAATAGAAAATGGAATAGAATAGAATAGAATAGAATAGAATAGAATAGAATAGAATAGAATAGAATAGAATAGAATAGAATAGAATAGAATAGAATAGAATATGGAATGGAATGGAATGGAATAGAATAGAATAGAATAGAATAGAATATGGAATGGAATGGAATGGAAAAGAAAAGAAAATGGAATAGAATAGAATAGGTATTAATTTAATGGAATGGAATAGGGTACTGGAGACTAAAACATATGAAGAACGGTTGCAGGAACTGGATATGTCTAACTTAATAGAAAGAAGGACTAGGGGAGACATGATAGCAGTCTTCCAATATCTCAGGGGTTGCCCCAAAGAAGAGGGAGTCAAGTTGTTCTCCAAGGCACCTGAGGGTAGAACAAGAAGCAATGGGTGGAAACTAATCAAGGAGAGAAGCAACTTAGAACTGAGGAGAAACTTTCTGACAGTTAGAACAATTAATCAGTGGAACAGAAGTTGCCTCCAGAAGTTGTGAATGCCCCAATACTGGAAGTCTTTAAGAAGATGTTGGATAGCCATTTGTCTGAAATGGTATAGGGTTTCCTGCCTAGGCAGCAGGTTGGACTAGAAGACCTCCAAGATCCCTTCCAACTCTGCTATTGTATTGTATTGTATTGTATTGTATTGTATTGTATTGTATTGTATTGAATAGAATAGTAGAGTAGAATAGAGTAGAGTAGAGTAGAGTAGAATAGAATAGAAAATGGAATGGAATGGAATATAATAGAGTAGAGTATGGAATGGAATGGAATGGAATAGAATGGAATGGAATGGAATAGAATAGAATAGAATAGAATAGAATAGAATAGAATAGAATAGAATAGAATAGAATAGAATAGAATATGGAATGGAATAGAAAATGGAATGGAATGGAATAGAATAGAATAGAATAGAAAATGGAATAGAATAGAATAGAATAGACCTCTTCTGTGATTTTGATTCTATGCCTCTTTTTATTGGGGACACTGAGGTTCAAACCTCCATCCAACCCCTGTTCTTGATGGTTGATTATGAGCCTCTCACCGTCTCTTCCGCAGCCTATTTCCCAGGGGAACATGTAAGGATAACGTATGAGTTGCAGTGACCTGTGATCCCCCTCCTCATGTTCCCCCCAGGGAGAGGACAAATGATACCTCGAATAAACAATGAACCATGAGGTTAAAGCAATCATATAAAGATTGACAGCAAATAGGGCCCCAGTCCACTTAGCTTCAGCAGGTAGAATGGAGAGGTTGAAACCCCAGTTCAAATCTGCTGTCCTGGTCCTGTTATTGTGGTGGTTAAGGGTTCTTGACCATTGGGCAGGTTTGCTGAACTGCACACAGCATCTGTCAGGAGATTGGGATGCACCCCGCACAGAAATGCGCGAGAAAACTCCGTTTGCTGATGTCACCCTGGTGATCATCTTAGAGACTCAGCAGCTTATGTGACTTAACTCCAGACACGAGCAAATGCAGAGCTCTCCATGAGGACTTTCTAACCCCTTCTTCCATGCTTGCACCCCAGATGTCATAACAGAGCGAGGTTTTAAGAGCTGTTTCCTAACAGCTACCAGGGATTTGTTTTGATGGCCCTGAAGGAAAAAACCCATAAGCCTCTACTTGGCAGGCAGGTAGCTGAATCACGCAAGGCTTACATGAAAATAAACTCTGCTGGACAGCAGCAGGACTTAACCCCAGAGGATTGGGGTAGTAATCTGCACATCGTGATGACGGATGACAATTGAACATCTGGATTATTTTAGACCCCCCCCCCAGGGGGGTTCCCTGTTAGAATTTGCAGCAATTCAGCCAGCACACAGGTAAATAATTCAGCAGGATTCATTTATAGAAGAAACTTCTTTATATACAATAATATAAAGCATGATGCATGTATACAATACCCATGCAGCTCTTGCAATGTGGTAGAAGCACTCAGAAGCACAGAAGCACAAAGCACAGAAGCTAGAACCAGAACCAGAGCCAGAGCCAGAGCCAAAGCCAGGGCCAGAACCAGAACCAGAACCAGAACAATCTTGCAAGGACAAAATGAACTCTTATATACACAGGACAGTTAAGCTAAGCCACGCCCAGGCTCTGAGGAAATGGGGATTTTACAGTATCCTTCCCAGAGATGGGTTGCTCCCGGTTTGGCCGAACCAGTAGTAGCGGTGGTGGGAGGCGCCACCCACCTGCCAGGAGGCTTCTGTGCATGTCAAGGACGTCCAAACCGGTACTAAAAAAAATTGGCAACCCACCATTGATCCTTCCCCTGGCACGCCCACCAAGCCACGCCCACCAAGCCACACCACTGCCTCAAATGCAGGACTACTGCTATCATGTCACCTCATTAAAACACCGATTTAAGCAATGCTTCCTTTCCCATCTCCAACCACAGGGAAAAAAAGATATTTTAAAAATTAAAAACAGGAGTTGTTTTTGAGGAAGTGGAAGGTTTTAATAAAGTAGCTGTTTATGATCCTTCTCTTCTAACCAAATGGTGCTTTGGCAGAAATGTCTAATTTGCAAAAGTTAGCCCACCAAGGGACTGTAGCAGCGAGAAAGCTACACAACATATTGAAGCCGATTTCAAAATTCATAATAAATAAATGAAGGCAGGCAGGGCAAAAACGCTGCGAACAAAACCTTAGAAATGCATCTGATTCTTGATAATGTAATCAAGCAACTAAGCACAAATTAGGATGCGAGTTATCCTTGTTGTTAAATAAACAGGCAGAAAAAATTAATCACTCTCCCTCCCTCCCCCCGGGCCAAAATGGCACAGAGGAAAGATATTGGCTTTAGGAATCGCAAACATCTTAGGTAAATCTTCAGAGGCTTTTTACTTTTTGCAGATAATAAGAGCTTAAGTCAGATTCCAATTTCATGGAATAAAATGACACTTAAGAATTCCACTGATAGGGTTATGTGGGCCTTCACGCAAAGATGTTTTGTTACTTGTCTAGGTAACATCATCGGTGCTAGAATGGAGTGGGATTTCCTTCCTGTTTATACACAGTGGTTTGCCCTCATAGTGTTGGTGGGCGTGCTGTTTTCTTCTTGGTAGTTGATTAGATTGTTGTTGTTTACTGTTTCTTTGTCTGGTGTTAATCCCTGCTTATCTGGGTATCAATTGGTAGTAAAGAGGCATTCAGTTCATTTGGTTTTCTTTTTAGCTTTTTTATTGTCTTTTATGAATGCTGTGTAAATGTTGTCCATATACCTGTTTGTGGCTGATTTGTTTTTATGCCAAATTTCCAGGCTTCCACCTCAACAGGCTTCCTCCTCAATCAACACTCGCATAAATAAGGATTAACACCAGATAAACAAGCAGCAAATAACAGCCAAATCAAGGAACTACCAAGAGGAAAAAGCATTCTTACCAACACTACAGGCTAAGCTATTCAACATAAATAGAAAGCAAACTGCATATTCACTAGCATTGATGATGTTGCCTAGTTGGGTAATGAGATGTCTGCAAGAAAACAACCAAGGTCGGACAGCACCAAGGTCATACAAGTATTCTGTTCCATTGATGCCACATACCGTAATAAAGTTTGGAGGAAGCAGAAAACTATTATTGTAGGATGGGAAAAGTCAATGCAATCATATAGAATAGAATAGAATAGAATAGAATAGAATAGAATAGAATAGAATAGAATAGAATAGAATAGAATAGAATAGAATAACAGAGTTGGAAGGGACCTTGGAAGTCTTCTAGTCCAACCCCCTGCTTAGGCAGGAAACCCTATACCATTTCAGACAAATGGCTATCCAACATCTTCTTAAAGACTTCCAGTGTTGGGGCATTCACAACTTCTGGAGGCAAGCTATTCCACTGATTCATTGTTCTCACTGTCAGGAAGTTTCTCCTCGGTTCTAGTTGCTTCTCTCCTTGATTCGTTTCCACCCATTGCTTCTTGTTCTACCCTCAGGTGCCTTGGAGAATAGCTTGACTCCCTCTTCTTTGTGGCAGCCCCTGAGATATTGGAACACTGCTATCATGTCTCTCCTAGTCCTTCTTTTCATTAAACTAAACATACCCAGTTCCTGCAATCGTTCTTCATATGTTTTAGTCTCCAGTCCCCTAATCATCTTTGTTGCTCTTCTCTGCACTCTTTCTAGAGTCTCCACATCTTTTTTTATATCGTGGCGACCAAAGCTGGATGCCGTATTCCAAGTGTGGCCTTACCAAGGCATTATAAAGTGGCATCCATCCATTCCGATCCCCACTGCCCAGAATGGGCAGAAAATGGGGCCCGCAGAGGCCAAAAGCGGGGTGCGCAGAGGGGGCAATAGGCTATGGCAATCCCTGCAGCTTAAAACAGCTGATTGTTGGGAGGCCAATCCGTTTCACTTCTAGAGATTTGGTCCCATTCGTTTTAGAAAGAAATGTCTCATGCAAACCTTCCCTGTGTGTGCAAGAATCAGTGGTTACACAGCTACCCCTTGTGCTTCATAATGGCCGAAGACTTACAAAGTTTGGTATTTCTAGCATCTGAGGAGGAAAATGCAAACCTCTTTTCTTTTAACCTTTCATAGGACACGCCTGATGGAAGCTGCTCTTAACCTTAACCCTAATCCTAAAGTCAGCTTATCAAATTTTTATTTTTTTACTCAGGAGGAAGGGAGCTGGTAATAGCCCTTAATTACACACACACACATATATATATACATATACACACCATCCAGGAAACTGAATGTAGCATATTTCCATTTTAGTCCATGTTCAGATCTTGGATAATCAAAAAGTACTAAGCAGTGTCAAGATCTGATTTGGGAATCTTCACACTGGGAATATACACCCATCATGCAACTCGTGCTCTGTTGTTTCATCGTTTCAGAGATATTTCCTTATCTAAATAGAAAAATAGAATGACCGAGGCAAGCAAAAAAGGAGTGGGAGGAGGAAGGACTTCCAACTTCCTGCCTGCTTCCCAGCTGAGTTTCCTTGGGAGAATATGCATCTACATGGAGGGAAGTATGCAGTGGAGTACCCCAAGGCTCTGTTTTGGGCCAGTACCCTTCAACATCTTCATCAATTATTTGGATGAGGGAATAAATGGGGAATTCATCAAATTTGCAGATGACACCAAGCTGGCAGGAATAGCCAACACTCCAGAAGACAGGCTTAAGATACAGAAGGATCTTGACAAACTTGAACATTGGGCACTATCTAATAAAATGAAATTCAATGGTGAAAAGAGTAAGGTTCTACATTTAGGCAACAAAAATGAAATGCACAGGTGGTACCTTGCTCAACAGTAGTAACTGTGAGAGGGATCTTGGAATCCTAGTAGACAACCATTTAAATATGAGCAAACAGTGTGCAGCAGCTGCCAAAAAAGCCAACACAGTTCTAGGCTGCATCAACTGAGGGATGGAAGTGTTAATACCATTTTATAATGCCTTGGTAAGGCCACACTTGGAATCCAGCATTCAGTTTTGGTCACCACGATGTAGAAAAGATGTGGAGAGACTAGAAAGAGTGCAGAGAAGAGCAACAAAGAGGATTAGGGGACTGGAGGCTAAAACATATGAGGAACGGTTGCAGAAACTGGGTATGTCTACTTTAATGAAAAGAAGGACTAGGGGAGACATGATAGCAGTCTTCCGATATCTCAGGGGTTGCCACAAAGAAGAGGGAGTCAAACTATTCTCCAAGGCACCTGAGGGTAGAACAAGAAGCAATGGGTAGAAACTAATCAAGGAGAGAAGCAACCTAGAACTAAGAAGAAATTTCCTGACAGTTAGAACAATTAATCAGTGGAACAATTTGCCTCCAGAAGTTGTGAATGCCCCAATACTGGAAGTCTTTTAAGAGGATGTTCGGTAGCCATTTGTCTGAAATGGTGTAGGGCCGTGATGGCGAACCTATGGCACGCGTGCCACAGGCGGCACGCAGAGCCATTTCTGAGGGCACGCGAGGCATTGCCCTGTCAGCTCCAATGCGCATGCGCCCGCTGGCCAGCTGATTTTTCGATAGTTTTTTTTTAAAATCTCCGGAGGATTCCCTGAAGCCTCCAAAGGGCAAAAAACAGCCCAATGCAAACCAGAAATGAGGAGAGAGCTGCCGGAACGGGGGAAGACAAGCGGCAAGAGGCTTCTTTCACTCGTGCTGGCTGCTCTGTTCCCCCCTCCCTCCCCTGCTACTAAAAAGGATCCTGCCCGATCGCTTGAATCCGCAGGGAAATGAGAGTTGCCAGCAGGGGGGAGGGGGAGAAGACAAGCGGCAAGGAAAGAGGCTTCTTTCACTCGAGCTGGCTGCTCTGTTCCCCCCTCCTCCCCTGCTACTAAAAAGGATCCTGCCCGATCGCTTGAATCCGCAGGGAAATGAGAGTTGCCAGCAGGGGGGAGGGGGAGAAGACAAGCGGCAAGGAAAGAGGCTTCTTTCACTCGAGCTGGCTGCTCTGTTCCCCCCTCCTCCCCTGCTACTAAAAAGGATCCTGCCCGATCGCTTGAATCCGCAGGGAAATGAGAGTTGCCAGCAGGGGGGAGGGGGAGAAGACAAGTGGCAAGAAAAGAGGCTTCTTTCACTCGAGCTGGCTGCTCTGTTCCCCCCTCCTCCCCTGCTACTAAAAAGGATCCTGCCCGATCGCTTGAATCCGCAGGGAAATGAGAGTTGCCAGCAGGGGGGAGGGGGAGAAGACAAGTGGCAAGGAAAGAGGCTTCTTTCACTCGAGCTGGCTGCTCTGTTGCCCTTTTCTCCATTTCAGTGCTAGGGCATCGAGGTTGCCGCACCCACCATCGCCCAGGTCCTTGCTTCTCCCAAACATTTCTTTGCCTACCTGATTTCCAGCTCCATCGCATTTCTTGCCAGCGTGTGCAGAGAAACAAGGTTTGTGGGACTAAAACAAAACCTCAATCAATTACAACTTGGGGGGGGGAAGAGATCTCGCAAAGTTGGAATTGATTGATTGAAAGGAGTTTTTTTTTAGTCCCACAAACTTTGTTTTCCTGTCCAAAACGGCAAGAAACACGATGGAAAAATGCTACGGAGGGGAAATTAAATAGGCAAAGAAATGCTTGGGAGAAGCGAGGACCTGGGCGATGGGGGGTGGGGCAGGCTCCATGGAGTGGTGCTGAAATGGAGAAAAGGTCAATAGAGCAGCCACCTTGAGGGAAAAAAGCTGCTTTTTCTTCTTTCCTTGTTGCTTGTCTTTCCCTCATGCAGATTGCTCTCTTCCTCATTTCCCTTTGGACTGCAGTGACCAGGCAGGATCCTCTATGCTAGCACAGGGTAGGGGGGGAAACAGAGCAGCCACCTTGAGGGGAAAAAGCTGCTTTTTCTTCTTTTCTTGATGCTTTTCTTTCCCCTGTGCCAGCAGCTCCCTTCCTCATTTGTCTATTGACTGTAGTGCCCAGGATCCTCTTTAATAGAAGGGGAGAATTTAGCAACTGAACTCACACCTGCCATAGTAAAAAGGGCCCAATCTTTACACAGGAGAATGATAAGGGAAGGTTTTTTGACACAGGAGCACACTTGAGCATCCCCCCACCCCCACCCCAATCTCTGCCCGTTTGTGGCAGAGCAACTTCTCCCCTCACTGGGTGTTATCCAAGGGGAAGCAGCCAGAGCAGGGAGTGGCAAGGAAGCCTTGCGCAAAAATGCGCGGTCCACACAGGTGAGGGGGGGCATTAAGTTATGTGGGTTGGCACTCGAGTTCGTGTGATAGCGCGCACATATGTGCTTTTGGCACCCGAGGCGAAAAAGGTTCGCCATCACTGGTGTAGGGTTTCCTGCCTAGGCAGGGGGTTGGACTAGAAGACCTCCAAGATCCCTTCTAACTTTGCTATTATATTGTAATATGGCAAGGGGTGTCAGAAATCAGCCTTCCCTTCCCTTTCCCTTCCCTCCCCTCCCCTCCATTCCCATCCCTTCCTTTCCTTTCCCTTCCTTTCCCTTCCCTTCCCCTCCTCTCCTCTCCTTTCCCTTCCTTTCCTTTCCTTTTCCCTTGTTTTAATTTTTAACTATACTGTACAGCCTATCACTTAATCTGTTTTATGGGTATTTAAAAATATTTAAGTTTTGTATATTGTTTTATTTGAGGTCTGTACACCGCCCCGAGTCCCTTTGGGGAGAGGGTGCGGTCTATAAATTTAATAAAATAAAATTAAATTAAATTAAAATTCTCCTTCCCCTTCTCTTCCTTTCCTTTCCCTTCTCTTCCCTTCCCCTCCCCTCCTTTCCTTATTACTATTACTTATTACTATAACCATGTTGCTTGTATTTTTCAATTTATCTTGTTTCTATTTGTTTCCTAATACAATTTGATAGCTTATTAGTAACCTTGACTATCACTAGTGTTGTATCTTTTTATTCTTGATGAATGTATTTTATTCTCCTTATGGACACTGAGAGTATATACACCAAAGACAAATTCCTTCTGTGTCCAATCACACTTGGCCAATAAAGACTTCTATTCTGTTCTATTTCCCTTCCTTTCCCTTCCTTCCTTCCCTCCATCCTTCCTCTCTAATCTGATCACTCCCTGGGCAGCATGTTTTCCTCCCTCTGCCAAGGTCATTCTCACATACCATTACATATATATTTGCCAGAGGTAAACTGCAGGAAGAGAGGCAAACAACTGAAAATGGTACCCACAGCTATATGATCCTTCCTCTTCTCTGTATGTATTATTATGCACATAATGGCCAGCTCAAGATTGACTCAGTCTTTTGAGTTAGATAAAATTTTGGCAGGTACTGATGAAAAAGTAATTTTAAAACTATATGGACATTTACTAGAGGTTAAACTAAAAGAAGAACAAGTTAAAGAACCTATGATAGCTTGGAGGAAAAAAATGGACATGGGATTGAACTAGAGAAATGGGAGAAATTGTGGTCTCAAAATTATAAAATGACAATGTCAACAGGTTATAAGGAAAATTTGTATAAGATGTTTTACAGGTGGCACCTACCCACAACGAAAATAGCAAGAATGTCCAAGAATAAATTGGAAAAATGTTGGAAATGTCATCAGATACCGGGATCATATTACCACATGTGGTGGACTTGTATAGAAGCTAAAAGGTATTGGACTAAAATCCACATGTGGTTGGAGAAAATGACACACAAACACATAGATTTTAAACCAGAGACTTTTTAATTAGGTATCATACTAGATACATACAATAAAGACTTGAAATATTTGATTGTAAATATCTTAACGGCAGCTAGAATTGTATTTGCAAAAAATTGGAAAAATGAGAAAAGACCAACGCAGGAGGAAGTTATTCGAAAAACAATGGAATGTGCTGAAATGAGTAAATTGACATTTGAAATTAGAGAACAAGAAGATGGACTATTTTATAAGATCTGGAACGTGTTCTATCAATGGATACAATTATCATAATCTTGAATTGTAATAATAGAATGTGATAGGAGATACCATAAAGACGTATCACTATTATATAGATTATATAGATATATAATAATGTAATGGAATATATATATGTTGTATTTGTGCTGATAAATAAATAAAGGGAGACTAGTATGGATCCATTTCAAGCTGTTTAGCTCTCATCAGCTAGCCATACCCTTACTGGGATTTGAACCTGGGATGTGTTACATATTAGGCAGACTTGCTAGCCACTACACCACCGGTTCTCCTCCTTTATCAGCTAAGCCAGGGAAATAAGTATGTGTTTGTGTTACAACCCCTGGTATGCCCAAATATGGGAGGGAGCTCACTCCTCCCTCTTTCTGTCCTTCGGCTCATCACAGATCAAATCCCAGTAAGGGTATGGCTAGCTGATGAGAGCTAAACAGCTTGAAATGGATCCATACTAGTCTCCCTTTATTTATTTATCAGCACAAATACAACACAAATATAAAAAGGCAACATTAAAAATAAAAATATGGGTTTCTGCCTGCATGGTTTTCTGTGATGAGCCGAAGGACAGAAAGAGGGAGGAGTGAGCTCCCTCCCATATTTGGGCATACCAGGGGTTGTAACACAAACACACACACACACACACACACGTGTGTGTGTGTGTGTGTGTGTGTGTGTTTTTTCGTAGATTTTCACGGGTGTAGGTATGCTGGTTTTGTTGTATTCAGGTTTTTTCCCGTGTAAAGTTGAGATTGTCTTTGCAACGTTTTGGCAGGATCGCACCTGCCATCTTCAAGCGTAGGCTCAAAATGTGGGCTTAAAATGGGAACGGAGCTGCCGTCTTTCTGTAAGTCTTGGTGGGAGGGGATGGGGTGCTGGCTTTGTTTCAGTAAGTGGAATGATTGATTGTGTGGTTGTATCATGATTGGTAGATTGGTGCTGATTGGTGCAGGCTGCGTGTGCATTGTTGTTTTGTATTATAACGGCTTGGGTGGTGGGTGGTGTTCGTTTGTTGGCTAGGGCTGGTTTCCAGATGTTTGGTAGGCGGGAGGTATCATCACGTTTGTTCATGCTGTGGGGGTGTTTCTCTATTTCAATGGCTTCCATGATTATTCTCTTGTGGAGGTGTTCTGTTTTGGAGATTAACCTGGCTCCTTCAAAGTTGATTTCATGTCCTGTAGCTTTAAGGTGCTGGAAAAGGGAAGAAGTTTTTTCTTTTTTTCTTACTGCGTTTTTGTGTTCTGTGATGCGTGCATTTATTCTCCTGTTTGTTTGTCCTATGTATATTGCTGGGCAGATTTTGCATGGTATTTCGTACACTCCTTGGTTTTCTAGCTGGATTTTGTCTTTGGGGTTTCTTAAGATGTTGGCTATTTTTTGATCAGTGGTGAAGGCTGTCCTGATATTGTGCTTGTGGAGAATTTTGCTGATTTTATCTGTAGTGCCTTTGATGTAAGGGAGGAGGGCGATGCCATGGTCCTGTTCTGTATCTTGGTTTTTTGGGGGAGTCTCCTTTTGGATTAGGTTAGTGATTGTTTTTCTTTGGAATCCATTGGAGATTAATACATTTGTGAGTTTGTGTAATTCAGTTTTCAGGTGGTCTTTGTCAGCTAGGCGTTTCGTTCTGGAGATGAGGGTCTTGGCTACAGAGTTGATCTGTGCAGGGTGGTGATGGGATTGTGCATTTAAGTAGCGGTTGGTGTGTGTTTTTTTCTGGTAGATGGTGTGTCCTAGGGAGCCATTGGGTTTTTTGTAGATTAGGACATCCAGAAAGGGAAGTTGGTTGTTTGCTTCTATTTCCATGGTGAATTGTATTTTGGGGTGTAGGTTGTTGAGATGTGTGAGGAAGATGTCCAGTTTTTCTTTTCCATGTGGCCAAATCACGAAAGTGTCATCAACATATCTAAGCCATCTGTACGCTGATGATACTCAGCTGTACTTTTCCACCCCGAACCACCCCAACGAGGCCATCGAAGTGATGTCCCGGTGTGTGGAAGCCGTACGGATCTGGATGGATGACAACCGACTCAAACTCAACCCCTCCAAGACGGAGTGGCTGTGGGTACCGGCTCCCCGGTTCAGCCAATTAATTCCATCATTGGCCATCGGGGGCATTCAACTTGCCCCCGTGGAACGGGCGCGCAATTTGGGCGTCCTCCTGGATGCCCGGCTGTCCATGGATGACTATGTGACAGCCGTGGCAAGGGGGGCGTTCCACCAGGTTCGCCTGGTGCGCCAATTGCGCCCCCTACTGGACTGGGACGCCTTACGCACAGTCACTCATGCGCTGGTGACGTCTCGCTTGGACTACTGTAACGCTCTCTACATGGGGCTTCCCTTGAAATGCACCCGGAGGCTACAGTTGGTCCAGAACGCAGCCGCGCGGGTAATTAGGGGGAGTACTAGGTACTCCCATGTGACACCGTTCCTGCGCGAGCTGCACTGGCTTCCTGTGGTCTATCGGGTGCGTTTCAAGGTTTTGATAACAATCTTTAAAGCGCTCCATGGCTCAGGACCTAGTTACTTGCGGGATCGTATTCTGCCCCATACATCCCTGCGACCAATCCGCTCGCACAGAGAGGGCCTCCTCCAGGTGCCGTCCACCAGACAGTGTCGAGGGGCGGAGCCTAGGAGTAGAACCTTCTCTGTGGCGGGCCCAGCCCTGTGGAATGACCTCCCTCCGGATATTAGGAATACCTCTGACCTCCGCTCCTTTCGTATAAAGCTCAAGACCCACCTATTCCAAGTAGCTGGCCTGGCTCAACTTTGATCTAACTATATCGCTCCTGACGGGTTTTTATTTGGGTATTTTAATTGTATTCAATTATTTAGGGGTTTCTAAACATTGTATTTTATTGTTTTTATTCATTAGCCAACCTCCTCCTTGTACATGTCTTGGTATATGTTTTTGTAATATGTATGTCTTGTCTATATATTTATTTCATATGTTTTATTGTACGCCGCCCCGAGTCCTTCGGGAGAGGGTGCGGCTAAGAAATAAATATTTATTATTATTATACTTCATCCATAATGGACAAAGATACAAACAGATAGAAAGAGCACGCATGGGATCACCCCTCTCACCTGTCATTGCAAACTTATACATGGAACATTTTGAAACCAACGCCTTAGACAAATCTGAACACAAACCCAAACTCTGGCTTAGATATGTTGATGACACTTTCGTGATTTGGCCACATGGAAAAGAAAAACTGGACAACTTCCTCACACATCTCAACAACCTACACCCCAAAATACAATTCACCATGGAAATAGAAGCAAACAACCAACTTCCCTTTCTGGATGTCCTAATCTACAAAAAACCCAATGGCTCCCTAGGACACACCATCTACCAGAAAAAAACACACACCAACCGCTACTTAAATGCACAATCCCATCACCACCCTGCACAAATCAACTCTGTAGCCAAGACCCTCATCTCCAGAACCAAACGCCTAGCTGACAAAGACCACCTGAAAACTGAATTACACAAACTCACAAATGTATTAATCTCCAATGGATTCCAAAGAAAAACAATGACTAACCTAATCCAAAAGGAGACTCCCCCAAAAAACCAAGATACAGAACAGGACCATGGCATCGCCCTCCTCCCTTACATCAAAGGCACCACAGATAAAATCAGCAAAATTCTCCACAAGCACAATATCAGGACAGCCTTCACCACTGATCAAAAAATAGCCAACATCTTAAGAAACCCCAAAGACAAAATCCAGCTAGAAAACCAAGGAGTGTACGAAATACCATGCAAAATCTGCCCAGCAATATACATAGGACAAACAAACAGGAGAATAAATGCACGCATCACAGAACACAAAAACGCAGTAAGAAAAAAAGAAAAAACTTCTTCCCTTTTCCAGCACCTTAAAGCTACAGGACACGAAATCAACTTTGAAGGAGCCAGGTTAATCTCCAAAACAGAACACCTCCACAAGAGAATAATCATGGAAGCCATTGAAATAGAGAAACACCCCCACAGCATGAACAAACATGATGATACCTCCCACCTACCAAACATCTGGAAACCAGCCCTAGCCAACAAACGAACACCACCCACCACCCAAGCCGTTATAATACAAAACAACAATGCACACGCAGCCTGCACCAATCTACCAATCATGATACAACCACACAACCAATCATTCCACTTACTGAAACAAAGCCAGCACCCCATCCCCTCCCACCAAGACTTACAGAAAGACGGCAGCTCCGTTCCCATTTTAAGCCCACATTTTGAGCCTACGCTTGAAGATGGCAGGTGCGATCCTGCCGAAACGTTGCAAAGACAATCTCAACTTTACACGGGAAAAGACCCGAATACAACAAAACCAGCATATATATATATATATATATATATATATATATATATATATATATATATATATATATATATTATATATATATATATATATATATATATATATATATATATATATATATATATATATATATATATATATATATATATATATATATATATATGAATTGAATATTTAGAATATTTTGTTTAAAATGAAGAAATAATAATTGTAGTTGAGACACAATGATAAAGAGGTATTTATATACACTTGATAGATATTTTATGATTTTACATACAATTGAAAGTAATGATATACAAATATAAAATGTTGGTGAACCTTTTTTTTATATACTGCAAGAAATACCAGAATAAGATAGGTGATACTATAAAGATATGCTTTAAATAGATTTATAATGATATAACAGATAGTTGGCATACATATGAATTTAATTTTTAGAATGCATGTCTAAAATGAAGGAATTATAAGAGTAAACTGAATATATGATTTACAATGATAATAAGGTATTCATGTACTGTAGATTGGGTTGATATTTGCTGATTTTATACACAATTGAAAGCGGTGATGCACAAATGTTTGTGACCCAACGACATGCTAAACACGTATGTAATTGATGATATTTTATGTTATATGGATGTTTGCTTTTGTGTGTTTAAAAAAAAAATTAAAAAAAGATTGACTCAGTCTTCCATCCTTCTGAGGTCAGTAAAATGAGGACCCAGACTGTTGGAGGCAATATGCTAGCTTTGTAAATCGCTTAGAGATGGCTGTAAAAGTACTGTGAAGTGATATACAGTATAGGTCGAAGTACTATTGGTATTGCTATAAAAAAAGATCACAGTTTCATCACAGGATGGTGGCTGCCATCTTGACTTTTTTGACCTTTGCAGGCACCCCTGCATTAGATTCTGAAATTTTATTCCCCCCAAGCCATTCATTTTTTTCCTCTCACACTTTTCAATGTCGTTGTAACACAATTCATCTTAAAAAGTAATATGGAAGAAAGGAAAAATAAATGGAATGGGGTGGAATCATCTTTGCCTCCAGCTAATAATATTCTATGGGAAATGATGTAGCAATTTTTAGGCAGCCTGGAAAAAAAATAAATTTCAAATATTTTCACATATATAATGTATGGCGTATGTATGAAAAGATTAAATTTGGGACTGCAGAAAAGTTGAGGAAGATACAGACGCAATTTATTTTCCCCTGTGAAAATTGCTGTAATAAATATTTTTACAAGGGATAAATAGGCTCACCTGACTGGATATTAAATTGAAGCCTTTTTTAAAAAACTTGTTTTTGAGTAAATATTATAATATTGTGGATTGTCCCCCTTCCTTTTCATGATCATGTCAGTTCTTATACAGATAGTCCTTGACTTATGACAGGTCGAAGTTACCCCAGACCCAAATAAAAGTACTTATGACCCGTGTTGGGATTCATTTTTTTTTACTACCGGTTCTGTGGGGGGTGGCTTGGTGGGCATGGCAGGAGAAGGATACTGCAAAATCTCCATTCCCTCCCCACTCCAGGCGAAGGATACTGCACAACCTCCATTCCCACTCCACTCCAGGGGAAGGATACTGCAAAATCTCCATTTCCTCCCCACTCCAGGCGAAGAATACTGCAAAATCTCCATTCCCTCCCCACTCCAGGGGAAGGATACTGCAAAATGTCCATTTCCTCCCCACTCCAGGGGAAGGATACTGCAAAATCTCCATTCCCTCCCCACTCCAGGGGAAGGATACTGCAAAATCTCCATTTCCTCCCCATTCAGGGGAAGGAGACTGTAAAATCTCCATTCCGTCCCCACTCCTGGTGGAAGGATACTGTAAAATCTCCGTTCCCTCCCCACTCCTGGTGGAAGGATACTGTAAAATCTCCATTCCCTCCCCACTCCAGGCGAAGGATACTGCAAAATCTCCATTCCCTCCCCACTCCAGGGGAAGGATACTGCAAAATCTCCATTTCCTCCCCACTCCAGGCGAAGGATACTGCAAAATCTCCATTCCCTCCCCACTCCAGGGGAAGGATACTGCAAAATCTCCATTTCCTCCCCACTCCAGGGGAAGGATACTGCAAAATCTCCATTTCCTCCCCATTCAGGGGAAGGATACTGTAAAATCTCCATTCCGTCCCCACTCCTGGTGGAAGGATACTGTAAAATCTCCGTTCCCTCCCCACTCCTGGTGGAAGGATACTGTAAAATCTCCATTCCCTCCCCACTCCAGGGGAAGGATACTGCAAAATCTCCATTCCCTCTCCACTCCAGGGGAAGGATACTGCAAAATCTCCATTTCCTCCCCACTCCAGGCTAAGGATACTGCAAAATCTCCATTCCCTCCCCACTCCAGGGGAAGGATACTGCAAAATCTCCATTTCCTCCCCACTCCAGGGGAAGGATACTGCAAAATCTCCATTCCCTCCCCACTCCAGGGGAAGGATACTGCAAAATCTCCATTTCCTCCCCATTCAGGGGAAGGATACTGTAAAATCTCCATTCCGTCCCCACTCCTGGTGGAAGGATACTGTAAAATCTCCGTTCCCTCCCTACTCCTGGTGGAAGGATACTGTAAAATCTCCATTCCCTCCCCACTCCAGGGGAAGGATACTGCAAAATCTCCATTCCCTCTCCACTCCAGGGGAAGGATACCGTAAAATCTCCATTTCCTCCCCATTCCAGGGGAAAAATACTGTAAAATCTCCATTCCCTCCCCACTCCAGGGGGAGGATACTGTAAAATCTTCATTCCCTCCCCACTCCAGGGGAAGGATACTGCAAAATCTCCATTCCCTCCCCACTCCAGGGAAAGGATACTCTGAAATCTCTTCCCTCCCCACTCCAGGGGAAGGATACTGCAAAATCCCCATTCCCTCCCAATCAGTTGTGACTTGGGAGGCAGAGAATAGATGGGGTGGGGCCAGTTAGAGGAAATATTTACCAGTTCTCCGAATGACTCAAAATTTGCACTACCGGTTCTCCAGAACTGGTCAGAACCTGCTGAATACCACCTCTGCTTATGACCCAGATCCAATGGCTACTCCCACCCCCGTAAGTCATGTGATTGAATTTTGGTTGCTTGGCAACTATCCGGCACTTACTACTGCTTGCAGCATCCCTTGGCCACATAACCATGATTTATGATCGGGTTTTTTTTCCAAGAACCAGCATTTCTCATTTTCGGATAATGGGCTAACAACCATTGCAAAAAAAAAGGGTTGCAAAATTGAGATGGTTGCATGATGGACCAGCTCCACTTACAACCATAATTCCAACCTCAGTTACAGTCGTCAGCTGAGGACTACCTGTATTTGTATATCAACACACAAACACACACAAATCAATTGCCTGGAGATGTGATGTATTCTCCTTTGCTTTGATCAGAAGACTCTTCACACAGTCAATCAAGCCCTGGTCACCTCATTTTTGGATTACTGCAATGTGTTCTGCATGGGGCTGCCCTTGTAGGAAAAGGACAGGCAGAGGCTGAAGGTGGAGTCAAGAGAGTAACCAACCTAGAATCTTTACATTCCCGCAAGTGGTCTCAATCCAACCCCTCTTGCATTCAATTAATTCTTATCTAGCAACAATTTAGTGCTGATTGTTGTCAAGATTCGTCTACGTTTGCAATAAATCAGCTTACCTGGAACAACATAGGGTCCCGATCCTTCGCACCTGACACTCTTGAAGACTAGTTAAAAGCTAAATCTAGTCCAAAATGCAGCGGCATAGGCTGTCAGGCCTGGAAGCGATGGTTGGGTGTATGATTTTAACACCCTGTGTTACTCTTGTTACAGGACACGATTTTCTGCTAAGGAGGGGGGGCCATCTTTTACATTGGGCCTTCTTGCCTGCCACATTTTCTGCTGTGGAAAAATGGGAGGGGGGATTATATGGAGTATGGGTGATATATAGTCAAATTAACATTCCTTTCTCAGAGAGTCAAGGACGTCTTGCCCTGCAGCTGTGATGGTATGGCTGGAAGGCATCTCCAGTTTTGGATGGTGTCTGATTGGACCAGGCATGTGGGTGCTGGGCAAGGACGAACTTTTATTTGGGTGGGGAAAACCTGGAAGCTTTCAGATTCGGGTTTCCCCAGATGTGCCACTAGGACATCTCTAATAAAATGGAACTTTGAGGAACTTCTAGTCTCGGAGTCTTCTTTCGTTGGAGGTGTTACTTGGGACCCTGACACAAGCAGTAACATGCCCATGTATCACCACTGCTATGCCAGCTGCATTGTCAGCCAGTCAGCTCCAGAGGTGGGTTGGCCCAGATCGGCCAAACTGGTAGTAGCGGCGGCGGGAGCCTCTGACTACCTGCCCGGATGCTTCTGCACAATGGCAGAGGTGTCGCATGTGCGAGCCCGAACTGGTAGCAAAAAAATTAGCAACCCACCTTTGGTTAGCTCCTGAGTATAATTCGAAATACTGGTCCCATTGCACACATCAGAAGCACTGAGGCGCTTCCAGGTTGAAAGGATTATGGATGACATCGTTGTTGTCTGGGGGTCGCCCAATAGGCAGTTCCTTTCATGACCCCGGCAGGAGTTGGGGCAAAGGACAGGAGCTCATCCCACCCCATGATAGCACTGGGATCTCGAACACAGGCTTGCTAACCTCCCACCCAGCATCCTAACCTTGGGAGCCGCCATGTCCCTAAAATACTGGTTATTACCAGTATAAAGCCCTATATGGCAAAGAGCCTAGATATCCGAGAGACGGCTGTCTCCAACTGCTTCTCCCAGCATAGTGAAAGCATTCCAGGTCTTACGGCAGCAGCCTACAACCTTTTGGGCACCAGGGACCAGTTCGTGGACCAGAGGGGGAATGGTTTCATACGGTGCTTGCATCACACAGATGGAGTTTCACTTGTTTGTGCAGCCCGGTTTTTGGCATGCCACAGCCTGGTGCTGTTCCATGTACCTGTTCTGACCCAGGATTCCCAACATCATGAAGCAGACTCCTCAACCCAATAAAACCTCTTCTATTTGGGTGAAAGTGAATTCCACTCCAGCAAAGTCCTGACCAACAGTCTTTCATGAGATTTCACAACAACAGACCTTTATCAGGCTTGGAGAGTTGCCAGGCTGATATCTTCTAAACTCCACGCTGTAGCAGCAATTACTCAGCAAGAAGTCAGGAACAGATCTTCCCCCTAATGATTTGAACTGTCTCCTGCAAACTCCCCTCCCCTTTCGCTCCTCTTTCTTCCCTCTGGGAGGGGCCATTCACCGTCCACTTTACTCCTGAGTCGGCCCTTGTTCCTTAGCTGTTCCCTTCTCCTGGCAGCTCTGTGCATGCACACACTGGGAACAGGCTCCAGCTGTTCTTCTGCCCCACTGATCTCCGACTCCGAAGGCAGCTGATAACTGTCGGACGGCCCTTGCACCCTCTCTGCCTCTTATGCAGAGCTCTTGTCAGAGCCTTCCCCTGACTCCAAGACTGGCCCATGTTCCTCCCCAACCTCCTCACTGTCTCAGTCTGCCAGCAGCTCCACTGACAGCTGGCGGGCCACAACATGGGATCTATGATATGTGTCTTTTCAGTTGCAGTGTGTCTCTGCAACAGCATGATGACAGCAGCCTCTTACCAGGATTCCTAAAAAACTTTGGAAACCAGATTTTAACCAGACTCGGGGTTATTTGTTCAATGGGTCCCTATTTTGTCTTGGTTTTTTTGCTATCCGTTGGGTTATTTTAGCCTGGGCTACCGAACTGTCTGTTGTTGGTTTTTTTCAAAACTATTGGACAAATGACGGATGCATCAATCCAGAGAGGTGGAGGAAGAGGAGGCTCCGGGGGTTTTTGTGCAAATGTCTTTTAAGTGTTTTAAGGGGATCCAGGGGGGGGAGGGGTCAGCCAGACCAGGAATGGGAACAGAGCCAGGCGAACAGGTGGGACTGAGGAGGAAGAGAGCGGAGTGGGGGAGGGGAGTCAGTATGACATTCCTTTAGAGGGTTCCTATATCCCAACGGTCGTAGGAAGGGGTGGTTGCGAGGACAGAAGAAGATTCTGCAGTCGGTTGGGAGACCGTGGGCGCTGGATACGCCCGGTCGTTTGTACCAATCCCCGCACTCTAGGTGGTCAGGGTTTACAGAGCCAGGGCATGAGGCTGATGTTGTGTAACGCAAGGTCCGTTGTTAATAAGGCCCCCCTCATCCATGATCTGGTTTCTGAGGGGGAGCCGGACCTTGCAGGGATCACGGAAACCTGGTTGGGTTACGAGGGGGGGTTTGCCCCTCGTGGAAATGTGCCCACCAGGATACCGTGTATTCCATCAGCCTCGTGCCCGGGGAACGAGGTAGCGGTCATTATACGGGAAGTCCTGGCACCGAGAGAATTCGCCGTACCTCAGATATCCGGATGTGAGACTCTAGGTGTGAGATGGGTCCCAGGGAGTCAGTTGGGCCTGCTGATTGCATACTTGGCTCCTCGCTATGCATCAGCGGCCCTGCCAGAGCTCCTCGAGGTGATTGCGGAGGTGGCGGTTGAGACCCCCAGACTATTAGTTATGGGGGACTTCAACCTGCCATCGACGGGTGAATCATCCGAGGTAGATCGGGAGTTCATGGCTTCCATGACAGCCTTGGACCTGACCCAAATAATTCAGGGCCCCACACACGAGGGAGGCCACATGCTGGACCTTGTTTTTATCTCTGGTCGATGGAAGAGTGATCTGGGAATAGGGGATCTGGTTATTACTCCCCTGTCATGGTCAGATCACTCGCTTCTCTGACTCGACTTCCCTGACGCTACCCCCCATCGCGGGGAGGCGGAACCAGAAGATCTTAGATGGTTCTGCCCCAGGTGACTGATGGAACCTGACAGGTTCCAGATGGAGCTTGGGCCACTTCCTGTAGCCCTGACCCGCTCCCAGATGGAGGACCTGGTGGCCGCATGAAATAGTGCGGCGGCCGGGGCCTTAGACCGGGTGGCGCCCTTGCGGCCTCTCTGGTGGCAGCGAACCACCCTGGCCCCTTGGTTCACCGAGGAGCTGAGGGTGATGAAGCACCACAAGAGACGCCTAGAGAGCAGATGGAGATCCTCTCGCGCCGAATCTGACCGAACACAGGTAAGAGCCCATTTACGGACCTACCTTGTGGCACTAAGGGTGGCTAAACGCCGATATTACGCCATCCTTATTGCGTCCGCAGAAAACCGCCCTGCCGCCCTGTTTCGGGTGACCCGCTCCCTCCTTTCACAGAGGCCGTGGGAAGCCCCTTTGCAGGGTAGGGCAGAGGAATTTGGGGAATACCTGCAGGACAAAATCGCTCAGATCCAGAGTGAATGGGTCCCCGGAGGCGAGTCTCTGGGAGGAGTTTGGCTCTGTTGCCGCCGAGGATATGGACAGGCTACGCGGGCGACTGCGGGCCACCACATGTTTATTGGACCCGTGTCCCTCCTGGCTTGTACTGGCAGCCTGGGAGGTCACACAAGACTGGCTCCTGGGACTGGTGAACACCTCGCTGAGGGAGGGGTTCTTACCAGCCGCCTTGAAAGAGGCGGTGGTGAGGCCCCTACTTAAGAGGCCTTCTCTGGACCCAGTAGAGTTAGCCAATTATCGTCCTGTCTCCAACCTTCCCTTCTTAGCGAAGGTTGTTGAGAGTGTGGTGGCGCAACAGTTCCCTCGACACCTGGAGGAAATTGTTTATCTAGACCCGCGCCAGTCCGGTTTTCGGCCCGGCCACAGCACTGAGACGGCTTTGGTCGCGTTGGTGGATGATCTCTGGAGGGCAAAAGATGGGGGTTGTTCCTCCATCTTAGTCCTGTTAGATCTCTCAGCGGCTTTCGATACCATTGACCATGGTATCCTACTGCGTCGGCTGGAGGGGATGGGGGTGAGGGGCACCGTTTTGCGGTGGTTCTCCTCCTTCCTCTCCGATCAGACGCAATGTGTGTTGATGGGGGAGCAGAGGTCGACCCTGAGGCCGCTCACGTGTGGAGTGCCACAGGGGTCGGTCCTCTCACCTCTCCTGTTCAACACATACATGAAACCGCTGGGCGAGATCATTCGAGGATTCGGGGTTGAGTGCCATCTGTATGCAGATGACACTCAGCTATACATCTCTACCCCGAACCACCCCAACGAAGCCGTCGAGGTGATGTCCCGGTGTCTGGAAGCCGTCCGGGTCTGGATGGGTGACAACAGACTCAAGCTCAACCCTTCCAAGACGGAGTGGCTGTGGCTACCGGCGCCCCGCTTTAGCCAGTGTGTTCCATCTCTGGCCATCGGGCGGAAACAACTGCCCCCGGTGGATAGGGCATGCAATTTGGGCGTCCTCCTAGATTCCCGGCTGGCGCTAGATGATCATGTGACAGCCGTGGCTAGGGGGGCGTTCCGCCAGGTTCGCCTGGTGCGCCAATTGCGCCCCCTACTAGAGCGGGACGCCCTTCGCACAGTCACTCAGGCCCTGGTGACTTCCCGTCTTGATTACTGCAATGCTCTCTACATGGGGCTCCCCTTGAGGTGCACCCGAAGGCTCCAGCTGGTTCAGAATGCAGCCGCGCGGGCTATTATGGGGAGTACTAGGTACTCCCATGTAACACCGTTCCTGCGCGAGCTGCACTGGCTGCCTGTGGCTTTTCGGGTGCGTTTCAAGGTGCTGATTGTCATCTTTAAAGCGCTCCATGGCTCAGGACCTAGTTACCAGCGGGATCGCATTCTACCCCACACATCCCTGCGACCAATCCGCTCTCACAGAGAGGGACTCCTCCGGGTACCTTCCGCTAAGCAGTGCGGGCGGGCAGTGCCTAGGAGTAGGGCCTTCTCTGTGATGGGCCCAACCCTCTGGAACGACCTCCCCCCCGACATTAGAACTACCTTGGACCTCCGCTCCTTCCGTAAGAAACTCAAGACCCACCTGTTTCGACTAGCCGGCCTGGCCCAATTGTAATTACAAGTAACACTCACTACTGACCTTCCTGGATGGCTTTTTAAATTTTAAATTTTGGGGTTTTAAATTGGTTTTAGAATTGTTTTAATTATTTAATTAGTTTGGGTTAAATATACAGACTGTATGTTTGCATTGTTCTGTCTGGTGTTTTATGTCATGTTTTGTTGTTTTTATATATGAACGAGTCCCTGCGGGGAGAGGGGGCGGTCTATAAATTTAATAAAACCTAAACCTAAACCTAAAATAAGGGGTGGGGAGAGGCAATAAGTCTGCTCCATCCTTTCCTTATCCTCTAGTTCCCTCTAGTGTCTTGCAAAGTCCCTTTATCATAAATATTTCCCAAAGAGGCTCCATTCTCCCTTGAGGAAATGACTTCTAGTTAATTCCAAATCACTCTGGACCCTTAAGCTAAATGATTCGCTTTCTAAAATCCATAATTTGAGAAATCTTTCGCTGTCTAATTCAAATCTCATCTATTTCAAAGGTTCTTTTTTTTTTAAAGCAAGTGTATTCCTCTTTTAAGGTGGGAGGAGAAGAAACTCATTTGAGGAATACAAGAAAAGCTGGCCAACGCTTTATCTTTCTAATGCAACTATAAATAAAAAAAGAAGAGAGGGAAGGAGAGGGAAGGAGAAAGAGGAAAGGAGAGGAAGATTGAGAGGGATAGGAAGAGGAGAAGAGAAGGTATGAAGGAGAAGAGGTAAAGAGGAGCAGGGGAGAGGAAGGGGAAGTAGGAAAGGGAAAAGAGAGAAGGAAAGAAGAAAGTAGAGAAGGGAGGGAGGGAGGAAAGGAAAGGTAAGTAGGGTGGCAGCAAAACAAAATTTAGGCAAGAAAAATGAAATGCACAGGTGGTACCTTGCTCAATAGTAGTAACTGTGAAAGGGATCTTGGAGTCCTAGTGGACAACCATTTATATAGGAGCCAGCCGTGTGCAGCAGCTGCTAAAAAGCCAACACAGTTCTCGGCTGCATCAACAGAGAGATGGAATCAAGATCACGTGAAGTGTTAATACCACTTTATAAGGCCTTGGTAAGCCCACACTTGGAATACTGCATACAGCTTTGGTCGCCACGATGTAAAAAAGATTTTGAGACTCTGGAAAGAGTGCAGAGAAGAGTAACAAAGAGGATCAGGGGACTGGAGACTAAAACATATGAAGAACGGTTGGAGGAACTGGGCATGTCTAGTTTAATAGAAAGAAGGACTAGGGGAGACATGATAGCAGTCTTCCAATATCTCAGGGGTTGCCACAAAGAAGAGGGAGTCAAGCTATTCTCCAAGGCACCTGAGGGTAGAACAAGAATAAATGGGTGGAAACTAATCAAGGAGAGAAGCAACTTAGAACTGAGGATAAATTTTTTGACAGTTAGAACAATGAATCAGTGGAACAGAAGTTGCCTCCAGAAGTTGTGAATGCCCCAACACTGGAAGTCTTTAAGAAGATGTTGGATATCCATTTGTCTGAAACGGTGTAGGGTTTCCTGTCTAGGCAGGGGGTTGGACTAGAAGACCTCCAAGGTCCCTTCCAACCCTGCTATTGTATTGTATTATATTTTCTTTGTTTTGCTAGAAGACACTTTGCTTCTCATCCAAGAAGCTTCTTCAGTTCTGGCTGAATGGTGGAGGGTGGAAGGATTTATCTTCCCTGCATTCATCTGATCATTAGTACTCTCTCTGAGAATCGTTGAGGCCACTTGGAGGTTTATCTGTGCTCTCAATAGTGCAAATGGGCCTGGAGACTCCTTGGGACTGCTGAAAGGACTGTGTTGTAAACTCGAGTTTGGTGCTGTTGTAGCCTTCCTCCTCAGTTGAGACAGGGATGTTTAGTCTTAATGTAGATGACCTCTTTGACCCCCATAACAATCATGACCCAGATATCTAAGGACCTCCATAGACCCTGATGAATGGGACTTGCTGGAAGCCAAAACTTGTAAGATTAATGGATAAACAGATGAAAGCTGTAGAAAATTATTTTAGTATATGCTTACTGCGGAGAAATGACCGTATGCACAGAGGTGAAATGTTTTGACACAACTCCCAATGGGAGAATGGCTGGGGAAGTTGATTGATTTTACTGAGATGGTTAAATTGACTTCTCCAGTAGAGAATAGACATTGTATACACTTATTGGTGACTGGAAGCCTCTTATGGATTTTTTTTCCCTTGTAAAAATGGAGGAGAAATGAACCTGTGATTTATGGTTTTATGGATCGTTCATTAAAAGTAGAGTAACGTGATGCAATGTTAGAGAGGCATTGCGTGGGTGGTACCTGTATGGGACAGGCAGGGTTGGGGAGGGAATCCAGGGGTCTCCGGGGGTAGAGGAAAGAAAGATCCAACCTGTTTGTAGGTGTGTGTGTGCGCACATGTGAGAGAGAGAGGGGGGGAGAGAAGGAGACTGCGTCAAGCTAGACTGGGAAAGCTGGCTGCAAGAGGAAGAGAAGCTGGGTAAGCTGTTTTGGGGGCTGATTTGGGGGGCTGATTTCAGGCCTTTTTTAGGCTGATTTTGGCTGGGAAAACAGCCTGGAAAACAGCCTTCTCTGGGGGAATTTTTGAGCCGTTTTCAGGCAATTTTCAGGTCATTTGTCATGCCTGCAGCCACCTTTTCTTTGGCCTGCCATACTTTCTATTATTCTGCTATGCATTTTCTACTGTGGGAAAATGGGAGGGTGGATTGTAAGGAGTCACATACTATGTAGCCATAACACAATTCTTTCTAGAAAGCCAAGGTCATCCTTTGTCTCTGCGCCTCTGCACCTGACCGGAACTGGGTGGGTGGAACTGCCAGCATGGCAGTGGGAGATTGGGCCATGTGATGGACCAGTGGGTATTGGGTGGGGGGGAGAGATCTTGAACTTTCAACTAGGTGGGGAACACTGGGAAGCTTTCAGATTTGGGTTTTCCCAGATGTGCTAATATGGCTATCTTCATAAATTGGAACTTTGAGCAATACTTTGCCTTGGACTCTGATTTAATTTGGGATGCTATTTGGAACCCTGACATCATTTTCAGGCTGATTTTGGCAAGAAAAACACCCTGAAAAATGACTCTTTGGGGGCATTTTTCAGACCATTTTCAGACCATTTTGGGGGGTTCATTTTGGCCACAAAAACTGGCGGGATGGGACCAGCCAGTGATCTGATTTGCCGGTTCTCTGAACTGCACAGAATCAGAACAACCAATTCAGGTGAACCAGTCCAAACCAGCTGCATCCCACCTCTGAGTCTCCTGCTTGAACAGGGGGTTGGACTAGAAGACCTCCAAGGTCCCTTCCAACTCTTTTATACTGGTCTTCGCACTTTCCTTGTCTGATGCACTAAAACCTGAATCCTATTTGGTCTTCACAGACTGGGTGGAGGACCTTGGTCCTCCTTCTTAACCTTTCCTGAATCGAGATATTGCTGGATTTCACATTGCCCTGTATCTCAACCCTTCATGTTATGCTAGAAGGAACAGCAGAAGAAAATGTAGCACAGATCTTCAAAAGGGAAGCAACAGAAGGAGAATGCCGTGACCTTGAAAACAGATAATCAGATCAAAGCTTCTCCAAACCATCCTATGATAGACAAGGAAATCCCGGGACCTTTCCATTTGCTTTGAAGCCGGCCCCGGGTATCAGGTGGGGTCAGACATGGGTCACCATCTATCAATAAATGGGAAGATGGTGATTCAAGAAGCTGTGGGTTTTTTTATGAGAAAATCGAATTTTAAGAGAAGAAAGTGGAAAACGGGCGTGAGGTAATTTTGGTCAAAGTCAGAGGTTGTGATAAAACAAATTTCCCTTTGTCAATTTGCTAGTGAATTGTGGAAGGGGAATGAATTTCCCCTATCCATGTATGTTTTTACTGGATTATAAGGTATTATAAAATACAAACTATTTTCCAAGGCACCTGAGGGTAGAACAAGAAGCAATGGGTGGAAACTAATCAAGGAGAGAAGCAACCTAGAATTGAGGAGAAATTTCCTGACAGTTAGAACAATTAATCAGTGGAATAGCTTGCCTCCAGAAGTTGTGAATGCTCCAACACTGGAAGTCTTTAAGAAGAGAATAGATAACAATTTGTCTGAAGTGGTGTAAGGTTTCCTGCCTAGGCAGGGGGTTGGACTAGAAGGCCTCCAAGGTCCCTTCCAACTCTTTTATGCTATTCTATTCTAGGACAGGGAGAGGGAAGGGGAAAGGGCAAAGAAAAGTGAGGAAGGGTGGGGAAAGAAAAAGAAGCACTGACTTCTATCTGTTATAGTAGAATAAAGCATTAACAACAAATCACAACTTTTTCTTTTGCCGTAATAGTATTATTGGAAGAAATGTCCTTCGGGGTTCAGTTCTAAGTGGGGAAAAAGACATTGGATTCATGGAAGTTGCTTGGAAAGATGGTTTTAATGGTGGACAGGATCACGTGACTTGAAGATGTTGGGGGAAGAAGAAAAGGGGAAGAGAAGCTGAGAGTGCCCTGGTTTTGTGCCCTCTCTGGGCTTTTGAATTTGAGCTTGCATTCTGATTGGTTATCAGACTCCCATGGGGCCCTGCAGAGGCAAATCTGTAGGCTGTCCTGAATCCCAGGCTTGGTTGATTCTTGCTGGGTGATGATGTAACGAAAGGGCTTTGGGATTCCTATTATGGCTCTGCCTGAAGGAGGTAGATCTTTGTTATGTAGAATAGACTGGCTCAGGCCTTAATGGCCCATTGACAAAGGTGGGGAGGTTGAATTTCTGCCTCCCTTTTAGGGGAAATATTCTGCCCTTTTAATATTTCCTAAAATATCTCATTTTCCTAGGAGAGGGGTGGGTGTTAACTTCCTACAGTATGAACCAGTCATTTCTACAAAAAGTCTAATCTGTAAAACCCAGAATCAAAGTTTCATTCTTTTCCATGTCAAGCACAAAGTTCAGAAGAGGTTTCCATGTGGAAAAAAAAAGTACTTACCGTATTTTTCGGAGTATAAGACGCACCTTTTTCCCTCAAAAAAAGGTGAACATCTGGGTGTGTCTTATACACTGAATACAGCATTTGTGGCCTCCTGAAACCCCGCCCCCTTTGCAAAAATGGTCATGCATAGCCTTTAGAAGGCTTCCAGAGTGTTCCTGGGAGCTGGGGAGGGCAAAACTGAGCGAAATATGGACTGTTTTTTGCTCCTTTTTGGCCCCCCCTGCCTCCATCAGCACTCTACAAGCCTCCTAAATGCTATCTGTTGTGGCCCAGCAGGAGCCGTTGGAGTTGCCACCAGACTCCGACAGTGAGGGTCCCTCTGAGTCGGCTCAGGAGGATGTGGAGGACCCTGGACAGGGTTCCGACTCTGAGCAGGGCGCAGAGAGACTGGTTGGCCACCAGGAGGCGCCTAAGGCATGGAGCAGTGGTGAAAGCCAAAGGAAGGGGGCTCCTGATGTCATGCCTTGGAGCAGTGGGGAGGAGTCACAGGACAGTGAGTCAGACATCAGCAGTGAGCTATTAGATGCTTGTTACCGGTGTGCTACCCAGCGAAAGGAGCAATTGAGCAATTACAGGAGGTAATTGCTCTCAGCTGCTGATAATTAGACTCCTCTCCAGACTATAAAGGGACTGCTTGTGGACACACCCTTTGCAGGAATCAACTGATCATTGGAGTTGGAGAAGCTCAGATCTGTGTCGTACTTTGGCAGGCTGGATTGCTGCCAAAGGATTTACCTGGATTGCTGCCAATCCGTTCCCTGGGCCTTAGCAGGCAGGAGTGCTGCTAAGGTGATTATCTGGAGCTTGGTAGCTGGATTGCTGCCAAGGGGTGTCGCTGTAGCTGGATTGCTGCCCAGAGTGCTATCTTGACCTTGGCAGGCTGGATTGCTTCCAAGGTTGAGCCTGTATGTCAATAAACATCTGGAAGAGACTTTGTGTCGGAGTGACTTGGTATACCAGAGCGGGGGGGGGGGGGTCAGAACAGCTATCCATGCCCCTTTTTTGACAAAAAACTGGCCCACTTTTTGCGAGAAATGGGCCGTTTTGGGGAGGTATGCATAGTGCAAAAAAAATACGGTATGTTCTTTTCTTTAAGCAGAGTAGTCAATTTTGTCATTTCATCCAACTCAGCTTTTGCAGACCTTCTTCTCTCGTTGGAATCAAAGTGTCCTTCCATTTTTGCGCATACAGTAATCTAGCTGCCGTTCACATATATAGTAACTACGTTCCCAATTTTTTCTCCAATTCTTTTTCCATTAGGCCCAAGAGGAAAAATTCTGGTTTCATATTTATCTCCATTTTCAGGTTTTTCCTTATTAGGATACAAATCCTAGTCCAATTTTTTTTTTTTTTTTTTGCTTTATTACATATCCACCATAGTAGTAAAAGATGCCTTCTTTGTTTTTACACTTCCAAAATACATTTGACATATCTTTATACATTTTAAATAACTTATCTGGTGTTAAATACCAACAATATTTTCCCTAACATGGTGCTCACCAGCCAAGTTGGGACACATTTTAATATTCACAAATAGCATGGCTGGGTTTGCTAGGGGATTATATAGGAATTGTAATCCCAATTTATTTCGAAAACAACAAACTGGAATATAACAGGTAGTTCTCCAAGTGAGGTTAAGTAAGTCGTAGTAACCAGTGGTGGGATTCAATTTTTTTTACTATAGGTTCTGTGGGCGTGGTATGGTAGTGTGGTGTGGCTTGGTGGGTGTGGCTTGGTGGGCATGGCAGGGGAAGGATACTGCAAAATCCCCATTCCCTCCCCACTCCTGGGGGAAGGATACTGCAAAATCCACATTCCCTCCCCACTCCTGGGGGAAGGATACTGCAAAGTCTCCATTTCCTCCCCAGTTCAGGGAAAGGATACTGCAAAATCTCCATTCCGGCCCACTCCTGGGGGAAGGATACTGCAAAATCCCCATTCCCTCCCCACTCCTGGGGGAAGGATACTGCAAAATCCCCATTCCCTCCCCACTCCTGGGGGAAGGATACTGCAAAGTCTCCATTCCCTCCCCAGTTCAGGGAAAGGATACTGCAAAATCTCCATTCCGGCCCACTCCTGGGGGAAGGATACTGCAAAATCCACATTCCCTCCTCACCCCACTAACCTGCTTTCCAGCTCCGTTCTCCTGTGCAGGGCAACAAAAGAAGATCAGCTGGGAAATACACCATGTAAACCAAGCGGAGAGAGTGGAAGGGAGAAAGGGAGAGGAAAGGAGGGAGAGAGGGGATAGGAGAGAGGGAAGCAGAAGGGAGGAAAAGAGTAGGAGAGAGAGAAGGAGTGGAAAGAGGAGAGAGGAGAAGGACAGAGGAAGGGGAAGTAGAGAAGAGAGGGATGGTAGAGCGAAAAAAGGAGGTAGGGAGGAGGAGAGAGGGAGAGGAGGTAAGGCAGCGGTGAAATAGAGTACAATATGGTTTATGGAAAGCAGAAGAGCAAATGATAGTTGCTGTGGGTTGATGGTAAGAGGAACTGATACAATATTGGATAATACAAAATAGGGCTTGTTAAGATGTAATGGTATACTTGTGGTTACTTGTATGAAAATGAAAATAATAAAAACCTTTCAAAAAAAAGATCAGCTGGGAGGCAGCCAATAGATCAGGGGTGTCCAAACTTGGGAACTTTAAGACTTGTGGATTTCAACTCCCAGAATTCCCCAGCCAGCATGGCTGGCTGGGGAATTCTGGGAGTTGAAGTCCACAAGTCTTAAAGTTCCCAAGTTTGGACACCCCTGCAATAGATCGAGGGCAGAGCCAGACAGAGGTAATATTTACCGGTTCTCTGAACTACTCAAAATTTCCACTACTGATTCTCCAGAACTGTTCAGAACCGGCTGAATGCCACCTCTGGTAGTAACCCAAAGAGCAGTTCCAACAGTGGTTGATCCTTGGAGTTGCAACTTGAAAACTTGTGGAGGGCTGTATCCCTGCCACGCCAGTGGAGAAGTTGCATAGAAACATAGAAAAGTTTTTTAAAAGAAACTAACAGCAGAAACACCTAGTGGTCGCCCCTCACGTCTGCCTTTGAGTTTGTTTTATGTTTTGTTCGTTTGTTTCTAGTTCTTATTTCTATATTTTATTTATTTATTATTTTATTTTTAATATTTGGACGCTGTCAGGTGTGCAATCTTCGGCTTGGCACCTCACCAGCATCCTGCCATCAAAGGCTAGGGAGGAATGAATTAATGGGCAATAAACCTGTGTCTGTTTGTGAGGGAGGAAATGACAATTAATCGGCGGAGCAGCTTTTATTTAAGGGAATTTGTTTAGAATGCAAATCCAGTTTGACTTACCTTGAAAAAGAGCAAAGTGATGGGAAGCAAGCTCATATAGCCTGTTGCAACACACGGGGAGTCCTCAATTTACGACCGATCATTTAGTGGCTATTTTAAGTAAAAACTACAACTCACAGTCTCCTGGGGATTGTTCCAAGGTCACCCAGTGAGCTTACATGCCTAAGGTGGGACTAGAACTCACAGTTTCCTAGTGATTGGTCCAAAGTCACCCAGCCGGCTTCAATACCTAAGGTGCAGTGGTGGGTTTCTACCGGATCACACCGGATCGCACGATCCGGTTGGAGAATGAACCCGGAAGTAATTTCCTGCCCCGCCCCCTTGGTGTTTTTTGCATTGGGGCTGACTCCCCGCCGCCACCGCTGCGCTACCTCATGTTCCTTGTCTTCTGGCCGCGGCCCCACTCCGTGGAAAACATAGGCGCAATTACAGCCCGGAGCAGGAGCAAAGCCCCTTTCCCAACTGGCCTTTCCTTGCTTGGAGGGCTTCGGAGGGAAGCTTCTGCAGAAGCCCGAGCGAGTGACAACAAGTTCCCACCGTTACGAAGTCTCGGAGGCTGTAATTTTCTGAGCTGTGCGCGCGCGTCTGTTTTCCACGGCGTGATGATCTCCGGAATCATTGCTGGCCGCGCAGAGCCTCGCCGCTGCTCTATGACTGCAGAATGCTGCCAAATACCATAAATGCAGGCCAGTTGTTGAGTGTTTCAAATGTGATTGGAACACTCAACAAGGTGACCACAGTGTGTGTGTGTGAGTCAGACAGACAGACAGACAGACAGAGGAACAGAGAGAGGGAGTGAGGGAGGGAATCAGAGAGAGACTGACAGACACACACACACAGAGACAGACAGACAGAGAGAGACAGAGAGGGGGAGGGAGGGAGAGAAAGATAGACAGACAGAGAGAGAGACACACAGTGTGAGTGATTAAGTGAATGAGTGAGAGACAGATACACCCACATACACAGAGTGACAGAGAGAGAGGAAGGGAGGGGAGAGAGACAGAGGGAGAGACAGAGACAGACGGACAGACACACACACACACACACACACAGAGTGAGTGAGAGACAGACACACACACGCACAGAGTGACAGAGATGGGGGAAAGAGGAGAGAGAGACAGAGATACAGAGAGAGAGACAGACAGATAGACACCCAGAGAAAATGACAGAGGGAGACAGAGGGAGGGAGGGAGGGAGAGAGAGACAAAGAGCCAGAGAGAGAGAGAGAAAGAAAAAGAAAAAAAGAAAGTGGGAGAGAGAGATGAAAGAAAGAAAGAAAAAGAACTTATGACCACAATTGAGCCCAAAATTTTGGTTGCTATGCAAGAGCTTCGTTAAGTGAGTTTCACCACATTTTCCAAGTTAGCCATGCCCACCTGGTCACATGACTGCCAAGCCACTCCCAGCAGGTCACATGGCCGGCAAGCCACTCCCACCAGGTCACATGGCCGGCAAGCCACTCCCACAAAGGAGGCCACACCCACAGAGTAGGTTCCAAAAAAATTTGAAACCCACCACTGCTAAGGTGGGACTAGAACTCACCATCTCCTGGTGAATGGTCCAAAGTCACCCAGCCAGCTTTCATGCCTAAAGTGGGACTAGAACTCACAGTGTCCTGGTGATTGGTCCAAAGTCAACCAGTTGTTTTTATGGATAAGGCAGGATTAGAACTCTCTGTCTCCTGGTGACTGGCTAAAAGTCACCCAGCTGGCTTTCATGCCTAAGGCAGAACTAGAACTCACCGTCTCCTGGTTTCTAGGCCAGCACTTTAACCACTACACCAAACTGACTCTAAAATTTCCCAGTGAAGAATCCTCCAAAATAGAAATAGAATCAGTTCAAGAGATGGTGTAATAAATTTTGTACATGAGGTAGGAATTCAGGGGGCCTTTTGGTATTATAGTCAAAAGAATGGAAATACCTGCAGAGTATTTTCAAAGAAGTTCCGCAGAGCTTCCAGGACACCTTTATGGGACTTTTTTGACCATACATTCAGGACAGGGCTGCTTAGACTGATCTGGGATATACCGGTATATAAATAAGCGGAAAAACAATACTTCTCTGCTGTGATTATCAAAAGAGTAATATAAATAAAGGATAGAGACAAAGGCCTAAGGAACCTTATTGCCATTGCGTGTCAAAAGCATGGGGCGCAGAGGGGGTCATTCGCAGGCATGCCCACACCCATAATTCTATGCGTGCAAACCCCCCCTTGCGTGCATGTGCGCACAACCCTCCCCTGTGTATGTGTGTGTGACCGGAGGCCCTCTGGAGGCTTCTGGAGGCTTCAGGACGCTTCCCTGAAGCCTCCAGAGGGCCAAAATTCTGTTCCCAAACTTCCAGGTTTCCCGTACGGCCGTTTTTCACCCACTGGAGGCTTCAGGAGGCTTCTCTGAAGCCTCAGGAGAGCAAAAAACAGCCAAAAATGAAGGCCAAAGTCAGCTGGCCAGCGCGCGCATGCGCGCTGCAGCTGACAGGGAAATGCCTCGCGTGCCCTAACAAATGGCTCCCCATCACGGGCCTGCGTAGGAGCTAAATGGTTGAATTGAGTTACAAGATTGAATTTAGCAGTCTTAGAGGGACTTCATTAAAGTTCTCGCCTAGAACTGTGGAAGATGAAATAGAATACCAAGGATGTCTCTGAAGAGGAAATGTTGTTGAAATAATCAAGTAACTTGTGTAATATAACTAGGTGTTTGCCATCTAAGAGCTTCTGATATATATGTATGTATGTATGTGTATGTATGTATGTATGTATGTATGTATGTATGTATGTATGTATGTATGTATAGTGTTGCATTTGTGCTGATAAATAAATAAAGGGAGAGTAGTATAGATCTATTTCAAGCTATTTAGCTCTCATCAGCTAGCCATACTCTTACTGGGATTCGAACCTGGGCTGTTTTTACATGTTAGGCAGTTGTATTAGCCTCTAAGCCACAGTCTCTCCTCCCTTATCAGCTGAGCCAAGGAAATGATTAAGTGTTATGTCAAAGCACCTGGTATGCCCAAATATGGGAGGGAGCATACTGCTTCCCTTTTGCCTTTCAGCTCCACCCTAGGAGCCTTCCAGGCAGGAAACCATTTTTGTGTGGCATTCAAATTCCAGTAACGGTATGGCTAGCTGATGAGAGCTAAATAGCTTGAAATAGATCTATACTAGTCTCCCTTTATTTATTTATCAGCACAAATGCAAGACAAAAATGGTTTTCTAGATATATATGAATATATCTCTATATGAAATCCTTTGGCCACCTAATGAGAAGGAAGGACTCACTGGAGAAGAGCCTAATGATGGGAACGATGGAGGGCAAAAGAAGAAGGGGATGAAAGTTCCATTCCCGAACTTCCAGGTTTCCCGTAGGGCCATTTTTCACCCACCAGAGACTTCAGGAGGCTTCAGGGAAGGTACTGGATGGAGTAACTGAAGCAGTCGGGGTGAGTTTAAATGGACTCCAGAGGATGGTAGAGGACAGGAAGGCCTAGAGCAGTGCTTCTCAATTATTTTCTGTCATGCCCCCCCTAGGAAGAAGAAAACATTTCGCGCCCCCCCCCCACGCGACTGTAAATAGTATCATTTGTCTATAAAATTGTTATAAGTACACCTCTGCATAACACTGTATTGAATAATGCAACGCTTCCGACGAGAAGTCAGATGCTGGGTGACACTGTTGTGTCTTATCTACCAGAGAGTTAAGACCCACTAAAATTGATTGGCTTTGCTTCCAATTTGGGCCTTCCAATGAAGCTGCAAAGCAACGCGGGCTGCCCCGGTGGCATCCAATCTTTCTTTCATGTTTGGTTTCCGAAGTCCCGCACAGCGCCCGGGGCCAGGCCGGCCTTTCTGCCGTCCTTTCCTTCGCCGGATGGGGGCTGCCAAAAGAAGGGAGCGCCCCCTCCGCCCGACCGCTTTCCTTTCGCTTTGAGACTGCAGGTCAGTCATTTGGTCGGCGGGCGGGCTGCAGGGTAGCCTGAGCAAGAGGCTGGTCAGCGTGAAGGGACGTCCGCGCCCACCAGGCGGCCAGTTGCAGGGCGCGGATCCCGCTCGGAGAAGGCGGAGCGGCAGCTCCTCCCTCAGCCAGGAGCCAGTGGGGGCTGGTCGGACAGGCAACCTTGTCGAGAAACTCCAGTCCGCCGCCTTCGCCGCCAGTTAGCCCAGAGGAGACGCAAGCGAAGCCACAAAGACCTCTTTGAGCACCCCCTCGCAGCCGCCCGCTACTCTTCATCCCCAGAGCAAGCGAGGGTTGCAAGAGGAGATTTACACACGGGCTGAGCCCACTTGAAAGCAAACTGTTGAACGTGGTGGCGGGACCCAGCCTGTTGCTCCTGGCTCCTCGTTTGCACCCAGATGGAAAGGGAGCCTTCGCGCCCCCCTTTACGGAGCCTCGTGCCCCCCCTGGGGAGGGCGCCCCACTATTTGAGAAGCACTGGCCTAGAGGAACATTGTCCATGGGGGGTCATGATGGGTTGGACACGATTTAACAACAATAACTTCCATATCCGTCTGTCTCTCTATCTCTGTATCTCTATGTATCATCTATATCTCTTTATCTATCTATCTATCTATCTATCTATCTATCTATCTATCTATCTATCTATCTATCTATCCTAAGAAAGGTTTCCATTCTTCCGAGGTTAGTAAAATGAGGACCCAGATTGTTGGGGCCAATATGCTGACATTGTAAACTGCTTAAAGAGGGCTGTCAAGGACTATGAAGTGGTATATAAGTCTAAATGCTATTGCTATCTATCATCTATATCTATCTATCTATCCATCCATCCATCCAACCGTCTATCTATCCATCATCTATCATCATTCTATCTATCTATCATCTATCTATCTATGTCCCCGTCCCCCCGGTGTGTGTGTGTGTGTGTTTGTGTGTTTGTGTATTTTCCCCTTAGGAACAGCTCAAACATCCAGGCCTCTGGTATTTCTTAGCATTTACTCAATTATTTTCTAACTTTGAGTAAATGCTAAGAAATGTAAAAAAAAAAAATCCACAGAGGGGCAACATGAGAAAGAGTTTTGAAATTGGTGGGAATGAAAGAATTAGACTTTTAAATCACAGATGGAAATGATTTTCAAGTTGTACCAAAGGACGTTTCTGCCCTCTGCTGGGAAATGAGCTGCATTACAGGCCGTCTCTTGGGTATTGTTCAACCAACGTTCTGCCGTCGGAGAATTGTGGAAATCTCTTCCCAAAACATCTAAAGAATATATTGAGGGAAGAGACCACAACTGAATGGCTTATTTAAAGTTCTTTTTAGCATGTAGTATACAGGTAGTCATCAACTATCTGAATTTCTCCCTAGGACTTAGCTTTCAGCTGAAGATTTGGTCTAATGCTTAAGGCACTAGGCTAGAAATCAGGAGATGGTGAGTTCTAGTCCTTAGACATGAAATCCAGCTGGGTAACTTTGGCCCAATCATCAGGAGACTGTGAGTTCTAGTCCTGCCTTAGGCATGAAATCCAGCTGGGTGAAATTGGCCCAATCACCAGGAGACTGTGAGTTCTAGTCCTGCCTTAGGCATGGAAGCCAGCTGGGTGAAATTGGCCCAATCACCAGGAGACTGTGAGTTCTAGTCCTGCCTTAGGCATGAAAGCCAGCTGGGTGAAATTGGCCCAATCACCAGGAGACTGTGAGTTCTAGTCCTGCCTTAGGCATGAAAGCCAGCTGGGTAACTTTGGGCCAATCACCAGGAGACTGTGAGTTCTAGTCCTGCCTTAGGCATGGAAGCCAGCTGGGTAACTTTGGGCCAATCACCAGGAGACTGTGAGTTCTAGTCCTGCCTTAGGCATGGAAGCCAGCTGGGTAACTTTGGGCCAATCACCAGGAGACTGTGAGTTCTAGTCCTGCCTTAGGCATGGAAGCCAGCTGGGTAACCTTGGGCCAGTCTCTCACAGCCCAACCCATTTCAAGGGATTATTATTGTGCAGACAAGTTAGGAATGTTAGATATGTTCACACCTTGACTAACTTCTAAAAGTAACAAAGGCACGATAAAAATATAATAAATAAATAAGTGAAATTAAGGCAGATTTTTACCGAAGTTCATTTTTGTTTCTTGTGGATGGATAAAAAGATGGAATCTGTATTTTTCCGAATCTCCACCTTCATTTGTTCTAGTGGGAAAATATGTCAATCTTCTCTCTTTCTTTCTTTTTTTACTTTCTTTTTTTTCTTTTTCATTTCTTTTTCTTTTTTTGATAGGAGCTGTTTTGGTAAAAAGCTATTGTGATTAGAAAATGATTTAGAGCGGTACTCCGCGACTTTAAGATGGGTGGACTTCAACTCCCAGAATTCAGAATCAGAGAAACACTGATGAAGAGGATAAGTGTGAACTACATTAACTAATGAAAAGATTTAACATTCTCAAGGACACTTTACATCCAGGTCCCCCAAAAATCAAAAGGCATGTAAAAGAAAAAAAAAGAGGTGGAGCTTTGATCATGTTGTTGTGGCTATCATTTTGACTTTTTCAATCTGCACATGTCCCAAGAGGCTAAAGTTCAGCAATCACACCCACACACACAGACACAAAATGTACTTAACTCTTGTTTCGTCCTATGTTGTTGGGCTCCAGTCCCTGACGTGCAGTCAGGGGAGGCAGGAGAAGCACAGCCTCACCACTGTCATCATGAAAAGAAAAAAAATGTATAAGGAAAAAGGAGAGAGCTGAGGTCAGGCTGAGCTAGTTGCTGCCTCACCGTGGATGACTCTGCTTAACTGTTTAAAAAAGCCTCTAAAAAAGCGCCCTCTACTATGAGGCAGGAGAACTGCATGCCTCATCTAGTCTGACTTTAGGCGTTTTATGATCACTCGAGCAGAGTTAAGCAAGGGTTAAAAGCCTAAAAATTCCTGATGTAGGTGAGGCGTGCAGTTCTCCTGCCTCATAGTAGAGGGTGCTCATTTGGGCGGGGCTTCTTCAGAGGACCCGAGGCAAGAGCAGAGTTGAAATCCTCTCTGAAACAGCTGGAAAAGGTACGTGTGGGTTGGAGGGAAGGGGAGGAATTCAAACTTCAAATTTCAAAGTGTAGTTTGATTGCAGGCAGAGCCATGTTGCCTTTTCAAACCTGTAATCAGTGAAGTTGGGCTGGATCCTTCCAGGGCTGGGGGAAAGTGTGTGTAGTCCAATCCAACTTGTGTGTGTGTGTGTGTGTGTGTGTGTGTGTGTGTGTGTGTGTTTGAGAGGGGGGAGGGAGGGAGAGAAGGAGGAAGGAGGGGAAGGGAGAAGAAAAAGAAAAAGAAAGAAGGAATCCTTTTTCACAAAGGAGAAAAACAAATGCTGTCACTTTAAATTGGAACTGAGCATGCCTGGCTGTGGAATTCTGGGAGTTGAAGTCCACAAGTCTAAAAAAATTTGAAACCGACCACTGGGTCAGTGCCTTACCAGCCATAAACCTCACCGCACGTCACTGGCTCCAACGCTTTCTTCTTTGGATTGGAGAAATGAAGAACCATCAAAGATTGTTCTGACCAAGGTTTCCCAAGAACATGAAGCAGACTCCTTGTCCCGACAAAAAACCCTTTTATTCATTGACTGTGAATTCTGCTCATTCACATCCAACAAAGTCTTTCAAAGGAGGATTTACAGTCACAGACCTTATCTGGCTTGGAGAGCTGCCAGGCCGATATCTGCAAAACTTAGCAAGGAATCTCGGAGAGTCATGAACCGATTAAGTGAACTAATGGTCTCCTGCAAACTCCACTCCCCTTTCGCTCCTCTTTTATTTCCTCTGGGAGGGGCCATTCATTGTCCACCTGTGGCCTTACTCCCAAGTCAACCTCTGTTCCTTAGCTCTTCCCTTCGTCTGGCCACTCTGCACATGTGCACACTGGGAACAGGCTCCAGCTATTCTTCTGCCTCACTGATGTCTGACTCCGAAGGCAGCTGATAACTGGCATACGGCCCTGGCCCCATCTCTGCCTCTGACACAGAGCCCTCATCAGAGCCTTCCCCAGACTCCAGGACTGGCCCATCTTCCTTCCCAACCTCCTCACTGTCCGAATCTGCTGCCAGCTTGGCGGGCCGCTGGCGGGCCACAACAAAAATACATGATTGTATTCCTTCCCTCGCCCCAACATCGGAGAAAAATAAAACCAGAGACATTTTTTTTCTCTTTCTTTCTCTTTTGTTTTTCTTTTTGAAATTTACAAGGAAAATTACACATTACAAGGAGAAGTTCAACCAAGGTCCATTCGCTATAATACAAGATTGGGGGAAATCCCATTAGATTCATTTTTTAAAAAAAAACAGAAAACATCATAAAATTGTACATCAGTACCCAAGGCATTATGAAATATTCTTTGGAGCAAGAACAAAATGTGCAAGAAAGCCAAGGCAAGTTCAGCAAATGAAAAGAACCAGTTCACGCCAGATAATAATGCTTTGTTTGGCTGGGTCCAGAGTAAATGGCGTTGAACCAGCTTCCCCGTTAAGTAGGGCATCCCATTTAAATCATCTTAAATATTCCTCAGATTCAACAAAATGAGAATATTAGGTTTCGTCCGCCATTTCACCCAGTGGCTTGATGCAACAGGCAGAAGCAGCGGTGTCCACAAGGTGCAATTAAGAAATTAAGGAGCTCACGGAAAAACAAGAAGCACGACAATCAGGGGTGGCATTTGGTTACTTTCTCTACCTACAAATGTCGCAAATGTGAGCGCGCCCATCCACGCATGCGCTCAGCCTTTCGTGCATGAGCTTTGGCTTGAAAACGTTCCTCAATAGGATGGCATAGAGCTGGGGCGGGTGGACAAGCTCACCCGCGATTTCCACTACTGATTTGGGCGAACCAAATACCACCTCTGACGTCGATCGAATTGCCACGGCTGCCATTTTGACTTTTTTTGACCCTATCCTGCAGACCACCACCCCAAATAGAAGAGAACACAACCACTATTTGTAGAATACACAGTTGTTGGGCATGAGTTGCTCAAAGGACAGCTCTTCAGATCAGCCTTTCTCCGGCTTGGTGACTTTTAAGGCATGTGAAGAGTTCCCAGAATTCCCCAGCCAACCATTCAGCAGCCACGGGGAATTCTGGGAGTTGAAGTCCGCATGCCTTAAAGAGGCAAAGCTGAAGAAACACTGCTTTGGATTCATCTCTATCTAGGGATAAAAGGTTCCGATCCAACCGTAGTTAATGGTTGGCTATATTAATTGTAGATTCGTGATGGTTGGGAATAGGTATAGAGGGTAGAACAAGAAGCAATGGGTGGAAACTAATCAAGGAGAGAAGCAACTTAGAACTGAGGAGAAACTTCCTGACAGTTAGAACAATTAATCAGTGGAACAGAAATTGCCTCCAGAAATTGTGAATGCCCCAACACTGGAAGTCTTTAAGAAGATGTTGGATAGCCATTTGTCTGAAACGGTATAGGGTTTCCTGCCTAGGCAGGGGGTTGGACTAGAAGACCTCCAAGGTCCCTTCCAACTCTACTATTGTATTGTATTGTATTGAATAGAACAGGATAAAAAGAGCTTCAACGTTTATTACTGCTTCCATCCACAGATTCACACAACCCATTCGGTGTGGCTTGAATAAACATTCAGGTATTGCCACGAAGGCAGCTGGGCGACTTTGGGGCATTCTGTCTTTCTCAGCCAAGCCCACCTCACAGGGTTGTTGTTAGGGGGGAAATAGGAGGAGGAAGGTGTGTTGGATACGTTTGCTGCCTTGAGGCATTTTTTAAAATCATAAGAAAAGCGGGACATAAGCAGATAAATGCATAAATAGCAATCAGTCATGCAAAATCTCTCTGCAATATATTTGGAAACTCATACAGGCAGTCCTCGACTTACGACCATAATCTATGTTGCTAAGCGAGACGTTTGTTAAGTGAGTTTTGCTCCATTTTCCTTGCCGCAGCTGTTAAGTGAATCACTGCTGTTGTTCAGTTGGTGACACGGTTGTTAAATGAATCTGGCTTCCCTCATTGACTTTGCCTGTCAAGAAGGTCGTAAAAGGGGATCACACGACACTGCAACCGTCATAAATGTGAGTCAGTTGCCCCAAGCCTCTGAATTCTGATCATGTGACCGTGGGGATGCTGCACTAGTCGTAAGTGTGGAAAACGGTCATGTTACCTTTTTCCGTGCCGTGGTAACTTTGAACGGTCGCTAAAGGAACTGTTGTAAGTCGGGGACTACCTGTACATTTCTCTGCCTCATTGGATATGGATTGTTTTCCTAACATTGTTAGCAACAAATATATCTTGATTACTCTCATAATATACAACTAACTTAGTCCACAAAGGTGCCGAGTCATGCTTCCAAAATAAACTTTTAGAATAGAATAGAATAGAATAGAATAGAATAGAATAGAATAGATGAGATGAGATGAGATGAGATTAGAATAGAATGAGAAAAAAATAGAATAGAATAGAATAGAATAGAATAGAATAGAATAGAATAGAATAGAACAGAACAGAACAGAACAGAACAGAACAGAATGACAAAGAAGAATGGAATGGAATGGAATGGAATAGAATAGAATAGAACAGAACAAGAAAGAAGAATGGAATGGAATGGAATGGAATGCAATGGAATAGAATAGAATAAGAAAGAAGAATAGAATAGAATAGTACAGAATGAGAAAGAAGAATGGAATGGAATGGAATGGAATGGAATGGAATGGAATGGAATGGAATGGAATGGAATAGAATAGAATAGAATAGAATAGAATAGAATAGAATAGAATAGAATAGAATAGAATAGAATAGAATAGAATAGAATAGAATAGAATAGAATGACAAAGAAGAATAGAATGGAATGGAATGGAATGGAATAGAATAGAATAGAATAGAATAGAATAGAATAGAATAGAACGAGAAAGAAGAATAGAATAGAACAGAATGAGAAAGAAGAATAGAATGGAATGGAATGGAATAGAATAGAATAGAATGACAAAGAAAAATAGAATGGAATGGAATGGAATAGAATAGAACAGAACAGAATGAGAAAGAAGAATAGAATAGAATAGAATAGAACAGAATGAGAAAGAAGAATAGAATAGAACAGAACAGAATAAGAAAGAAGAATAGAATGGAATAGAATAGAATGAGAAAGAAGAATAGAATAGAATAGAATAGAATAGAATAGAATAGAATAGAATAGTAGAATAGAATAGAATTCTTTATTGGCCAAATAAAGGATGGAAGATTTTGTACATCCAGACGAATGTAACTGAAAAAGACATCTAAGGATTAATTTAGAGGCATTTCCAATTAAACTTGCAATATTTCAGAATTGTGTTGTTGTTTTTTATTGAAGTATTGCAGATTAACATATTTATTTGTTTATTTATCCCATTCCTATGTATTTCTCTTCTTGTTTTCCTTTTACAAACATGGGTTTGCAAACACATTAACTTCATTCTTTTGCAGCCCGTGTTGTTGAGCAGAAATGCTGATTGGTAATAGAACCCATGCTTCACATTCACCAATTTCCAACTTTTGACAAAAATCTATCTTTTTAACTCCCCCGGGGGAGAGAAAACAACTGGACAGCCCTTATAAATCAGCACTGGCAAACTTCCAGATGCACGGACCAATTCCCACAATCCTCTGCTCAATGGCTTTGCTGGCTAGGGATTCTGGGAGTTGAAGTCCGAGCGCTGAGAAATGGCGGCTACATCTTACCGCAAAATAATGTCGAGCTAAACTGATCTGATCTGCTGCAGGTCAGTTTCTTCCAACATCCCCAAAGCCCCTGCGTGCAAACTCAATTTAATTGGTGTGTCGGACATAAGTTTCCACCTATTAATATAATATCAACTTGCCTGTTCCAATGCTGACGATGACAATTGAGTTACATTTTGGACTCTAGTTCAGGGGTCAACAAAGAGCCACAAAGGTCCTAATTGAAAAGCCCTATCTATTGTGGAGCTGAACAGAAAACCCGCCCCTTACCATAGAGTCTCCTCTTGGCACGCCCTGCTTCTCTCTCCCCACCCCCCACCCCCGCCCAACAGGAAGCTCCTCTCAAAATTGTGGTGCCGACTGGTGGCAGGGAGCCGCAGCAGAGGGATGAAAGAGCCACATGCGGCTCCGGAGCCGCAAGTTGCTGGCCCCTGCTCTAGTTCTTTAGTCAGAAATCCACCAATTTTTCTTTTCATGCTAATCAAATGCGTCTATGAGGCATGGTCAAAAAAGTCAAGATGGCAGCACAGTCAAAGCTCCACACCTGGTGTTTCTTTCACCTGGTCATTATAATAGTCTCCTCTTGACCACACCTTGCGACACACACGCCCCTGATGTCCTTACCAGAGCTGGTCCTTGTTCTGATGGAACAGAGCGACGGGGTCCTTATCATTCAAAGAAGAGTTCATATAGTCTAACGCACTATATGGCCACTTTAAGACTTTGCGCACTTCAACTCCCAGAATTCCCCAGTCCACAAGTCTCAACGTGGCCAAGTTTGGAGACCCCTGGTCCAGTGGTGGGATACAGCCAGTTCGCACCTATTCGGGGAGAACCGGTTGTTAACTTTCTAAGCAGTTTGGAGAACCGGTTGTTGGAAGAAATCTCCTTTTGTTTTTTTCACCATTTTACAGGGCTAATCGTGTAAGGAAGGCAGGAAGGAAACATTCTGGTGTTTCTAGCCTCATCTTTATTGCCCTGCTTACAGAAACTGCCTCTCCCGTTAACCCTTATTACATTGTCACAGCTAAGGTGACGCGCCCTTCATCGTGAGTGATGTTGAGTTGGCCACGCCCACCCAGTCACATGACCACTGAGCCCCGCCTACCCAGCTGGTCATTAGGGCAGAGAACCCGTTGTTAAATTATTTGAATCCCACCACTGCCCTGGTCTAATGTCTGGATCGATCCTACCCAAGGGCTTCTTTAGCACGGAATGAGCTCAATGCAACCGCATATCAAACTTACAAATAGGCGCATGGAGTTTTACAAGTGGCATCATATGAACTTCGACAGCCATTAACGGCCCAAGGTACAATCCACCTGGGACATTATATAACGGCCTGGATCCATGGAAGCCAGTAAGACAAGTATCAAAAGTTCACAAAGTCCCATAAATTGGCAAGTCAGCGTCCAGACCATACTCAAGGTGTTAATTTCACCTCGAAAGCCCTTCATGGCCGGAGACGTGCACATTTGGGGGGGGGGGGTGGAGATAGTTTTCCCCTCCATGAGATCCTTTTTAAGACCAAAGGGTATTCAGATGACCATCAGCTAAGGCAAAAGCATTTTTTTCCCCTGCAAGAACACCAAACCTTAGGGACGAGTTTCCACAAGATAACTCAAAAAGCATTTCATCCCTTTTTTAGAAAGAAAAATTCAGAAGTGTATTTCTGATAGAAAACCGCCCGCTCTCCGTTACTTTACAAAAAGATGAACCAGAGCCTGCGGTGTGCAGTGATTGTGCGTGGCTTATAATCTTAGTTCGAAAGTTGCCTCAGATTGTGGAACGAAGAGCTGGGGAACATTTTAAAGCCACCTCCAGATCGGCTGACTTGGGAGCAATTGTCATCCTTATCCAACAAATGAAGGGCTCAGCCAAATGGGGAGAATGGAAGCTGTAGTCCAAAGCAGGCGTGGAATTAATGAATGAGCTCCATAATCCCTTGCGGGATGGAGTCTGGGTAACTGAATGGAGCCGAAGGGTTTACTGGCCGGATGCCTTTCGTGTCGCCAATGCAGAGTTCTATTCGGCAGATATAATCTCATTGTGCCGAGAGAGAGAAATACCTGCTTCCACATAGGATTGAACTCACAGCCTCCTGATTGGGAGGAGAGAGCGCCATCTCTAGACCATTGCACCACTCTAGGTGATTAACAAAGATTGCTTTTAGAGATATGAACTCACTGAGGTGTCTTGGCTCGGGCACGGTTGCATCAACAAATTGCCACACATAATCACCATGGTCAGAAGAGTGTCACCTCCTGCTTTTGGACTTGCGGGAAATAGATAGTCTTCTCTTTTCTTTTTCTTTTGTGGTGATTTTTCGATGGCTATTCTCCTATAGGCTCTCTTGCAATATTTAAAAAAAGAATGCAATCTCTACAGCCCTAATGAGAAACACCAGTGCATAAATAGAAATAAAACATCAGCAGGCAGACCTAGGTTATATTATTATCAAAAGATTTTAGTGATTTCAATCTTTTTAAAAAACACATGAGTTAGGAAACAAACTCCTCTATTTTTGCATTCTGGTAAAATATTGATCGGACTGAAATATACAAAAGCATTCGAGTGCAGCGATCGGGAGAGAGGGAACGCCATCATTTACAAGGCGGATGCATTACAAGGGATAGGTAAATGTTTTTAATCCTGAATACATCATAGGATGGTGAGGATGGGATTATTTAATTGCAAGCTTTTTACAGGTGACCTTGGTGAGAAGACGCAACCGTGTTAGATCTCGGGGGACACATTCGACTATGGAAAGAGGATCTTTTTTTAAAAAATTATTGATTTATTTTACCAATCAGCACCCAAGCTATACCTCTCCTGTCTTACGAGGGAGTCACAAAATATTTCAACTGCACAACTAACTTGGCCGCCAATGAGATCAGTGTTTCTCAACCTTAGTCTCTTTAAGATCAGTGGACTTCAACTCCCAGAATTCCCCAGCCACCTATGCTTTCTGGGAGTTGAATTCTGGGAGTTGAAGTCCATTCATCTTAAAGAGGCTACGGTTGAGAAACACTGAGGTAGACCTTCCATGATCTTGCAAGACCTCAACGCAATTTAAGAACAAATCGCTTGGACTATCTCATCCAACTTGTTGGTTCTAATTGTAGTCCTCAGCATGCTTGTAGGATGTCTCAAGTTCTGACCGAGGCTTCCCAAGAGCATAAAGCAAACTCCTTGTCCCGACAAAAAAACCCTTTTATTAATTTACGGTGAATTCTGCTCAGTCACATCCAGCAAAGTCTTTTGAAGGAAGATTTACAGTCACAGACCTTATCTGGCTTGAAGAGCTGACAGGCCGAGTCTCGGAGACTCACAAACCAATTACGCGAACTAATTGTCTCCTGCAAACTCCACTCCCCTTTCGCTCCTCTTTTATTTCCTCTGGGAGGGGCCATTCATCGTCCACCTGTGGCCTTACTCCCAAGTCAACCCCTGTTCCTTAGCTGACATTTTAAAGCCACCTTCATGGTGGATCTCCAGATTGGCTGACTGGGAGCAAGTGTCATCCTCAGCCAACAAGCAAACGGGGAGAATGGAAGCTGTAGTTCAAAGCAGGTGTGGAATTAATGAATGAGCCCCATAATCCCTTGCAGGGTGGAGTCAGGCAACTGAATGGAACTGAAGGGTTTACTGGCCGGATGCCTTTCATGTCACCAATGCGGAGTTCTATTTGGCAGCTATATACCAGTGTGCCTAGAGAGAGAAATATCTGCCTCTACCTAGGATTGAACTCACAGCCTTCTGATCGTGAGGTGAGAGCTCCACCTCTAGGCCACCACTATATGAGATGCTTTAGCTCATCCCAGTTATAGTCAACAGCATTCAAGGAGACCTGTCCTCTGGTCAACATCGCCACATTATACATGCGGTAGCATGATCCACAAACCGACTAAGATGGCAACACAATTATGTACAGTGCGATGGAGGTTGCTTGCTAGCATTTTACACATCGGAATACATTTTGGGATTGCATATACCAAAGCCTCTGGTAGCCAAGGTGCTTTAACCAGAGTTTGTGCCTCTGGCAGGCATGCACTAAGAGGCAAAAAAAGCTAAGAATTTGCTTCGTGAGCCAGTGGCGTAGCGTGGGTTGTCAGCACCCGGGGCAAGTAATTTGCGCCCCCTAAAGCGAGGGCGGCCCGACTGCAGCTGCCCCTGGGTCGGCATCAGTCAAGTGAGGCTCTCCATGCTGGCCTCCTGCCTTCCTCCCGAGGAGGAGCTCGAAGGGCAGCGGGAAAAGGCTCGACTGAAGGGAAGCAGGTGCCGCGGGGGTGGGAGGCGCACCGGGGGCTTCGGGAAGGCGCCGGCTTCCCGGGGCGCTCCAGGCGGAGCGGGAGGACGCGGTGGCGTTGCAGCGGCGGGCAGACGGAGCGCAGCGCAGCGCCGCTCTCCTTCGGCTCCGCCTGGAGTGCCCCGGGAAGCCGGCGCCTTCCCGAAGCCCCCGGTGCGCCTCCCACCCCCGCGGCACCTGCTTCCCTTCAGTCAAGCCTTTTCCCGCTGCCCTTCGAGCTCCTCCTCGGGAGGAAAGAGACGGCCACAGTCCGGCAAAGGGCGGCGCAGGGCGAGTCAGGGCGCCCCCCCAGATGTTGCGCCCGGTGCGGCCGGCCCCCCCTGCACCCCCCACGCTACGCCACTGTCGTGAGCTGCTCTGAATACATATTTGTGTAATTACAATATTTTTAGAAAAACTTTCTAGGCCATTTCAACCAGGTTGTGAATGTTATTAGCCCAAAATTTAAAAAATACCAGCCCGGTTAACGGGTATCAAAAAGGTTTGGTTGGTCTCTTGAAGGACACAACGTTTAGGCACACCAATTTTGTGCCTGTAGTCAACATCTGGGGGGGGGGGAACACCAATCACACCAGAAGTGATGCAACGCCATGGATGGCCGAGGTTGAATCTGGAATTCCGCCAGGGCTATTGCATTGCTTTGTGCCTTTCGCGTCAATTTCAGATCAAAAATGATTGGCAGTAGATGGTTACTATCTCTCTCTCTGCTCTTAAGGAAAGCCCAACGAACAAAATGACCTAGGAACAGGGATCCCCAACCTTGGCGACTTTAAGACTTGTGGACTTCAACTCCCAGAATTCCTCAGCCAGAACTCTGGGAGTTGAAGTCCACAAGTCTTAAAAGTTGCCAAGGTTGGAGATCCCTGCTCTAGCAGGTGGGAGATACTTCCAGTGTAATCTACCATCCAGCAATCAACATCTAAAAAGCCACACGCCACAGCACACACTCCGCTAGAGAGAAGTTCCCTGAAAATGGGCTCCAGCACGAGTCTGAAAGCTCAAAAGAGTAAACCTCTCATCCTGGTGACCGATCCAGATTGGATCCTGCAACATTATGCTGGGACACATATTTGTAGAAGATACTGCATTGTTCTGACCCTTAGAAAGCAAGAAGCAAAGTCTTGGTCCCTGCAAAACCTCTTTTATTTACACGACTGTGAATTCCTTTCATTCACAGTCAGCAAGGCTTCAGCAAAGAGTCTTTCAGAGGAATGTTTATCCACACGCACCTTATCTCGTTTGGAGTTCTGCCAGATAACTAGTGTCCAAACAGAAGGCAAAGCAAAACTTGGCACAGAGTCTCTCACAGACAGAGCTTTCCGGACCGAATGAACTTATTGTTTCCTGCAAAAGTCCACTCCTCATTCGCTCCTCTTTTGTTTCCTCTGGGAGGGGCCAATCACCTCCCAAGATGTGGCTTTACTCTTATGTCGACCCTGCTTTCTTAATTGTTCTTGCCTTCTGGCAGCTCTGCGCATGTGCACACTGGGAACAGGCTCCAGCTGTTCTTCTGCCTCACTGCTGTCTAACTCCCTCTCTGCCTACGACGCAGAGCCCTCATTTGAGTTTTCCTCAACCCCCAGGACTGGCCCCTGTCCCTCCCCAACCTCCTCACTGTCCGACCCTGCTGCCAGCTCTGCTGTCCGCCAGTGGGCCATAACATGTATAACCCAGAACAAATGAAATCCTGGGAGCATCCTACAGACCTCCATTTTCAGAAGACAAGAAACAATTCACCTGACATTTGTTCCTCAGTGTTGTAACTTCCAGAAAGATTGACCTTCAAGTTTGGAGTGACAGGAGTCAAAATCTGGAAGGCACCAGATTGAAGATGGCTAAGCTACCACAAAAAGGACATCTCAAGCGACTTGCTCCTTCAAACGAACGTGACTACAATTCCCCTGTATAATTGAAAACATGGCCAGATGGGCTCATGCTACTTTATTGCAAGGCTACTAACATCAACAGAATCTTGCCAAGTCTGAAAATAGTCCTCAAGGGGCAACTGAACTTTTCTGGTTTTTCTTTGAAGACGTTTCTCTTCTCATCCAAGAAGCTTCTTCAGCTCTGCCCGGATGGTGGGGAACGGAAGGATTGATACTACTTGCAGACAGCTGGTCATTTGCATCCTTTTTAAAGAGTCGTTGAGGCCACTTGGAGGTTTATCTCTGTCCTCAGGGTCACCTGAGTGGTGCAAATGGGTGAGGAGCCTTCTTGGAACTGTTGAAAGGACCGTGTTATAGACTGATGGAGATAGATGATGTTGTATCCATCCCCCTCTGTTGAGGGAGGGCTGTTCAATTTTGACATCAATGGCCTCTTGGACCCCTCTTCCAAACCAGCGGTCCTCTCTGTCCAAAATGTGGACCTTGTTATTTTCAAAAGAGTGGCCTTTGTCCTTTAAATGCAGATGGACTGCTGAATCTAGTCCTCTTGAAAAAGCGACTTTGGGACAAGCATGACCTGGATGACTGGGAATCTCCATAGACAAGTCTGCAAGAACAAATTGCTCACCGTCTCCTTTACAGCCTGAGAAACTAGGGAGGGTGCTTTCTGAGCCCTTTTCTCTGCCCATTATGAAGCTAAGGGCTATGCCATCTCTTACCTGACTATCCCCTAATCAGCATCTCTTTGCCTGCCTCCCAAGGTCTTTTTCACATACCTTTACAAAAGTTTTATCCAGAATAAACACACACAAAAAGCATTGCAGAAGACAAAGAGAAGGTTTCAGGCCAGGCATTCACTTGAAGTCCTCTGCCATGCCAAAAATCTTATAAATTGGACTGTAGAACTGGAGCTTATTTTTGGTCAGGGTGGTAGCATAAACTAACTTACTTAACATCACCCTGATTAAACCCCAGCCTCATCTGCTAAGCCGAGTCAAGGGCTTCTCAACCTTGTCCAGTTTTAAGCTATGTGGACTTCAAATCCCAGAATCCCCCAGTTAGTCCGCTGGCTGGAGAATTCTGGGAGTTGAAGTCCACATAGCTTATATCTTCACATAGTTAAGAAACAGTGGCTGAGGCCAAAAATCACTGGTGGGCTTTTGGATCCCTTGCCGATGAATGTCATGGGCTGCAGTTGGTTATTAATCCATGCATTAAATTCATGTGTCAACTCGCAAAGCATCCCTGGCCTGCTCTTGAGTTGCCATACGCAGGAGGGGGGAAACTGACGGAGCAGCACGGCAGCCACAACCAGAAGCTCATTCCACGCATATCTTTCTCAAGGCTGTATCCCAGGTTACCTGCAACAGCCGGAGGGGCGTGACCTCTACAGCCTGTGAAAGTGCTCCATTGGAGAATGTGATTTATGACACACCCTGGGAGGAGGGGGAAAACAAAGTCATGATTGGGCCCATAAATTATGTGGGGTCAGAGCTGGCTTCAATTGCGTACATGTCGCTCCTAATAAATAACTGGATTTCTTTTGAAGCTTGGCTCGAGGCTCATGATTTAATTAGGGCATTTGTGGGAACCCTGACAACATGCTCTTTAAATTTGCTTTCTAAATTCCTTATACTATCCTGCAAACAAGCAATCGGTGAATATATGATATAGGGGAGTGGGAGGAAAAACTACAGGGATTGACCTATGATTGATTACGTTACTCCAAAACCTCCTGTGCATCTAAAAGCTCAATAAATTGCATGCCGGTGGAGGTCGCACATTGGCGCTTGTGACACATATTTCGCGCGACAGGAAGCCGCAGCAGAGGGACGAAAGAGCCACATGTGGCTCCAGAATTGCTGACCCCTGCGTTAGTCATTCAAGGAATTTTGACCTCTTTTTAATCATCCATTACTTGCCACTTTGGCCGTTGTCAACTCGATAGCAAACTGCGAGTAGGGATTCCTCCATGCGCCATCACCCAAGGGAGGGCAATTCCTTGCAAGCCACGATTGCTTGCTTTCAAAGCATTTTCATTTTATTGGCTTATTTATCCAGAACTGATAAATTCACTGGACTTTTTTTCTTTTTAGGATTAACAGAGAAGGCTTACTGAAATGGCATGCCAGCTGTGATCCCGATTTCCCCTACGTTAAAGAACAATAGACTTCTTCGGCTTTTAAAATCTTCTACGTTTTTATTCTGCTGCAGTAGACGGGACGTAATTCAGTGTCTTCTTTTTCTTCCCATAATTGTGTTCTTTTTAAAAAAAAAACCCACTCAACTGTAAGTTATATTAAAGATTAAGTACCGTAGATCCCACTCCATTAAATGCTCACTCGGAATCTTTCGTCCCCAAATCCTTTGAAATCACGGTTATTAAATCGGTTTCCAGAATATTTGAAGGTTTGTGCAGCAACAGCGGTGTTATCCAAGAAAATATTAGTGCTATCCTTAGCGACTTCCAAGATATCCTTCAAAGTCTACTGACCGTTGGAAGTGGCAGAATTAGTTCTCTATTGAATTTCATATCATGGGAGTCCTTCTCAGGCCGCACTTTGCAGTCAACAGAAATAAAAGCAACCCATGGAATTGTTTCCTGTTTCAAGAAAAACGGATTTAAACACAAGTCAACCTAAGCATGTGGGAGACAGAAATGGACCTTAATGCTCCTGGGTTTATGATAACCCTAGTTCTGTGATAGCGAACCTATGGCATGCGTGCCAGAGGAGGCACACAGAGCCCTCTCTGTGGGCACATGCGCCATTGCTAGCTGCTCTTCTGATTTACAGCGCACTGATCTTCGTGCATGCTGGAGACCCGGAGACCCAAAGACCAGTTGGATGGTGCGCATGTGCATGCTGTCCACCTTGTCTTTTGAGTTTCTGGCATTCCGGCACATGCAAAGACCAGCTGGCCAGACCGCATGCATGTGCCAGAAATCTAAAGACCAGGTAGCCAGCACATGCATGCGCACCGGCCAACTGGTCTTCTGGTTCCTGGGCAGGGGTGGGTTCCTGCCAGTTCTAAGCTCTTCTATAGAAGAGGTTCCACAAATCTACAGTGCCGTTTAGAACCGGTTCCAACTCCCTCCCCCCACCCATCTGCACATCATCAAGATGAAGAGCCAGAGGAGGAATTCTGGGAGTTGAAGTCCACAAGTCTTAAAGCTGTCAAGTTTGAACACCCCTGGGTTTTTTTTTCCCTAAAGGGTTAAGGGTGCAAGGGTCTCGTAACTTGACAGCTTTAAGACTTGCGTGCTTCAATGCCAGAGTTCCTGAGCCAACATGACTGGAGGAGGAATTCTGGGAGTTGAAGTCCACAAGTCTTAAAGGTGTCAAGTTTGAACACCTCTGGGGTTTTTTTTTCTAAAGGGTTAGGGGTGCAAGGGTCTCGTAACTTGACAGCTTTAAGACTTGCGTGCTTCAAATGCTAGTGTTTCTGAGCCAACATTTTGGTTGCTAAGCAAGAGCGTTGTTAAGTGAGTTTCACCACATTTTACAAGTTGGCCATGCCCATCTGGTCACATGGCTGGCAAGCCACTCCCACAAAGCAGGCCACACCTACAGAAGAGGTTCTAAAAAAATTTGAAACCCACCACTGTTCCTGGGGCTCCAGCATATCCATGCATGCAAGCGCGTTCCGATTTGGGCACTCGGTGCCGAAAATATTCTCCATCACTGCCCTAGTTAGAAGAGATACTGAGGACACATCTCCTTGTTCTCTCTCTGCTTACTCACTACGTAAGTTTCTCCAGGCTTGGAAGCTGTCCAGCAAGGAGGGAAATGGGACTACTACCTTCAAGCATCAGCAGCCAGTGATAAATATAGACCAAAAAGTGAGAAATAGAATCTGCCAGGCAAAAACAAAGCAAGGAGCCACGCGTCTAGCAAAGATTAACCAAGCCAAAAGAGAATTCCAGAGGCCATCCATCCCATTCTGGAAGGCTCTGAAAGGATGAGGGGAGGGGGGAGTTTTTAGAGATTGCAGAGAAGTATTCCTCAACTTTGGGTAGCTGAAGATGCGTGGACTTCAACTCCCAGAATTCCCCCATGGCTGGGGAATTCTGGGAGTTGAAGTCCACACATCTTCAAGTAGCCACGGTTCAGCAATATTGTTGTTATAAGCCAAGGAGGTACAATGCATGCAGAGGTCATCCTTTGCTGCCACCTACTGGTTAGCACCTGAACAGCTCTTCTTCTTCCTTCTACCCTAAGAATCCTTCTCATCCTTCAGGATTTATGTGTCCTGTTTCAGCAAATTTGCAAGGTGTCCCAAAAAACAGAAGCTTATTCTCAGATTCCTCCCATAGGGTTACATCGTTGCCCAAATGGGGCATGAATGCCACAACCTAAGTCCACAACTCATGCCATTTCTATTGTGACAAATGTCACTTGTCCCCTGCAGAGACCTATTAATTATGAGGTGAAAAGCAAGACGCAAAGCAATTCCAGGCTGGGTCAATATTAACCTAGATATATGTAGTAAACACAGACTTTAGTGTTCTCATATTCTTGGTTTTCGGTCTTAACAGCGGTCGCAGCATCCTTAGGAGGATAAACCTAGCTAGACACCCGAGGGTGCACACTGAGAATTGGTTTGATGCCCCTAGTATCCTACAAATATTTTATTTAATGACCAAAATCGAACTCAAATGAAAGCAGACTTGCTTCAAAAAATAGACCGAGAGGATAGAAAGTCTCCTGCCTTCAAGCAGGGGGTTAGACTAGAAGACCTCTGCAGGTCCCTTCCAGCCCTGTGATTCTATGTTCTCTTGAGGTTTAGCTGTCTTTTTAAAAAAATTTAAATATTTCTCTTTCAAGTTATGGTCCTAATCTTGACCTAAAGCTCCAACGCCTTTCTGTTTCCTTTCTGTTACTAAAAATTTATGGACGTGTCATTTGGACTCGTGGCATAAACTGTTTAAAATCTCCACTGCTCAATTGCTGTGTGCAATTATTATTAAGCCATCGTTCCCCGACACTTTTGATAAGATATATTATTACTTCTCCCAAGGCGTTATGTTTTTAAAACCAGCGTGGTTTTCGTGTGCGGTTTAAAAATCTCAGGGCCATCATCCAAAGCTGATATTTACCCTTGACACAACCAAGCTCTGGCACAATGCCTATGTAGCAGAGAAGGCTACTACGAGTTGTAGCTATCTACCCAAGGGTAAGAAAAGAATTTCACTGATCCAATTTTAGAAAGTCAGGAAGATGAAAAAAAAACGGACATCTCAAAGACTTCCGAGTTATGCCTTCCAGGACTCTCTTGTTCCTTGTAGGTCACAGGTACCACATCTGTTCCCCCACCCCCAAGGTAAACTATGATTATGTACCCTCTACTTCTGGGTCCCAGAATATGACTTTCCAGTCTACTGAAGGGGTCCTATATGCAGACCTGTGATTGCCTCGTGTTCTTGATGTTATCTTCAGGTGGATTTCCGTGGTCTCACTGTCTCGGGGTTGACCAGCCTAGATCCCCGAAAGGTCCCTCGCCTGTTGCTGATCTCGGCGGAGGGCCGCAAGGCGTGCAGAGGTCAGAATCCGTGTCTGACTCGCCTTCCGCGATGTAAGGTCTGATTTTGGCCACCGCGGTGTAGCAACCGTTGTTAAGGACGTCCAAATTTTCTTTGGACTGGGAAATGCTAAAGCCGCTGAAGGACCGCTCGAGTTCCTCGTGGTCAACGGACGGGATGGAAATAGAAGTGTCGCTGTCTCTCAGGGCACTTTCGGGGTGTTTAGCAGTCACGTCTTCGTTCTTGGCGTACTCGGAACTGGCTCGGTTGCCCCCGTTGTAGGCGGATAAGGAACGCTCGTGGGAAGGCGGCGGCGGGATTCTCACCAAGGATCCAGGATCGCCAACCGGGGATGACCCATAGTTTGGACGGGGATAATGCTGCCAAGAGGTGGAGGGTGGGCATGAGTTGTTTGGCATCGTTGTGGCTGGTGGGGCAGAGTAATTCTTCTGCCCCATGGAACTGGTCGAGCGGATGATCTTGATAATGCAGCCGTTCTTATCGATGTGTTCCCGGCTATCTTCTGGACTGTGATAGGGGGGTGCTGGTTCTGGCTCTTTGGAACCAAAATAGGCCTCCGTTTCGTTAGGAGGGATGCCCATCCGTTGCATGTAGATGTTGACCAGGAAGTCCAACTTCTTCTCCATGGAGAGAACCTGGGAAATGCCCCACAGATACGATTAGCCCAATTATTTCAGATCTAAGATACCCTGAGATTCAAAGCTCCACAAAGAATCTCGAGGATAGGGGCAAGTTCCCTAAAGGTGAATAACTTCCAGAGTATCGATAAAGGGGAACGTTTGTGGCTCAGAGTTGAAATGAGGGGTCCTTGGTGCTCTCTGAGTTGGGAGGAGCAGGAGAAAGGGGGGAGGAGGAGGAACAGGTGGTGGTGGAGGAGGAGGAGAAAGGGGGGAGGGTAGGAGGAGGTGATGGAGGAGGAGGAGGAGGAGAAAGGGGGAGGAGGAGGAACAGGTGGTGGAGGAGGAGGAGAAAGGGGGGAGGGTAGGAGGAGGTGGAGGAGGAGGAGAAAGGGGGAGGAGGAGGAGGAAGGGGGAGGGGGAGGAGGAAGAAGAAGACTGTGAGGTCTTTAGCGCTCTCTGAGCTCAGTTGTTTTCTAAAGACATTTCATTACTCAAATAGGTAACATCATCAGTGTTAAAAGGAAGGGGTGTCTGTTGAGAGGAGAAACAGAGGAGGAGGAGGAGGAGGAGGAGCAGGGAAATGGAGCGGCTGGCACGAGGGAAGGAGGAGGAGCAGGGAAACGGAGCAGCCGGCATGAGGGAAGGAGGAAGAGCAGGGAAATGGGAAAGGAGCAGCCGGCACAAGGGAAGGAGCAGGAGCAGGGAAACGGAAAGCGGAGCAGCCAGCACGAGGGAAGGAGGAGGAGCAGGGGAACGGGAAACGGAGCAGCCGGCACGAGGAAAGGAGGAGGAGCAGAGAAATGGGAAATGGAGCAGCCGGCATGAGGAAAGGAGGAGGAGCAGAGAAATGGGAAATGGAGCAGCCGGCACAAGGGAAGGAGGAGGAGCGGGGAGAAGAAAGAGGGAAAGTGGCCTTCTCCTTCCATTGTGCCGGCTGCTCTGTTGCTCATTTACCCATTGCAGTGCAGTGCCCAGGATCCACTTTAATAGCGGTGTGTGTGTGCAATTAACAACCTGTTCGCCTGAACCGGTGTTAACCGGCTGAATCCAACCAATGCCCCATTTCATCCCCATTTCAATATATTTCAACCATTACATTGTAGGAACTGGGTTTTTTATTTGTTTGTTTATTAAAATTTACATAGCTGCCCAGCTCACTCTCGGTGACTTTAGGTGCCTTATAAAGATTAAAAGCCCAATATAAAAAGAATAAAAAAGCAATAACCCCCCATTTCCTGGTGACAAATGAGCCACTTGAGGGGCTCCATCTGGGGTTCCCAGACTCATTGGCAAAACCACTTCCAACTTTAGGGCCAATCTTTTTTCCACAAGCATAATAAAGGAGGGAGCCACCATAGAAAAGGCCCTTCTTCTTGGTCCCACTAGATTAGTGGTCACCCACTGGTGGTCCATGATAAAATTTGGGTGGCCTGCAGAAAAATTATTTGCATTTTTAAATATTGTACTAAATACTATTTATCTTTTTTAAAAATTCATATTGGTGGTCCGTGGGATTTAAAATTATGAATTTAGTGGTCCCTGAGACCCAAAGGTTGGCGACCCTTGCACTAGAGAGGTCCAGATTGAATCGCTTTGCTTCTTTCAAACCTTAATGCTATTCAACTTGCCAATGAAATAGGGAGAGGGAAAGGTGAAACCAAATGCTGAAAATGTGTGTGTAGGCCGTGAGAGCCTGGCAGCCATCAAGGTCACCACTGCAGTTGCCTGAGAAGGAGGTGGACTATTCCCATAACAAAAAGATGTCTCATAATTGGACGACGTTATCACTCAGGGTGGGGAGAAACGGAAGCTATTGTTTAACTAGATAAACTAGCATTCGCATGGGAAAACCAGAGCTGTTTTTGATTCTTCAGTACCAAAATGGTGTATCCAATAAAGTTTTACTTTTGGGAATTCAAAGCTCCTGAGAGTGTTTACTTGTTTTGGGTGCGTTAGTTGACAGGATGCCTGTTAACATCCCCTGCCTCCCTGGTCTGATGTTCCTAGAAAAGACGATCCTGTTCTGACCCAGCTCCCCAAACACAACACACCCTTTGTATTTAAATCACCGATTCCTTTATTAGGACCGCCAGCAGGCGAGACAAAAGATTAATCTCTCACCTCAGGCTAACAAGTCTGTCCGGCAGGGAGACAAATAGTTGTCTGCCACATCTATTCATCTCCACCCCGCCTTTTATCCCCAGAGCTAGGGTGGAGCTTTGCTAGCAGTGGTGGCTTTTCCATCCCAAGGATCAGCCCACGGATTTCCACTGCTCTCCTCTCCTCTGCCTTCTGTGCATCCGCGCATCAGGCACTGGGCCCAGCTGTTCCTCCTCTTCCTCATCAGCCACCTCTAGACCTGGGGGCTGTTGACTCTCCTTCTGAGGGCTGACAGATGGCCCAGGCTCCACCACTGTCTGTCTGTCTGTATATATATATATATATATATATATATATATCTCCCTCTCCCTCTCTCCCTCTTCCCCCTCGGAGCTGTTCTGACTGAGGCTTCCTTAACAAGCAAGAAGCATAGTCTTGGTCCCAGCAAACCCCCTTTTATTTACACGACTGTGAATTCCTTTCATTCGCAGTCAGCAAGGCTTAGCAAACAGTCTTTCAGAGGAATATTTATCAACACGAACCTTATCTCATTTGGCGAGCTGCCAAATAACAAGTTCCAAATGCAGGGCGAGGCAAAACTTGGCACAGAGTCTCTTACGGTTACAAACAGAACTTTTCTCTCTTGACACGACAGAACGAACTTATTGTTTCCTGCAAAAGCCCACTCCCCGTTCGCTCCTCTTATGTTTCCTACAGCCACACCTTGGAGGTGTTTACTATCACCTCCAAGATGTGGCTTTATTCTTAAGTCGACCCTCCTTTCTTAAATGTTCTCGTGTTCTGGCAGCTTTGCGCATGCGCACGCCGGGAACAGGCTCCAGCTGTTACTCTGCCTCGCTGCTGCCTAGCTCCCTCTCTGCCTCCGACGCAGAGCCCTCGTCTGAGCTTTCCTTAGCCCTCAGGACTGGCTTATGTTCCTCTTCAACTTCCTCACTGTCCCACTGCTGCCAGCTCAGCAGGCTGCCAGCAGGTGACAACGGAAGCTCTCAGGTTGCCTTCGTGCTGACCCGGACTCTCAACCCGCCTCCTCATCTGGGTCAGCTGCTGAAGGAGCCGGCGGCCGACAGGCCACAACAGGTCCTCCAAATAACCTGGCCTTTAGCCATGTCGGGCTTTCAAAGTGACAATCAAAACCTTGATTTGGACCCGGAAGCAAATCAGCAGCCAACAAAGAGAGGACACCTAATGTAGGGATCGTACCTGTTTTTCCACCTTGCCAAGCCTGCCCATCATACTCGGGTCTTCTAGAAGTTCTCCTTCGGCCGAGCCTTTGGTGCGGTCTTTGTCTGTCAGTGATGGTCCACGCCCCACGATCTGGTCAACTCTGTGGAGAGCCGTAGGTCCCACCCAGGAAAAAACCAACAAAACAAAACAAAAATCAAATGAGCAAGCTACAGTCAAACGTATCAGCTCTCCGTCCTTATCTTCCGGATGTTAAAACATATATTCCACCAGCCTTTTCTCGTCTAATCATTAGGCAAGTACAGGTAGCTCTCAACGTACGACCCGAATTTCCATTGCTAAACAAGGGCGAACGTCCATTGAGTTGTGCCCCATTTTACAACCTTTTGTTTTTGCCACCGTTCTAAAGCGAATCACCTTGAAAGTGTTTAAGGGAATCTGGCTTCTACCATTGACTTTGTTTATTGGAAGCCAGCGGGGAGGGTCGCAAATGGTGATCAGAGGAAATTTGGGGCAATGCAATTGTCATCAATGTATTCCAGTTGTCGAGTGCCCGAATTGTGATCGTGTGACTATAGAGACACTGCAAAGGTCATCAGTGTTAAAATCGGGCATCAGTGGCTTTTTTCAATGTCGTTGCAACTTCGCTCACTAAATGAATGGTTGCAAGTTGAAGGCTACCTGTATTCCACCAGCTTATCTTGTCTAATGGTTTAACAGAAATAGCATCAGGGAAATAAGTAGTTATTCAGATGCAAAGTAATACATCCCTTTATTTTTGCTTGCATTTTATAGTTCAAATCACCCTCGTTTCCCTTTCTGGAGCTTAAATCTGGCACAATATGCACAGTAAATTTGCCCCTTGAGATCATTCCTTCATTGTGTTCCCGAATCTTCTCTAGATTTGGTCTCTATTTATTTAACTTAGATTGTATGGCTCATTTTAAGTGCTAGAAATAACCAAGAAAGAAAGCCAGGAACATGGCTAGTTTCTATTGCATGCCACAGTTCTAAAATAAGTCACACACACACATACACACACACACACACACACATAGATAAATTTGGAAGTTCAAATAAGTAATACTATTTACTTGACATTGCTGGTATGCGATAAGGATAGTTAGGAATTCTGGATCAACATTGTTGTTTTCCAAAAACTGAACCTCACACTGTATTCTTTCTAGGGAAAAAATGATTTTCAAAACGGTGAAAATATATGGTGAAACGGTATACATTATCTGCAATACCATCCTTTTTGCTTTTTCACCTGGCCATGGTATCCTAAAAATTCATGGTTTTTTAATTGCTTGTATTGTAGGAAAAAAATTGAAACCTAACTTTGTGCACTATGATCTAAGATGGGAAATAAAGTTTTTTTTTAACCCAGTATACTTGCATATTCAACTTATAATGCCCTTCGATTAATACAAATACAGTGTTTTTCAAGCATTGTAACTTAAAAGATGTGTGGACTTCAACTCCCAGGATTCCTCAGTCAGCCATGCTGGCTGGGGAATTCTGGGAGTTGAAGTCCACACATCTTCAAGGTGCTAAATTTGATAAATGCTAAGAGTTTACTGTCTTCCATGAATAAGCCAGCTTGAATCTTAGTTTTGCCTGAGAATTTATGGTTTGAATCCTTAGCCTTTTCATGAAACTACAATTCATAAGGTAAAGGTTTACTTTGCACATATGCGCCAGTCATTCTTGACTCTAGGGGGCAGTGCTCATCTCCGTTTCAAAGCCAAAGAGTCAACGCTGTCCAAAGACGTCTCCGTGGTCATGTGGCTGGCATGACTAAAAGCCAAAGGCGCACGGAACGCTGTTACCTTCCATCAAAGGTGGTTCCTATTTTTCTACTTGCATTTTTATGTGCTTTCGAATTGCTAGATTGGCAGAAGCTGGGAGAAGTAACGGGAGCTCACTCCATTATGCAGCGCTAGGGATTTGAAACGCCAAACTGCTGACCTTTCTGATCAACAAGCTCAGCATCTTAACCACTGAACCACTGCATCCCTTTTCATAAGCTCTATTTAATAATAATAGCAATAGCACTTAATCTTAGACTTATATACCAGTGCTCTACAGCCCTCTCTAAGTGGTTTACAGAGCATATGGCCCCCAAAAATCTGGGCCCTCATTTTACCCACCTCGGAAGGATGGAAGGCTGAGTCAACCTTGAGCCTGGTGAGATTCGAACTGTCAAATTGCAGTCAGCCAGCAGTCAGCAGAAGTAGCCTGCAGTACTGCACTCTAACCACTGGGCCACCGGGGCTCATAACAAGGCTAAAAGGGGCAATTATAGAATCGACATATCCTATCTCCAAAAATGAAAGGATGCAAGAAATGAGGAATGGTAAGCCATTAACATATAAACCGATTCCCCAATTTTGGCCATAAACAATTACAGTTAATTGTTACTACAAGGATTTAGTTCAGAAAATGAAATTCCTGAAAACCACAAAGTGATCAATGCTAAGAAATAATTACCGGTTTTTAAGATGAAGAATTACAAAGAGCTATCAACCCACTTGAAAAATATTTTTTTTAGTAAAGAATTCAAGAAATGGTTAAAAGAAGAAGATACAGTTTTGCTCTCCAGATCTGAGCTTATAAATTATCTGAAGGTGAGACTTTAAGTTGACGTCATCTGTCATTTTTCTTAACTATGATAGACAAAACAAAGATTGTTCTAAATTCTTTAGAGATGTGGGAATTTTCTACAAATAAAAAAGTAAAAATCAGCAGTCATGTCCTTTTTTGAATAAGGTAAAGGTTCCCCTCGCACATATTTGTTAGTCGTTCCTGACTCTAGGGGGCGTTGCTAATCTCCGTTTCAAAGCCAAAGACCCACCGCTGTCTGAAGACGTCTCCGTGGTCATGTGGCCGGCATGACTAAACGCCAAAGGCGCACAGAACGCTGTGAACTTCCCACCAAAAGTGGTTCCTATTTTTCTACTTGCATTTTTTACCTGCTTTCAAACTGCTAGGTTGGCAGAAGCTGGAAGAAGTCACGGGAGCTCACTCCATTACATGGCGCCTGGGATTTGAACCGCCAAACTGCCAAGCTTTCGGATCGACAAGCTCAGTGTTTTAGGCACTGAGCCACCATGCCCCTCTCAAAAATCTTAATTAGCTCTGGTCAATTTTACTTTTGCATAATGTGCCAGAATTGTACATGTAGACTTCTAAAAACACCAAATGACAATAACCAGGAATAAAAACCACAAACAAACCAGTAAATTCATCGTTCAATAATAAAAATGTGTTGGTCTGGAGCAGAATATAAACAGTACTTCTTCCACAGCTCTGGAGCAAAGGCGACCGTTCCATGCACAAGGCGTGAATGAGTTATGAGTTTGAAGTCAGGCAAGGAAAGGGGGAAAAATGAATTAATGAAGTGAAATGTTTATGAACACCTTGAAAAACTAAAAGCAAGGGAAGGGTCAAGTCATCTGGCTGTTTTAAGTCATATCAAATTGCCTTACTCTGGCAGAAGGATGCTCAGAAATGTATATGCAGAGCCTTTGAAAGAGCTGTGTCCCCTCTTTGGCTCATTAAAGCAGTTGTATCTTGTTTATTTGCAATATCTGTCTACTGTGGCAAGCATTTGGTCCCCAGACTCACGTGTCTGCCTCATGAACAGCTTCCAGGAAACGAGATGGCTGTGTGTATGGCTGTTATGGGATGTGCAAATCTTTCAGAAAAGCTGTATCTTCTCTTTGACTTATTAAAACAGCTGTGTATTATTTATTTGTTGGAAATATCTGTATATCTATATACTATTGCAAGCATTTGGATTCCAGGATCAATGGCTGCTTGATGAAATAGTTTTCAAGAAGCAAGTTGGTATATAAGTCAACGCCATGGGCTGTGCAAATCCTTCAAAAGAGCTGTGTCTTCTCTTTGACTCATTAAAGCAGCTGTGTGTTATTTATTTGTTAGCAAAATATGTATATTGTGGCAAGCATTTGACTTCCAGGCACAGATGGCCACTTCATAAATAGCTTCTAGGAAGCGAGTTGGTTATACATGTCAATGTTCAAGGGCTGTGCAAATCCTTTGAAAGAGCGCCGTCCCTACTTTGACTCATTAAAACAGCTGGGATTTATTTATTTGTTTATTTATTTTGCAATATCTATATACTATTGCAAGCATTTGGACTCCAGGCTCAATGGCTGCTTGATGAAATAGCTTTCAAGAAACAAGGTGGCATACATGTCAGTGCCATGGGCTATGCAAATCCTTCAAAAGAGCTATGTCTTCTCTTTGACTCATTAAAGCAGCTGTGCATTATTTATTTGTTGGAAAAAATCTGAATATTGTGGCAAGCACCAAACAGGCTCTATGGCTGCTTGATGAAATAGCTTTCAAGAAGCAAAGTGATATACGTACATGTCAATGGCATGGGCTGTGCAAATCTTTCAAAAGAGCTGTGTGTCCTCTTTGACTCATTAAAGCAGCTGTGCATTATTTATCTTTTTTTTTTTTTTGGCAATATCCATATACTATTGCCAGCCTTTGGACTCCACGCTCACATGGCTGCTTCACGTCCAGCTTCCGGGAAGAGAAGTCACTCTGCATGCTCAACACACAAAAAAGCCTGAAGCAGCTTCTATATAACATCTGCACATGCCTCAAAAAAAAGATCCACCTTCTTTAATGTTTAACAAGGTGCTTTCAACGCACATCTGTGCGTTGCAAAGCTTTTTTTTTTAACCCAATTACTTAGACCTATATTTGTTCTGGCCCTTGATCATAAATGAGATTTGTGGTGGCCGTTATCTGTATTTATCACCACTTTATTTGGAAGCATAATCGGAAGGGGACAATTTCACGGCTTCACAGAATTAACTGGTCTGTTGCTAATAGTAGAGGAGCTGCGTTGCTTTTCCTTTACTATGCATATTAAGTCGCCTCTCTTGGGTGCCATTTGCGGTCATGAGACTTTTTTCTTTGAAGATTAGACATCTCACCGCAAAACATGGGGCCAGCAACGATCAGGCTGACGGATACAACTCATCTGACTTCCACAGTAAAAGAAAAAAAGGCACTAGAAGACCTCTAAAGAAACACCTCATCCTCTATTACCTTTTAAGATCCTCTAAACGAGTGGTCACCAACTGGGGGTCTGTGGACCACTTGGGGTCCCCGAGAAAATATCAGTGGTCCGCAGAAAAATTATTTGCATTTTTTATATTGCACTAAATCAGGGCTCCTCAAATTACGGCCCCTGGGATGGATACGTGCAATGAATGCTTGTGTTGCTGCAGAGTCTCCCCCTTTGGGGTCTTTTTGTGTGGGTCAGAGGGGGGCAGAAATTCTGACTTGGGGTCTGCTTCAGCCTCCTGGTGTGGGGCTTTGGGCGAAGGCTGGAGGGAAGCGCCGCTGGTGGCAAAGAATCCGAGGGCCTCGTTCCAGTGGGACTGCATCATGGCCTGGAACTGGCTGACCATCTCAGCCCAGTGAGCCTCGAGGCACCGGTACCTGGTCTTGCACTCCCGCAAGTCTTCCCTCTGCTTGGAAAGCCTATGCTCGTAGTCCTCAGTGAGGTGCTTCTGCTGACCCTCCTTCTTGGCCAGATCCAATGTGAACTGAGCTGTTTTGCCAACTCTTTCTCATGGTGGCCGCTTAGCTCCAGCAACTGCTTCCTGTTGGGACCCTAAGGAGCCCGGGTGGGCAGGTGAGGAGTGGCTGGGAGGGGAGGGGCGAGTAGGCCCTGGCAAGGTGCCCCTCGGTGTGAGTGACATCAGGTTGGCCACACCCACCCAGTCACATGACCACTTAGCCACGCCCACTCAGCTGGTCATTAGGCAGATCATACTGGTGGTCCACGGTATTTAAAATTAGGAATTTAGTGGTTCCTGAGGTCCGAAAGGTTGGTGACCCCTGCTCTAAATAACTCTATTATTCTGCTTTCATTTCCATGGTAGTTGGTTGTAGACTTAACCATCTTTGCTATTCTTAACCACAAGTGGCATTCTCCCTTAAGTTCTCTGGGATGTTTAAATAAGAGGCAGTAAAATAGCATTTCTTCTACTCCTGTGAATGCATTTCTCTACTTTTCTTTTGACAAGAAGGAATGAATGGAAGCTTATCAAAGAGAGCTCCAACCTAAAATTAAGGAGAAATTTCCTGACAGTGAGAACAATTACCATGTTTTCACGAAAATAAGACAGGGTTTTATTTTCTTTTGACCCCCAAAATAAGCACTTGGCCTTATTTTGGGGGAGGTCTTATCATTTTTGAGGTGCAGGAGGCGGTGAGCGTGGTCACCTCATGGCTGCTGCTGTGTTGCAATATTTTTGGGGAGGGCTTATTTTAGCGCATGCGCTCAAAACCCCGATTGGGCTTAATCAGTGGAACAACTTGCCTCTCCAGAAGTTGTGGGTGCTCCAACACTCGAGGTTTTGAAGAAGAGATTGGACAACCATTTGTGTGAAATAATACAGGGTCTCCTGCTTGAGCAGGGGGGTTGGACTAGAAGACCTCCAAGGTCCCTTCCAACTCGGTTACTCTGTGATTCTGTTTAATTGATGTGATTTTGTTCTGATGCACTCCTGTCAATCAAACCATGGCATTTGATTGCACCCTGATCGATCTCCACTGAACGCATGAAGGCGGGGGGAGGGGGAGACAGGGACAGGGACAAGTAGTTTTCTCTACATCGCCATCCTTTGAAATAATTCTTTTTCTTTCTTTGAAATGATATCGGAAAGAAATGTGGGCTGCGTCACAGTGCATTTTTTTATCCCTCATGCTACATTACATTCCATGCTTCCAGGAACATGCAATGAGGAACATCAGCATATCCAGCCTCTGCCAAAAAGCAGTTAGCAAAACCCAAAATTGCTCGAAATTAATGCCCAGCCCAGAGAGGAAAAAAGAGAGAGGAAAAAAAGAAAGAAAGATCAATGTTTTTTTTCTTAATGAAGGGCAGGGAAATGACATATGTCCTTTTCGAATAACTGCCTTCTGAGCACAGCCTAGGCCAGGGGTCAGCAACTTGCAGCTCTAGAGCCACATGTGGCTCTTTTATCCCACTACTGCGGCTCCCTGTCGCTTGTCAGCACCACAATATTGAGAGGAGCTTCTGGTTTTGGGGGGCGGGGGGGGAGCAGGGCACACCAGAAGGGGACTCTACGGCAAGGGGCGGGTGCTTCCCGATAAGCCAAAGGGTCCCCCTGGCGGGGGAAGAGGTGGTTAATTTTGTTATGTTAACTTTTATATTATTCTCTTTTTAGGAAACGTTTTTCTTCTGAGGAGAGGCCGCCTGTCAGGCCTGCAGTCATATTCCTTTTAGGATCTTTGGCCTGCCACACACACTCTCTCTCTCTTTCTTTACTATGCTGTTTCATTAGTGGGGAATTGGGAGGGGGGAATCATAAGGAGTAGAATGTGTTGTTGTCAAAATAAAACCTTCCTTTCTAGAAGCCCAAGGTCATTCTTTGTCTCCGCACCTCTGCACCTAACAGGAAACAGATGGGTGGAAATGCCAGCGTGGCAGAGGAAGATTGGACTATGTGATGGACTTGTGGGCGTGGGGGCAAGGGTTTGAACTTTCAACTGGGTGGGAAACTCCGGAAGCTTTCAGATTCGGGTTTCCACAGATTGTGCCAACATGTCTCTCTTATTAAATTGGAACTTTGATGAAAGCTATGCCTTGGACTCTGATTTAATTCTGGATGATATCTGGAACACTGACAGCGGGTTTTCCGGTCAGCTCCACAATTGATAGGGCTTTTGGTTAGGACAGGTAGAGGAAAGAGGATGCCGGGCTAGGAGGAGACTCTATGGTGGGGAAACCGGACTTCCGGTCGGCTCCAGAATTGAAGGGGGGGGGCTTCCAGTTAGAACCTTTGTGGCTCTTTAGTTTTTAAGGTTGCCGACCCCTGGCCTATGAACTGGATGCAGCCCCTTTTGTCCATCAAAGGCTGCACAAATGTTCCCCAATTTGCCTTTGATGGGCCATTAAAACACTGTAATGCAAAACAGCAGCATAATAATAGGGTAATCCCCATTTATGTTTATTTATTGTAGGTTGATCTTGTCCGTCCTCTAAGGAGTTTTTCAAAATGAATAGCTACTTGTTAAGAGTTAGCTATTTATAATGGGGTCCTTGGTACTTTCTGAGCTTGATTTTGTTTTGGTTTTTTGGCAGATGTATAAGGGAGAAGGAGGAGGAGGAAGAGGAGGAGGAGGAAGGAGGGGGAGGAGAAAGAGGAGGAGGTGGGGAAGGAAGAGGAGGAGGGAAGAATAGGAGAAGAGGAGGCGGAGAGGAGAAGGGGAGGAGGAGGAGAAGAGGAGGAGGAGGGAAGAGAGAGGAGGTGGAGAGGAGGAGGATGGGAAGAAGTGGAGAAGGAGGAGGAAGGGGGAGGGGAGAAAAGAAGGAGGAGGGGAGGAAGAGGGGAAGGAGGGGGAGAGGGGGGAGGGGAGAAAGAGGAGGAGGTGGTGAAGAAGAGGAGGAGGGGATGTGGGGGAGGAAGAGAGGAGGAGGGGAAGAAGTGGAAGAGGAAGGGAGGAAAAGAAGGAGGAGGGAGGAAGAGGAGTTGGAGAGGAGGAGTAGATGGGAAGAAGAGGAGGAGGGGAGGAAGAGGAGGAGGGGATGTGGAGGAGGAAGAGAGGAGGAGGGGAAGAAGTGGAAGAGGAGGGGAGGAAAAAAAGGAGGAGGGAGGAGGAGGAGTTGGAGAGGAGGAGTAGATGGGAAGAAGAGGAGGAGGAAGAGGGGAGGAAGAGGAGGAGGGGATGTGGAGGAGGAAGAGAGGAGGAGGGGAAGAAATGGAAGAGGAGGGGAGGAAAAGAAGGAGGAGGGAGGAAGAGGAGGTGGAGAGGAGGAGTAGATGGGAAGAAGAGGAGGAGGGGAGGAAGAGGAGGAGGGGATGTGGAGGAGGAAGAGAGGAGGAGGGGAAGAAGTGGAAGAGGAGGGGAGGAAAAAAAGGAGGAGGGAGGAGGAGGAGTTGGAGAGGAGGAGTAGATGGGAAGAAGAGGAGGAGGAAGAGGGGAGGAAGAGGAGGAGGGGATGTGGAGGAGGAAGAGAGGAGGAGGGGAAGAAATGGAAGAGGAGGGGAGGAAAAGAAGGAGGAGGGAGGAAGAGGAGGTGGAGAGGAGGAGTAGATGGGAAGAGGAGGAGGAGGGGAGGAAGAGGAGGAGGGGGGGGAGGAGAAGAGGGGGAGGAGGGGAAGAAGTGGAAGAGGAGGGGAGGACTGATACTGTTTATGTACTAGTGGGTTATGATTAATTATACTAGTGGATTATTATTATCACTTCTCAATTACATTGAAAGGGGGAACTACCTCGCTGGATTTTAGTAAGAAGGACTGAAAAAACAACAACACACTATTTTATCCTTAACAATACATCCCTGCTTCCCAACCAAATGAGTTACACCCATGTCCTCTCTCCTTTTATTATTTGAGGTACGGGTAAAACTACCTACAGAAGTCCTCAATTGATGGTTCTAATTGAGCCCAGAATTAGGCTTCTAAGTCGTTGTGGCTGTAAGTCGAGGCATCGTGTGACCAGATGGAATTTTACAACATTTTTTGCAGTGGTCATTAAGATCTTGGTCATAGATCGAAGTCATGGCAACTGGACAGTTTTTCTTTGTGGCTTGAAACGTTTTGCGAAAGAAGCTACTCAGTGAAACGTTTCAAACCAAAAAGAAAAGAAGTCCAGTTATTAGGACTCAACTTCCAAACTTTTGACTAGTTAAAAATCGATATATTTCAATATCGTCGTACAGACTGTTCTCACCTACAGCCACAATGGAGAGCAACATTTCTGTTGTTCAGCGAGACAGTGGTTAAATGAGTTTTGCCCTATTTTAGGACCTTCCTTCCACAGTTGTTAAGTGAATCACTGCGGTTGTTAAATTAGTAACACGGCTGTTAAGTGAATCTGACTTCCCCACTGACTTTGCTTGTCAGACGGACGCAAAGGGGGATCATGTGATCCCAGGACACTGCAACCGTCGTAAATATAAACCAGTGGCCAAGCGATCGAATTTTGATCACTTGACCACGGGGATGCTGCAATGGTCATAACCGTGAAAAACGGCCATAAGTCACCTTTTTCAGTGCCATTATTACTTCGGATGGTCACTAAATGAATGGACTATCTAGGTATGGTGATTCTCAGTCATCCGATCATGGTTGTCCCAAAGATCCTTTTTCGAGAGGTAACTGGACTTTCATCCAAGAAGCTTTTTCAGTTCTGTAGAACTGAAGTACTGGAGAAGCTTCTTAAATGTGAAGCGAAACCTTTTCAAGGAAAAACAAAGAAAATCCAGTTGCCTCGTGAAAAAACAGCTTTGGATCAAGGACTACCTGTAAAGGTAAAGGTAAAGGTTCCCCTCGCACATATGTGCTAGTCCTTCCTGACTCTAGGGGGCGGTGCTCATCTCCATTTCAAAGCCGAAGAGATGTCTGAAGACGTCTCCGTGGTCATGTGGCCTGCATGATTAAACTCCCAAGGCGCACAAAATGCTGTTACCTTCCCACCAAAGTGGTTCCTATTTTTCTACCTGCATTTTTTATATGGTTTCGAACTGCTAGGTTGGCAGAAGCTGGGACAAGTAACGGGAGCTCACTCTGTTAGGCGGCGCTAGGGATTCGAACCGCCAAACTGCTGACCTTTCTGATCGACAAGCTCAGTGTCTTAGCCACTGTGTCCCTTAGGACTACCTGTAATGGGACCCAATTGTTCTCTCTCTCTCTGCAGGAACAGCTTTTATGGATGCCAAGGCTGTATTTCATAGTGATAGACACCACAGCAGCTAAATGCATTCCATGCATAAAAAATGATCCCAACACCATAAAAATCAGATTATTGTAGAAGTGCTCCTGGCCATGTCTAAGGCGGCATGGTGTGAAGACCCATCTTCAGTGCCTCTAAAAATTAAAAATAAATTAAGCAGATCCAGGAGAGCAAGCCATTCGGGGGGGGGGGGTGAAATCAGCAGGATGTGATCACAAGCTTCTCTGAACATGGCATGAAAAGATTCCGCGGGAAACATGTAAGAAGCTCAGAACAAAATTGCCTCTGTCCTAACCTAGGCGAGTATTGGGGCGATCCTTTGGCTGAATACTTCTTATGCCGGGGAGTTGAAGAGGGTGGGGGACCCACAATCATATCTATCCTGGCAAAAATAAATCAGAAAAACAAACACACCAGCAAAACACACAATGAAGCAACATGTCGGAGAAAGAATCGGGAACTTTGCAGGGGGAGAAAACTTTCAAAATCGAGAAACGAAAGGGAGGGGGAGATTATCTCTGCTTAGAAAAAATTTAAAAAACGAGTATTCAAACAGTCTGATCGTTTAGGATGGTTGTTAAAAAGTGGTGGATTTTTTCAGCGACAATGGAACAATCCTTCTTTGGGAAGGATCCAAAGGAACTCCTCGTGAAAGGAGTCATTGGTCAGCAATGAGCAGGCTAAGTATGAACAGACGGGTTGAGAAATGCATGAAAATATTCCATTGCAACAACCACAAAACCCACAACGTTGCCCTCCCCTTTCTGAGGAAGGACTCAAGGCCGCTCACAGCGCGAAAAATGAAAACGCCGTATTGCTGCCATCCATGGAAGGCACGTCAATCTGTTTGGGAAAAGAAAAGGCTCAAAGAAAGCCAATATACATATACATGGGGTGGAACAAGAGACAGGAATGACACAACCCGCTTGCAAAAATAGTTAAAAAAAATAGAGGGGGGATAAGGAGAATGCAGAAATGTTATACATGGTTGTAGAATCAGCAGCTGAAATTAAAAGTTGGTTAAAAAGTTGAACGGTCCCTCAGCCCTAGGAAGGAGACCATTGCAAGTCACTTCAGAAAAACCTTGCCAAGAAAACTGATTATCGCCAAAAATCATACACGATTGAACAGGGGGGGATCTTAACTAGATCTGGGCATTCAACCAAAAGCACTTAAAATGTAACAAAGCTGAATCAACAAACCAGCCCAGCACTTGCCTGAAGGAAACCATTGAGAAAACTCACACAGCCCATTGGAAAAATCCCTGCCTTGCCCTTAAAGGGATTATTCCCCAAAGAATAGAAATCACCTAGCCACAGGAACTCTCTGCCTTGCCCTTGAGAGGATTATCTCCCCAAAATAGAAACTGGACAAAAGAAGTACCTCTTAAGGCAGTCTTCAAATCTTTCGTCCTTGGCTTCTCCCAGTGGGAAGGAACCCACCAGGGAAAAATATTTTTTTCAGCCCTAATGAGTTGCTAATGAGTGAAGCGATCTTCTGATCTTCCGTGCTTTGCCTAATGAGCACCTCATTAGGGCTAGAAAAAAGCTTCCAAAAAGCTACATTTGGAGTATAAGATGCACCCAAATTTCCACCCTCTTTTAGGAGAGGGGGGGAAAGGTGTGTCATACTCTGAAAAATACGGTATATAAAAAAAGAAAAATTCCCTTCTCGCCCCTATGGGTGGTCTTGGATCCTATAACAAAGGCTTGAGAGTTTGAGGATTCTGCGCAAGATCTTAGCTTGAGCAGAGGGCTGGACACCTCTGAGGTGCCTTCCAAATCCGTTATTCTGTTATACACCCCATACACACATGCACACACAGAAATGTTGGATATTGAACACAACAGATGACAGGACAGTGGGGGTCTTCGAGGCTTTTGGGAGCATCCCAAAAAGTCGAAATCGTGGCTGTGATCAAAGCTCCACCCATTTTTTTATTTTAATTTAGTTATCGAATTCACGTAGCTGCTAATCTCATGAGCAAGGGGCTCTGGGTAGTGTTTTTTATGTGCACTGCTGATACAAAACATGTAAAATAAGAAGGGGAGCTTTTTTTAACACCCACCCTTCATCTTGACATCTTCTACAAATGTCCCTACAAAGGTGAAAACGTTGAAATCCCCCAGAGTCAGAAAATGCTACAGGTAGTCCTCAACTTATGACCAAAATTCAGCCCAACATTTCTGTTGCTAAGCGAGACAGTTCAGTAAGTTTTGTCCCATTTTGTGACCTTTCTTGCCACACATATTAAGTGAATCACTGCAGTTATTAAGTTAGTAACACGGTTATTGGGTAAATCTGGCTTCCCCATTGACCTTACCTATCAGAAGGTCACGAAAAAAGGATCACGTGACCCCGGGACACTGCAACCATCATAACTACTTGCCAGTTGCCAAGTGACTGACTTTTGATCATATAGTCGTGGGAATGCTGCAATGATGTGAAAAATGGTCATAAGTAATTTTTTCAGTGGTAATATAACTTTGAATAGTCACTAAATGAATGGTTGTAAGTTGAGGACTATCTATACTTCCCAGTATATTGTCCAGTTTGGAGAACAATTTACCCAGGCTGATGTTCCTTTTTTCTTTTTTTAACAAAAAATAAATAAACGATATGCCAAATATAATTTCCATTTGTGCTAAAGTCTAGTTCGCACTCCCTGAATATACCCCAAAAGATACAATACTTTCAAGAACAGCCCAATGGAGACCAGAGAAGATGGCCAGTCCGCATTCAAACAACCACTTTCACTTCTTCTGATATATTGATCATCTCAACATCGTCTTCCAAAATACCAAACCCTACCTAGGTCAACTACGAGTAATAACGGACACCAGAAGCCACCAGAGATGAAAAAGAGAAGACTTGCCTGGACTGAAGGTTTTTGATCCTGGAAAGCATGTCCAGATGTCCTGCTGAATACTGTTCAATGACATCCATCACATCGTACGGCCGCAGGCTCTCCTTGAATTTTCGCTTGGAAACCAGGAACCGCATGATGCTAAAGCAGAAAAACAAGAGTGACAAGAAGAAACCTGCAGTGGTTTAATCTTTCTAACTGTCCATTTGTATTTGGATGGCATCACAAGGGGGAGACTGGAAATATATTGCTTTAAACCAGCTGGCTGGGGAATTCTGGGTGTTGAAGTCCACACGTCTTCAAGTTGCCCAGATTAAGAAACACTGCTGTAAACAATAATGCTATCAATACCTGATAAAACTGTTAAAAGTCCACCTTGCGAGGGAAGTACACCCAAGAATTCAGGTAGTCCTCAACTTACAACCATTCATTTATTGACCATTTGAAGTTACAACATCACTGGAAAAAAGTGACTTATGACCTTTTTCCATACTTATAACCATTGCAGCATCCCGAAGATCACGTAATCCAATTGTGGATGCTTGGCAACTGGCATGTGTTTATGACAGTTGCAGTGTCATAAAGGCCATCTTTTCTGACCTTCTGACACTGGCAAAGTCAATGAGGAATGCAGATCCACTTTCCAACCGTGTTCCAAATCTAACGACTAAGGTGCTTCACTTAAGCACGGTGGCAAACAAGGCTGTGAAATGGGTCAAAGCTCACTTAGCAACTCTCTTGCTTAGCAACATAAATTTTGTGCCCAACTGTGGTCGTAATTCGACAATGACCTGTACACCGAGTCACACAGTTTGCCCCTTATATTTCTTTCTAAGGCTTTACAACGAAGTAGTAACACGTGAAGTATCGGTACCGCTTTATAAAGCCTTAGTAATGCCACACCTGAAATACTGCATCCAGTTTTGGTCACCACAAAAGATGCTGAGACTTTGGAAAAAGTGCAAAGAAGGGCAATTAAGATGATTAAAAGTCTGGAGACAAAAACTTATGAAGAACGGCTGCAGGATTTGGGTATGGCCAGTCTAGAGAAAAGAAGGACTAGTGGGAACATGATAACAGTCTTCCATTATTTGAGAGGCTGTCACAAAGAGGAGGGGGTCAATTTATTTTCCAAAGCACCACCAGGCAACACAAGAAAAAATGGGTGGGAATTAATCAAGGAGAGAAGCAACCTGGAATTGAGGAGAAACTTCCTAACAGTGAGGACAATTAACCAGTGGAACAGAAGTTGCCTTCAGAACTTGTGGGTGCTTCATCACTGGAGGTTTTTAAGCAGGGGTGAAATCCAGCAGGTTCTGACAGGTTCTAGAGAATCGGTAGCGGAAATTTTGAGTAGTTTGGAGAACCGGCATATGCCACCTCTGGCTGGCCCCAGAGTGGGGTGGGAATGGAGATTTTGCAGTATTCTTTCCTCTGCCATGCCCACCAAGCCACGCCCACCAAGCCACGCCCACAGAAGCGGTATTAAAAACATTTGAATTTCACCACTGTTTTTAAGAAGAGACTGGACAGCCATTTTTCTAAATTGGGTCTCCTGCTTGAGCAGGGGGTTGGACTAGAAGACCTCAAAGGTCCCATCCAGTTCTATTCTGGTTGTATTGATTGAAATCTTTCCTTCATTTGAGGCCGGCACAGTCCCTTATAAATCCTCATTAATAGCAGTGGCCTTTTGAATGCTGCTTCCAGTGGTCGCGGTTTTACGAATGTGGACACACAACTTACCACACTGCCCGGATGCTGGCTTTAAGGCCTGGTGTAAGGTCTTCGGTCAAAAATTCACAGTTGCAGCTCTTGTTGTCAGGATCAGGCATATCTTCTCCAGGGAGGCTTGCTTCTAAGCAAGATGGGAAGAAAGGAGTGAGAAGACAGATATTCAACAGGGAGGAGAACCTCAGACTGGGGCAGACAGAACATAAACACAAATTGGCAAGAAAAGCAGGCAATGAAGGAGATGATGGGGGGGAGAGGGAATATATTTATGCGCTTTCTGCTGAAAGGTTTATCTGGAGAAGCACTTAAGTTTTTACTCGCTGTATTGAATGATCCATTCTGTGGCTTTCCAAAGGTCTCTGGATGGTTTCCAGGATTAAAAGGCATTTAAAAGGTGCAATTTATGGTTGCAAAAAATGCTACATTAAAATGAAGGGAGTTGCGTTATCCTAAGTGAAACGAAAGCACGCTTAACATTTTCTTGTGAAATCAGGGATAGAAAAAGGATGTCTTGCCCAGAATGATGTTTTTGTTCCAGACAATACCTGCTTTGATAACTTATGGCCCACTTAAAAAGGTAAAGGTTCCCCTCACACATACAGTATATGCTAGTCGTTCCTGACTCTAGGGGAGGGCGCTCATCTCCATTTCAAAGCCGAAGAGCCAGCGCTGTCCGAATACGTCCCACATGGCCCAGTTAAACAGTGACAAAAGGCTATATCTAGGTTTTGTGTGACGGGGGAAGAGAAACATGAGTTAAAGATAAGGAGTTAGAAGATCCAAAGGAAAGTGGAGGAATTGGGTTTACCTGATTTGACATTGTATTTTGCAGCTTGCTACAGGTAGTCCTCATTTTACAACCACAATTCAGCCCTAAATTTCTGTTGCTGAATAAGATAGTTGTTAATTTTGTCCCATTTTGCAACCTTTCTTGTCAGTTGTTAAGTGAATAGCAATAGCACCTAGATCAGGGGTGGTATTCACTTACCTTCGCTACCGGTTCACTTCGCTCACACACGCCCCGTCCGGGCATGCACTCTGCCTTCTGTGTATGCGCTTTGGCTAAAAGGAGTGCCTAAAAGGGATGGCATAGAACTGGGTGGGGTGGGGTGTTTAACAATTTCTGCTATTGGTTCGGGCGAACCGGTCCGAACCAGCTGAATATCACCTCTGACTTAGATTTATATACCGCTTTACAATACCAGCAGGGGTGAAATTCAGCAGGTTCTGACAGGTTCTGGAGAACCGGTAGCAGAAATTTTGAGTAGTTCGGAGAACCGGCAAATATACCTCTCGCTGGCCCCAGAGTGGGGTAGGAATGGAGATTTTGCAATATCCTTCCCCCAGGAGTATGCAGAGGATGGGGCTTTCATAGTCTCCTTCCCCTGCCACGCCTACCAAGCCACGCCTACCAAGCCACGCCCACAGAACTGGTAATTAAAAAATAATAATTTCACCACTGCTTTACAGCCCTCTCTAAGTGGTTTACAGAGTCAGCCTATTGCCCCCAACAATATGGGTCTTCATTTTAACAACCTTGGAAGGACGGAAGGTTGAGTCAACGTTGAGCGTGGTGGGATCCGAACTATCAAATTACAGGCGGCCGGCAATCAGCAGAAGTAGCCTGCAGTACTGCATTCTAACCACTGCAGTTATTAAGTTGGTATCAAGGTTGTTAAGCAAATCTGGCTTCCCCTTTGACTTTGCTTGTGAGAAGGTCATAAAATGGGATCATTATGATGTAACCATCATAATAGCAACAGCATTTAGACATATATCGCCTCACAGCGCTTTACAGAATTCTCTGAGCAGTTCACCATGTCAGCATCTTGCCTCAAACAATCTGGGTACTCATTTTAGTACGTGATTGGAGTATGTTGTTACAAGCTTAGAAGAAAGCTGAATGTAGTTAAAATGGATTGTTTTAAAAGCGTGTGGTTAAAGAACAGTGGGGATAATGGATGAATATTGATTGTACACAAAAGAATGTATAAAAGAAGTATGTGAAGATGGCTTGTTATGTAGAGGGAAAGGATGATGATCGAACTGCAAAGCAAATACACGAAGAGTGAGTAGTGGGCTGAAGGGGAAAATATAGGTAATCACAGAAGATGTGTCAGACCTGCAAAACATCTTTTCTTTTTAGGTTTCAGCCTGCCACACTTTCTACTATTCATTTTCTATTGTGGGAAAATGGGAAGGGGGATTATACGGAGTTGGGTGATATGTAGCCATAACAAAATTCTTTCTAGAAAGCCAAGGTCATCCTTTGTCTATGCACTTGGCCGGAACTGGATGGGTGGAACTGCCAACATGGCAGTGGAAGATTGGACCATGTGATGGGTGTGGGGGCAAGATCATGAACTTTCAACTGGGTAGGGAAAACTGGGAAGCTTTCAACATGGCTCCTCTAAGAAATTGTAACTTTGAGGAATCTTTCGCCTTGGACTCTGATTTACTTTTGGATGATATTTGGAACCCTGAAATGAAGTTGAAGTTGAAGATAAGCTTCAACAAAAAGTGAGAAGTTTAGAGAACAAAAGGCAATCTATAAAGTGGTTAATACATGTATATGGAAGTAAGAAAGATTTGGGAGGTATAATACATGGTGTAAGTGGAGGACTATCTAAAATTTGCTACTTTCTCCTTTCTCCCACCAAAACCTCTCAAGACAAACGCAGACCAAGTCATTCACGGACCATCCTTCCTCCTCACCTTCCGAATTCTGACGCGACGCGGCTCCTTTGATGCGGAAAGCTTGCCGGGACCGACTCTGGTCTCCAAAACTCCAGCTCTTGGGGACTTTGCTTGGGCTATCTTCCACGCTCTGCTCTGCGCTGGGGGATCTCCGGATGCTTGAGCCCTGAGGAGAACTTTTACTTTTCGTGGTTGCCCCTCGGGGACTGGAGAAGACACGCTCTTTCAAGCTGACCTTCTGACTGGACACGGAGACAAATCAAAACGAGACAAGAGAAAAAAAGGGGAGAGACAAGCGGGGCGGGGGCGTCACTTCCAAAACCACCATGGGGGTGGGGGGGAAGAGGGGGCTCCCTTTTAAGCCATTCAAAAATTCAACAGTCTTTCAAAAAGCAGCAGCAGTAGAAGCAGGGGCCGTGGCGAGATGTGGCTTTGGGTCATCGCGGACTTGAAAAGGCGTCTCGGGAAAGTTTTCCATGGTCGATGAATGGAGATGGAACCGGGGGAGCGGGCACCCATTAAGGGAAGAAGGAAGGAAAGAAAGAACCCGAGGGGATGAGTGAACGAATGGGAAAACAGAAGGTGATCTGGTCGGATGGAATATGTAGAGTGCAGATGGAACGACGGGCATGAAGGTTTCGATCGGGTCCGAGCAGCTCCGTGCAAGGGGAATGGCCCAACGGTCGAAACCTGGCCCCTGATTTCTGAGTTTAGCTCTCCAAGATACACCTGTCAAAGAGCCATTTCTTGCCTATCTTCCACTCTAGAACCTGGCTCCTGTGAGCAAGCTGGCAAGGACGTCTCCTACCCTTGGCCGCGCCTCCTTCTCCGCTAGGGTTTCTCCTTGGAGGAGATTCTCCTCTAGCTTTTCTCCTCAGCTGATACGCCCCCACCCATTCACCTCGGACACTGGGCTACAGCCCCTACATCACATGCTCTTCGGTATGGCCCATTCACCGAAGCATCCATCCTGGATTTTTTGCTGCCCGGGACAGTTAGCTGCCAACCAATCAGCTAGCTGCCAAAGCCGGCAGCAAGAAGTCACGGTGCAAATGATCTTTTTCTCTCTCTTTCTTTCTCTCTCCCACTTCTCTTTAGATGAAGCTGGCGTACTTATCCCCACCACCCACCACCACATTCCCGTTTTTATCAGGGAGGCACAATCAGGTACAGGGGAGCTTCCCACCCGCCACCCGCCCCTTCCTTCTCCTCTAACAAGCGTTTGGCTTTCCTAAAACCATTTGGCTGCAGCCCATCCTCCAAACCCCACCACAACTGCAATCAATCACATCGTAGTTTCTGGCTGCTGGCATTGGCAGCTAGCCAATTGGTGGCGGCTAATTGTCCCGGGCGGTGAAAATGCTACTTCGGTGAATGGGCTGTGCCGAAGCGAGTGGGACGGAGGGACTGTGGCCCATTGGCCAGGGTGAATGGGTGGGGGCGTATCAGCCGAGGAGAAAATCTAGAGGAGAATACCACCAAGAAGAAGCCCTGGCGGAGAAGGAGATGCGGCCAAGGATAAGAGACTAAAAGTCCTAGACCCAACAAGGAGGACTAAGAAAATATCTGCAGACCCCTCACATCCTGGACATGAACTGTGTCATCTCCTTCTCTTGGGATGGCGCTATAGGGCATTGTATGCCAAGACAACTAGACACATAAAGACAAATGTCTACAGAGATTCTCAGTCATCCAGGTTGTGGTTGTCCCAAAGGCGCTTTTTTCAAAAGTCACTTTTGAACTTTTTTTTCCCTTCAGAACGTTTCGCAGAATCAAAGATGCTCCTTGGATGAGAAACGTGTTCAAGGGAAAAAAAACTAAGAAAAACTAAGAAAGTCCAGTTGTGTTTTGAAAAGCACCTTTGAGACCCAGGGAGAGGGGGGTTCCCTCCTGCCATCGTTCTGCTGATCACCCAATCCTCAAAATACAGGTAGTCCTCGACTTACGACCACAATTGAGCCCAAACTTCATGTGGCTAAGGGAGACATTTGTTAAGTGGGTTTGGCCCCATTTTACGACCGCAGTTGTTAAATAAATCGTTGCGGTTGTTAAAGGTAGTAACACCGTTGTTAAGTGAATCTGGCTTCCCCATGGACATTGCTGGTCAGAAGGTCGCAAAAGGGGATCGCATGACCCCAGGATGTTGCGACCGTCATAAATATGGGTCAGTTGCCAAGTGTCTGAATTTTGATCATATGTCTATGGGGGTGCTACAACGGTGTGAAAAACAGTCATAAGTCACCTTGAACGGTGCTGTTTTTAACTTTTAATAGTCATTAATGAATTGTTGTAAGTCGAGGACCACAGTACCTGTATAGTACTACACTACCTGGCCGTATAGTACCTCCTGGGGGTTATTGCAATAGTATACAATGGAGAAACTCAAGGCTATTTGCATTTCTTACTGGCTTACTCACCCCACAATATTATTTCTCTACTATAGATGAGATGGAGACATTTAACGGACATTCAAGTTTAAGTTTATGTTTAAGTTTATTAGATTTATAGACCGCCCCCTCTCCCCAAACCTCCCCAAATCTCCCCAATGCAGGTTTTCCTCTTCCTTGATTCAAACATGCTTGCTCCGTTTGAAAAACTTTACAAGTTACCTTGATCTTTACAAACACTAACCAATCATACTTTTCACCAATTCTAAATGCTGGTTTGCTTTCCTTCCTCTACAGTCTCAACTTCACTTCATAGTTACAAAAAGGGTTATAGAAAAATCTATCATAGAGAGCAGGGGGTGTCAAAACTGGATTTCTTGGAGGACCATATCAGCATTGGAGTTCTCCTCCGCGGGCCGGCGGGGCAGGGGAACGGGGTTGGGCAGGGAGATGGGGCGGATGCTTCCTGTAGCACTTCATCCCCCCAAAACGGGTTGCACTGAGGCTCCATGAGGCCTTCAAATGGCCCATTTTTATCCGGCACAGTGTTGCAGGAGGCCGGGGAGGCAAAAAATGGGTCACGGCAGGGTGTTCGTGGCCCGTTTTGGCTGGCACCGCAGTCTGGTCCTTTGATATTTCTAGGCTGGCCCCATGGGCTGGATTCAAGCACCCCAAAAGGAATATCTTGCAAGGGGCCAATAAACATTTATGTTGGTAGGTGAGGATATGTTTGCGTATCCCTGTGGTTATAAAAGTACTTACTGAGCAAGTCAGCGTTTGTCAAACTTGGCAACTTAATGATGTGTGGATTTCAACTCTCAGGATTCCCCAGCTGGCCTAGCCGGCTGGGGAATTCTGGGAATTGAAGTCCACACATCTTCAAGCCACCACGATTGAGAAATGCGGTGACAACATGTGTTTGAATCATCATTTTTAGTGTATGGGTAACCTAGGCAAAATATTTGAAAAGTACTACTTTCCTACCTGGTTTCCCCCAAAAGAAGACCCAACTGGAAATTAAGCCCTAGCATGATTTTTTTTCAGGATGCTCATAATATAAGCCCTACCCCAAAAATAAGACCCAGTTAAGATTGTCAACCAGACAGATGCGTTTAGTAGTGTATTTCCCAGAAAACAAGGCCTAACCAGAAAATAAGCCCTGATGCGTCTTTTGGAGCAAAAAATTACAATACAATACAATACAATACAATAGTAGAGTTGGAAGGGACCTTGGAGGTCTTCTAGTCCAACCCCCTGCCTAGGCAGGAAACCCTATACTGTTTCAGACAAATAGCTATCCAACATCTTCTTAAAGACTTCCAGTGTTGGAGCATTCACAACTTCTGGAGGCAAGCTGTTCCACTGATTCATTGTTCTCACTGTCAGGAAATTTCTCCTCAGTTCTAAGTTGCTTCTCTCCTTGATTAGTTTCCACCCATTGCTTCTTGTTCTACCCTCAGGTACTTTGGAGAATAGTTTGACTCCCTCTTCTTTGTGGCAACCTTTGTGGCAAAATTAACATAAGACCCAGTCTTATTTTCAGGGAAACACGGTATAAGTTGTTCTTTTATGGCTTCTGATATAGCCATAGCACTTATATACCGCTTCACAGTGATTTATAGCCTTCTCTAAGCAGTTTACAGAGTCAGCCTATTGCCCCCAACAATCTGGGTCCTCATTTTACCCACCTCGGAAGGATGGAAGGCTGAGTCAACCTTGAGCCGGTGAGATTTGAACTGCCGAACTGCAGCTAGCAGTCAGCTGAGGTAGCCTGCAGTACTGCACTCTAACCACTGCGCCACCTCAGTATTATACTTATAGCCTATTTTCCATAAGACATGATTTCTAATTAACCTATGTCCGTGATGGCGAAGCTGTGGCACGCTGAGCCATTTGTTAGGGCACGTGAGGCGCTGCCCTGTCTCCTGGTTAGCGTGCATGCACGTGCTGGCCAGCTGACTTTTGGCCTTCTTTTGAGTCCGTTTTTTGCCCTCCGGAGGCTTCCTTGAGGTCTCCAGAGCGCGAAAAACCGGATCTATGGGCAAATCAGAAGTTACGGAACGGACTTCCGGTTTGGCCATAGGCCATTTTTCAACCTCCGGAGCCTTCAGGGGCCTTCAGGAGGCTTCCCTGAAGGCTCAGGAGGGCAAAAACTGGCTCTACGGAGTCACAATTCCCGAACCTCCGGGTTCCCCATAGGTCCATTTTTTGCCCTCCGGAGCCTTCAGGGGTCTTTAGGATGCTTCTGTAAAGGCTCCGGAGGGTGAAAAAAGGCAGAGGGTGTGTGTGTCACACGCATAGCATTATGGTTATCGCACGCACGCGACGACCCCCTTGCGCTCCCCCCACTTTTGGCACAGAAGCCAAAAAAGTTTCGCCATCACTGTGCTATGCCATGCCTTATTGACCAAGTCATCTTGGCCAAACTTGGCGTTTGTATGAGAATTCTAAGTGGCTATTTCACGCTGTGAATTAAGAGAAGCTATGAATTACATGTAAAATGTAATACAATTTGAGCCCAGCATTTCCACTGCTCTCGGAGACGATTGTCACGTGAATTTTACAAGCTTTTCTTGCCACCTTTGTTAAGTGAATCACTGCAGATGTTTAAGTTAGTAACACGGTTGTTAAGTGAATCTGGTTTCTCCGTTAACTTGGTTTCTCAGAAAGTCGCAAAAGATGGTCACATGATCCTGGGACACTGCCACCGTCATTAATATGAGCCAGTTGCCAAGCATCCGAATTTTGATCATGTGACCATGGGGAGGCTGTAGTGGTCATAAATGTGAAAAACAGCCCTAAGTTACTTTTTGCAGTGCTGTTGTAACTCTGAACAGTCACCAAACAAACTGTTGTAAATCAGGGATTACCTATAATTTGGTCTCACTGTCAGAAAATTTCTCTTGAATTCTAGGTTGGATCTCTCTTTGATCAGCTTCTATCTATTACTTTATGTCAAAACATAGTGGAGGAATACATCCGTAGGAATAGAGGAAATGCTTTTTTTTATTGCTCCTTGTTTATAATACAATACAATAGCAGAGTTGGAAGGGACCTTGGAGGTCTTCTACTCCAACCCCCTGCCTAGGCAGGAAACCATATACCGTTTCAGACAAATGGCTATCCAACATCTTCTTAAAGACTTCCAGTGTTGGGGCATTCACAACTTCTGGAGGCAACTTCTGTTCCACTGATTAATTGTTCTCACTGTCAGGAAATTTCTCCTCAGTTCTAAGTTGCTTCTCTCCTTGATTAGTTTCCACCCATTGCTTCTTGTTCTACCCTCAGGTGCTTTGGAGAATAGTTTGACTCCCTCTTCTTTGTGGCAACCCCTGAGATATTGGAACAATGCTATCGTGTCTCCCCTAGTCCTTCTTTCTATTAAACTAGACATACCCAGTTCCTGCAACCGTTCTTCATATGTTTTAGTCTCCAGTCCCCTAATCATCTTTGTTGCTCTTCTCTGCACTCTTTCTAGAGTCTCCACATCTTTTCTACATAGTAACGGCCAAAACTGAATGCAGTATTCCAAGTGTGGCCTTACCAAAGCATTATAAAGTGGTATAATTTAAAAATATCTTAGGGAACTTAAGGAGAATGCCACTTGTATTTAAGAATAACAAAGATGGTTAAGCCCACAGCCAACCATCTTGGAACAAAAGCCATTTTTAGGAAAAAGGGTTTTGGAAACTAAAGAACAGAATGATAAACAGGAGATTCACAAGCCTGACACACATATAAGGACACACAAATAATAAAGGTAAAGATAAAAGTTCCCCTCGCACATATGTGCTAGTCGTTTCCGACTCTAGGGGGCACTGCTCATCTCTGTTTCAAAGTCCAAGCGCCAGCACTATCCAAAGACGTCTCCGTGGTCATGTGGCCGGCATGACTAAACACCGAAGGCGCATGGAACGCTGTTACCTTCCCACCAAATATGGCTCCTATTTTTCTACTTGCATTTTTACATGTTTTCGAATTGCTAGGTTGGCAGAAGCTAGGACAAGTGACCGGAGCTCACTCCGTTACGCGGCACTAGGGATTCGAACCGCCAAACCGTCAACCTTTCTGATTGACAAGCTCAGCTTCGTAGCCACTGAGCCACCACGTCCCTAAGTAATAAGGGACCTCAAATTCAAAGACTCTACGTGACCTTTACCTAGCTCTGCCAAGAATAAATTTAAGTTTTGATTCTGCTGGCTTCCTTTCTATTGACATAAGAATATTATTTAGGATGGCATGATTATTATCTTGCCTTTGCAACTGTCTATGGAGATTCTCAGCCGTCCCAGTCCTTGTTCCAAAGGTGTTTTCTTTTCAAAAGGCAACTGGACTTTGTTTTTCCTTGAAGACATTTCACTTCTCATTCAAGAAGCTTCTTCACTTCTGACTGAACTGTGGAGGATGGAAGATTTATATTGCTTGCAATCTTCTGGTCGTTTGCATAAACCTCCAAGTGGCTTCAATGACCCTCAGAGAGTGTGCTAACAACCATCAGATGACTGCAAGGAATATAAATCCTTCTATCCTTCACCATTCAATCAGAACTGAAGAAACTCCTTGGATGAAAAGTGAAACGTCTTCAAGGAAAAACAAAGATGAACTGCCTTTAAAAAAAAGTTTTGCAATGTAGGACCCACTTGCTATAACATAAACAATTAAAACAAAAAAAAAGGTATCTTGATATACTTTAGAGCAGGGGTCCCAGAAACAGGGCCGTGATACAAGCGAAGCCCCATCCCTGTGTGTTCTGACCTAGGCTTCCCAAAAGCACGAAGCCAACTCCTCGTCCCGATAAAACCCCTTTTATTTAGTTAAAGTGAATTCCTCTCCAGCAAAGTCTCGGCCAACAGTCTTTCAATACAATACAATACAATACAATACAATACAATAGTAGAGTTGGAAGGGACCATGGAGGTCTTCTAGTCCAACCCCCCTCAAGTAGGAGACCGTGTACTATTCCAGATAAATTGTTGTCCAATCTCTTCTTAAAAATCTCCAGTGTTGGAGCGTTCACAACTTCTGGAGGCAATTTCTGTTCCACTGATTAATTGTTCTCACTGTCAGGAAATTTCTCCTCAGTTCTAAGTTGCTTCTCTCCTTGATTAGTTTCCACCCATTGCTTCTTGTTCTACCCTCAGAATCTTTCAAAAGATTTCACAACTAGAGACTTTTATCAGGCTTGGAGAACTGCCAGGCTGATATCTTCCAAACTCCACTCTGTAGCAGCAATTCCTTGGCAAGAAGTCAGGAACAGATCTTCACCCTAAAGAACTGAACTAATTGTCTCCTGCAAACTCCCCTCCCCTTTCGCTCCTCTTTATTCCCTACGGGAGGGGCCAGTCACCGTCCACCTGCGCCTTTACTCCTGAGTTAGCCCTTGTTCCTTAACTGTTCCCTTCTCCTGGCAGCTCTGTGCATGCGCACACTGGAAACAGGCTCCAGCTGTTCTTCTGTCCCACTGTTGTCTGACTCCGAAGGCAGCTGATAACTGTCGGACGGCCCTGGCCCCATCTCTGCCTCCGACGCAGAGCACTCATCAGAGCCTTTCCCCAGACTCCAGGACTGCCCAATGTTCTTCCCCAACCTCCTCACTGTCTGAGTCTGCCACGAGCTCCACTGGCCACTGACGGGCCACAACAATGGGATGCAGGCAGCACATCAAACTACGCTCCGTCTGGTCCATGGAAAAACCTTTCTCCACGGAACCGATCCCTAGTGCCCAAAAGGTTGGGGGCCGCTGATTTAGAGAGTGACAGCTTCTGTCATTTTCAATTAATCCTGGATGCCTGGAGGAATCAAGATGGATTCCCAAATGGGCATTCATCAACCAAGCAAGCATTTGTTACTATCTCACGGGACCTTGCACCAACAGGTTCACACTCAACTGAAAACACAAAAACCCGTCACACAAAGGGAGGAATAAGCAATTGAAGCGATACAAGATGTGCATCCTAAGAGTTTGACTTTTACGGAAAAGGAAGGAGTTTTGTCACAATAGTTTTTATATCTCACTAGTTGCTAACCCGGGTACTTATTTATAGGGGGGAAATGTGCAGACCAAACACAATTTCTAATGTTGGAGTTTCCCCCTTATCAGAGGGAGTCTCCTTGTGGAGTACTTTGAAGCTGTTACCATGGCAAGATCACGGCACTGTACAGTAGAAGCCATTTTACGACAGTACGGTAGAAGCCATTTTAAGGCACAACAGGCTGTATCTTAACAGAACATACACTTAGAGGGGTGTTAGGGGTTTCTTACACACACACCCCACAGTATTTGTTTCCAGAGAGTAAGTCATCTGTGTACCAAGTTTGGTTGAAATTGTTCGAGGCGTTGCAGAGTTATGCTGGAACACACACACACACACACACACAGAGCCATTTTTATATTTATAGATTAAATGTCTATGGAGATTCTCAGTCCTCCAGCTCATGGTTGTCCCAAAGGTGCTTTTTCATGAGGCAACCGGACTGACTGGGTTTTCTTTTTCTTTGAAGATGTTTTGCTTCTCATCCAAGAAGCTTCTTCAACTCTAAACCAGAAAGTCCAGTTGCCTCTTGAAAAAGCACCTTTGGGGATATCTCATTAAAATGATGGAGCTCACCTTTTCCTTAGCAATGGTGTCAGGTGAAGCAAGCTAATTTAACCCTCTCAGCGTCAGCCGGATAACCAACGCTGCATGATCGGACAACAATATCCAAATCCTAATTTGCCACAGCTGAAGTCATGCTGAAGTCCCACTTAACCCACCTGCGGTTAAAGTAAATTCAGGCTAATGGGCCTCTTCCTGCTTAGTAGAGGTGCTAGAACAAGGGTCCCCAACCCCTGGGCTACTGCCCACCACAGATCTATGGCCTATTTGGAACCGGGCCAAGCGAGTGACGGGCCAGCACACCCACACTTACACACAGCTACACTAGCAGGAGTGACGGCCCAAAGGCGTTTCTTCTCTCTTGCGTGCGTGGAGCTGTGTGCAAATGTGTGAGAGCTGGTCTATCGCTCGCTTTGCCCGGTTCCTCTGTCCCACTCCCACAGCCAGGCCACCAAGCTGCCTGCTCCCAATGCTACTAAAGAGGAGCGCTGGGAGAGCATTAAGTGGGACAAGCATATCTGTTCTGACCTGGGCTTCACCAAATCACGAAACAGACTCCCGGTCACTGGGGGGGGGAAAAAACACCCCTTTTTATTTGGCTAATGTGAATTCCTAGCATTCATATCCAGCAAAGTCCCGGCAAACAGTCTTTCAAGGGTGAATTTACAACCAGAGACCTTATTAGTCCTTGGATATTTGCCAGGCCGATGTTTACAGCAATGCTGTAAAATGAAATCCCTGGCCAGGAGTCAGATAGGCAAATCTTCACACTAATGAACTAATTGTCTCCTGCAAACTCCCCTTCCCTCCTCCTCCTGTTTATTTCCTGTGGGAGGGGCCATTCAGCATCCCCTTGTGCCTTTACTCCTCTGTTCCTTAATTGTTCCCTTCTCCTGACAGCTCTGTGCATGCGCACATCAGGAACAGGTTCCAGCTATTCTTCTGCCCCACTGATCTCCGACTCCGACAGGTAGCTGATAACTATCGGATGGCCCTGGCCCCATCTCTTGTCTCTGACGCAGAGCCCTCATCAGAGCCTTCCCCAGACTCCAGGACTGGCCCACGTTCCTCCCCAACCTCCTGCCACCAGTTCTGCTGACCACTAACCGGCCCCAACAATATCCTGTTCACTGACCACCAAGGCTGCGTAAACAGGACCTGCTTTTGGAGGGTCGAGCATGTTCTGACCCAGCTTCACAAACACAACAAACCCTCTTGTACTTAAATCACTGATTCCCTTATTAGGAATGCCAGCAGCCCTGGCAAAAAGTTGCTCTCACCGCAGGCTAACAACTCTGTCCGGCAGGGAAGTGAATAGTTGTCTGCCACATCTACTCCGCCCCCTGCCTTTTATCCCCAGAGCTAGGGTGGAGCTTCACTAGCAGCAATGGCTTTTCCGTCCCAAGGATCAGCCCATGGATTTCCACTGCTCTCCTCTCCTCTGCCTTCTGCGCATCCACACTTCAGGCACTGGACCCAGTTGTTCCTCCTCTTCCTTATCAGCCACCTCCAGACCTGGGGGTTGTTGATTCTTCATCTGAGGGATGATGGAAGCTCCTTCTCTCTCTCTCTCTCTCTCCTCCTTTTTCTCTCCTTCTCTCTCTCCCGCTCCTTCCTTCCCTCCCTCTTTCTCTCTCTCTCTCTCCCTTCTTCTCTCTCTCCCTCCTTCTCTCTCTCCTCTCTCTCTCTCTCTCTCTCTCTCTCTCACACACACATACCTCCATTCCCCCCTCAGAGCTCTCAGGTTGCTTTGATGCTAATCCTCACTCCCACATCTCCTCCTCATCTGATTCGGCTGACAGGCCACAACAGGGCAGCCTCGGCGAGTCTGAAGCAGCACGAGATTGCTCCCCCAAAAGCTTCTCTTCTCTGCGCCAAAAATGGCCGAAAGGCTTCGGGGGAGCGATTTCATGCTGCTTCAGGCCTTCAGTCTCTTTGCAAAAGCTTTTGGCGCAGAAAAGCGGGAGTGAAGCTAAGTACGTGCACGCCCACATCAGCCCGCCGCACACATGGCCCTGGTTCTCACCCCCCCACCCCCACGCACACACAAAGGTCGGGGACCGCTGTGTGCTAGAAGATCCATGGGTGGGGGGGGACCCTCCATTTATTAGCTCCTAAAACAGGAATTGTCTACAGGTAGTCCTCGACTTACCCCTACAATTGGGATGACAATTTTGGTTGCTAAGCAGGGCAGAGGCTAAGAGAGCTGGGTCTGAGTTCATGATTCTTTTGCCACGCTTCTTACGAGAATCACGGCAGATGTTAAGTGAATCACGTGGCTCTTAAGCAAATCCTGCTTCCCCCGTGGATTTTGCTTGCGGGAAGCTGGTTGGGAAGTTCTCGAATAGTGATCACATGACCCTGGGATGCTGCAATTGTCATAAGCATCATTGCCAAGGGTCCAAGTTTTGGTCATGTGACCTCAGGGACCTGCTACAGTTTTAAGCGTGAGAATTGAACATGACTCACTTTTTTTTCAGTGCTGCTGTAAGTGGTCACTATACCAACGGTTATAAATCGAGGAACTACAAAGGCTTTAAAGAACAATCTTCCCCTTTTATACAGGTAGTCCTCGAGTTGTAACAATTCCTTTAGTGACCATCTGAAGTTACAACAGCTCTGAAAAAAAGTAACCAGTTACCAGCTTTCACACTTACAACCCTTGCAGAAGCATTCCCATGGTCACGTGATCCAAGTTCAAATGCTTGGCAATTGACTCATATTTATGACGGTTGCAATGTCTGGAGGTCATGCAATCCCCTTTTGTGGCAATCTGACAAGCGCCAGATTCACTTACTGACCATGTTATTAACTTAACAACTGCAGTGATTCACTTAACAATCAGGGCAAGACAGGAGGGGGGACTTAATTAACGAACGCCTCACTTAACCACCGAAGTTTTGGGGTTCAATGTCGGTCGTAACTCGAGGACTACCTGTATGGTGCGGGAGATTAGGGTGGAGTATTTTTGCTTGGCTTTGCAGACTAATTAATACCTGTGGTCCTGACACATTTACCGTATTTTTCAGAGTATAAGATGCACCTTCCCCCCCCCCAAAAAAAGAGGGGGGAAATCTGGGTGCATCTTATACACTGAATTCAGCATTTTTGGCCTCCTGAAACCCTGCCCCCTTCACAAAAATGGATGTACATAGCCTTTAGGAGGCTTCCAGAGTGCTCCCAGGGTCTGGGGAGGGCAAAATGAGGGAAAAACGGGCCCGGGAGCACTCTATAAGCCTCCTAAAGTCTATGCATGCCTTTTTTGGGGGGGGAAAAGATGGGCCCGTTTTTGGGAGGTCTGCAGAGTGCAAAAACTTTTTTTTTTTAATTTGCTTCTTCAAAATCTTGGTGCATCTTATACTCCGGTGCGTCTTATACTCCAAAAAATACGGTAAATCTTTTTTTTTTCCCCTCTTCTCAATGCCCTGGAAAAACCGTTTGCTAAGCCACCTTCCCCGAAGCCAACGGCCCTCCTTCACAGACCCTGCATTTTATCGGCCTGCCAGGAAGAGAAAGATGCTGCCAAACGTCCTTGGCTCAGCACAGCTCAACTCTATGAAGCAGTTGAATGGGCAGAACAGAAGGTAGCAGGAAAAGAAAAAGACAGAGAGAGAGAGAGAGAGAGAATGAGCGTGCAGCTTTGGATCGGTTCGGTGCAAAGCAATTGCTGTTGTACCTAGAGCTTCCTGAGCAGCATCCACAAAAAGATTTCCTGCACCGAGTGGCTTGACTGGAAATGAGGGGAGAGTAGAAAAGTTAGACCAGAGGGCTCCTGCCCAACCAGGCACCTTGTAGAAAGCAAGGAGGGAGGGCCACGCTTCACAGAATAACAAAATGACAGAGTTGGAAGGGACCTTGGAGGTCTTCTACTCCAACCCCCTGCTCAAGCGGGAGACACCGCTATCATTTCAGACAAGTGGTTGCCCAATCTCTTCTTAAAAGCCTCCCGTGATGGAGCATTCTCAATTTTTGGAGGCAAGTTGTTCCACTGTCAAGGAAATTTCTCCTTAATTCCAGGTTGCTTCTCTCCTTGATTAGTTTCCATCCGTGGCTTCTTGTCCTGCCCTCAGGTGCCTCGGAGAATAGGTTGACCCCCTTCTTCTGTTCGACAGCCCCTTATTCAACCAAGCCCACAAAACCCCAAGTAAAGCTAATCTTGATCTTAACTTCCATTCGTTACTTCAATCTTAAATTAAATTAAATTAAATAATTAAATTAAATTAAATTAAATTAAATTAAATTAAATTAAATTAAATTAAATTAAATTAAATTAAATTAAATTAAATTAAATTAAATTAAATTAAATTAAATTAAATTAAATTAAATAATAAAATTAATTAAAATTAAAATTAAAATTAAAATTAAAATTAAAATTAAAATTAAAATTAAAATTAAAATTAAAATTAAAATTAAAATTAAAATTAAATTAAATTAAATTAAATTAAATTAAATTAAATTAAATTAAATTAAATTAAATTAAATTAAATTAAATTAAATTAAATTAAATTAAATTAAATTAAATAATTAAATTATTAAATTAAATTAAATTAAATTAAATTTAGGAACTAAATTAAATTATTAAAAAATAAATAAAAAATAAATAAAATAAAATAATGAAATAATGAAATAATGAAATAATAATAAAATAATAAAATAATGAAATAATGAAATAATAAAATAATAAAATAATGAAATAATAAAATAATAAAATAATAAAATAATAAAATAATAAAATAATAAAATAATAAAATAATAAAATAATAAAATAATAAAATAATAAAATAATAAAATAATAAAATAATAAAATAATAAAATAATAAAATAATAAAATAAATAATAAAATAATAAAATAATAAAATAAATAATAAAATAATAAAATAATAAAATAATAAAATAAAGTAAAATTTTACATGCAGAAGCAGTTTTTCCAAAGGAAAGCCCATATGTCTTAACAATTAATTTTGAGAGACCTATAAGTGCTTAGTTGGGGTCATGATATGGAAATGTATTAGCAGTGTTAGCAATAACCTAGTTTGCAATTCTCAATTAACTGATCTATGCTTTAGGTAATTATTTGCCTCTTAAGATTATTTAAAGCATTCCCAGGACCTTGGAAATAGATATCTCAGGGACGTTGGATGATATATACCCCCCCAAAACTGGTAATCAAATTAATAGCTTAGCTAAAGTACATTCACATTAGGGATTGTTTTTAATATAGAGGGAGCCAGAGAAGCACTAATTTAATTTTCTATTAAATTACCCCTTCCCGATCCGATACTTCTGGATAAATTGGATTTCACTCCAAATATGCTTAGCCTGCATGGCTTAATCTACTGCAGGGGTGTCCAACCTTGATAATGTTAAGTCCTGTGAACTTCAACTCCCACAATACCCCAGCCACCTATGGTACATGGGGAATTCTGGGAGTTGAAGTCCACAGGTCTTAAAATTGCCAAAGTTGGATATCGCTGCTCTAAAGGAGAAAAAGAGAATTTCATATCTCTAACATAGCATCTGGCTTGGCCCAAAGACCATCATGTTACTTCCGGTATCCTGTCCTAATAGATTCTAGAAGGCATCAATCTAGAGTTCAACATCAAAGAATGCATGACACCAGTTTATCTCATAGCACATCAGACCAATGAGTCTAATTTGGCCAGTCCTCCTTATTAAAATGCTCAACTACCAAATACAATAAACCAACATAAAATCAATTTTATCCAAGGTGTATTTTATGGACTGGAGCTTCCTCACCAGCTGGTGTTCAGTTCATTTGGCTGTTCACCTTCTGAACAGAAGATTCCAGAAAGCAGATCAAAACATTGTATATCTAGAACAGGGGTCTCCAAACATGGCAAATTTAAGACTTGTGGCTTTCAACTCCCAGCATGGCTGGCTGAGGAACTCTGGGAGTTGAAAGTCCACAACAGGGATGGTATTCACTTTACCTTCCCTACCGATTTGCGATTTCCACTACTGATTCAGGTGAATCGGTACGAACCGGCTGAATGCTCCTTCTGGTCGACAAGTCTTAACGTTTGGAGATCCCTGGTCTGGAATGAAACAATTCCTCCACGTCAATTAAAATTTTGTGTATTTTCTGCCAGGCATTTATCCAAGAGCCGAATAAGAAATGGCCAGGTACATCTACGCATGACTAAAAGTGTAGCGATAACAAAACTCTTTTCAGCAGGAAATGGGACCGTGCATGGCAGTGACCCTTGCAGAGGTACGCCTCAACTTACGACCCGCAATCAAGAACAAAAATTTCCTACGTTAAGCGAGGTAGCAGTTAGGTGAGTCCTGGCCTATTTTTTTAAAAAAAAACTTTTGGTGCTATGGTTAAGGAAATCACAGCAGTTGTTAAGTTAATCTGGCTTCCCGTGACTTTGCTTGCCAAGAGATGGCAAAAGCTGATCGCATGACACCCTGGGACACCACAACAGTTGTAAGTACATGCCAGTTGCCGAGTGTCCAAATTTTGATCATGTGATCGCACATTTTCAATGTGAAAAATGGTCATATAAGTCACTCTTTTTAGTGCCGTTGTAAGTTCGAACGGCCATTAAACGAACAGTTGTAAGTGACAGACTACCTCTAGTGTGTTATCTATCCTGATTATTCAGAGGTGATCAATAACACCTCCATAGAAGTTCACTGTCGAGACCAACCAGGAACAGGGCCACACTTTCTATGATTCATCCAGTTTTCTCAACAAAGGAGACAAAGTGATCGGAACAATCAAGAAAGAAGAAGGTTATGGAGCCTTCCTACGCCCCATGGTAAAACTGAAATTCCAGAAACCATGGGGATGCTACAACAGTCGTAAGTGTGAGAAAGAGTGATAAGTCACTTTTTTCAGTGCCATTATTACTTCGAACGGTCACTAAACAAATGGCTGTAAGTCAAGGACTGCCCTGTATCTGGGAAGTCTTGATCTGTCACTGTAGTTCAGTTGAATCCTCTATGTAGAATGACAACAGAATGACAGAGTGGGAAAAGGGACCTTGAAGATCTTCTAGTCCAGTGGTTCTCAACCTGTGGGTCGGGACCCCTTTGGGGGTCGAACGACTCTTTCACAGGGGTCACCTAAGACCATCGGAAAACACATATATTCGATGGTCTTAGGAACTGAGACACCAATTTTATGGTTGGGGGTCACCACAACATGAGGAACTATTTTAAAGGGTCACGGATTTGGAAAAGTTGAGAACCACTGTTTTAGTCCAACCTCCTGCTCTGGCAGGAGGAGACCCTATCTATGGATTTCTTGCAGGAAACAAGAAAAGATATCACCTAGGATTCTAAAACAACAACAACTGATAGTAGACAACAGGAAAAAAAACAAAAAAGATCCTCTGAGCGGTTGCAAAATAGGGTTAAGAAAGTCCATGTTCATACCACTTCTCGTGAGCAGAACAATGGCTGCAAATACAGACAAGTCTTCGACTTACGACAATTCATTTAGCGACCATTCAAAGTTATAAGGCATTGAAAAAAGTGACTTGTGACTGTTTTTCACACTTACAATCAATGTAGCATCCCCATGGTCACATGATCAAAATTCAGACACTTGGCAACGGACTCATAGTTATGACGATCGTAGTGTCCTGGGGTCATATGATCACCTTTTGTGACCTTCATACAAGGAACTCAACAACCGTGTTACTAACAGCAGTGATTTACTTAACAACGGTGGCAAGAAAGGTCGCAAAACTCACCTAACAACTGTCTCACTTAGCAATAGAAATTTGGGACTCAGTTATGGACATACATAGAAGTTTATCTGTATAGAAGAAGAAGACTATAGGTAATACTTGACCTACTGAGCCCAAAATTTCTGTTCCTAAGCAACATTTGTTAAATGAGTTTTGCCCCGTTTTACGACCTTTCTCGCTACAGTTAAGGGAATCACTGCAATTGTTAAATTAGAAGCACGGTTGTTAAGCGAATCTGGCTTCCCCATTGACTCTTGCTTGTTAGAAGGTCGCAAAAGGAGATTACTTGACCCCAGGACACTGCAACTGTCATAAATCAGTTGCCAAGCCTCCGAATTTTAATCACAGGACCATGGGGATGCTGCAACGGTCGTTAAGTGTGAAAACTGGTCATTGATCACTTTTTTTCAGTGCCGTTGTAACTTCGGACTGTCACTAAACAAACTGTTGTAAGTGAAGGGCTATCTGTATTACGAACAGGTGTATTTTTCAAGAAAGGCAGCGAGATATAGTGGCTAAAGTTTCACATCCTCACTCTACCATGAAGTTGCCTAAGATATCTTCTGCCCGGCACCTTCTTCGGCCTCACCAATAAAATTTTTTTAAAAATGGTGAGAAAAGAATTTCAGACAAACTGGTAAGCTTTACAACATGATACGAAACTATTTTTTTTAAAAAAAATAAAGGATAACCTTGGTGGAAAATATTGTGTAAAAGTGATCATATCCTAAGAACGTTGAGTGAAATCAACTGAATTTTTCTCTTTGTTTCTCTCTTTCTCTTCTCTGTCTCTCTGTCTCTCAGATAAGTAGAGAGAAAGAGAAGAGAAAGGAAGAAACAAAGAGAAGCTACAATATGGATCGATCCATCTGCAGTATAGATCGATCCAATGATTCTCAACCTTAGCAACTTTAAGAGGTGCGGACTTCAACTCCCAGCATTTCCCAGCCAGTTGGCTGGGGAATGCTGGGAGTTGAAGTCCGCACCTCTTAAAGTTGCCAAGGTTGGTAAACATTGATCTATACCCACTGATCCTTCATTCCACTCACTGTCCTAGTGAATGCCCAGACTGTCCCCTTGCTAGAGACCTAACGTCCGCCATTTTGTTCGGCCTACATTTAAAATGGTTAAATTGCTGCGGTCCCGCCGCACGCTACCATGGGATTCAAACGAAAACACTGCTGGAACTAGGATTAGTTCTATCATCAAAGTTGCATCCCACAGATATTTCAGGCTTTAGTTTGAACTAAACCTGCAGTGATCTTCAGCACTCCACAAAGCATCATCCAATACGGAAGGCGGCTAGTCCGGGGAACTACGGGGAGCTATGAACAAATTTAGGAAGGAACTGACGTAGCCGGAGTGAAACTCCTCTGGCTTTCAAGAAAGGTTTGGGGGTTGGTTGTTGTTGTTGTTTTGCTCGAAAGCAGGACAGATGTGTGACAAATGTTGGTGCTTTACATGAACATCCTTTCTTTCACTGCTGTTGGGATCAAAAGAAAGGCTGAGATACAGGTGAGGGAAGAGAGGATTATGGGTAATGATCACCGCTCCGTTGTCGCTTTGGAATCACCTTTCCCAGCCTGGTGTACTCACAGTGGACAGGACTACAACTCCCATCGTTCTTCAGTCACCATGATGATGAGCTGAAGACTGATACGGCTCAGCCCAACATTCTGTATCTGGAATACCACAACTTGGGAAGCCTGGTTTAAGTTCTCAATTTAGGGAATTGAGACATTGTTATGCCAGCTTTCCTGCAAGATAGGGATTCTCCATGTTATTTTCCATTTTTTTGATAAGACACTGCCAGATCTCAGCGATAATCCAGATGGCTCCTGCAGCGCCTGCTCTACAACTCCCACCTGCTAAAATTGTCATGGGAAAGGCAGAAAAGGAGGATCAAAGGCCCACTTGTCCCTACAAGGCAGGCGGACACTAGAATGGGACAACTCACCATGGCTAGGTCACCACCAACTCGCCTCTGTCCACTCATCACCGCCAAGTCATGGCAAGACAACTCCACAAAGCCAACTTGCCATGGGGACAACTCGCTGGAGGCGGCTGGAAGAAGAGCCAGGCGGGCGGGCAGGGGAGCGGGTGAGCAGAGCGCATTGGAGCGAGTGGCAGGATGGCATCATATGGGGTCTTCCCATTTCCACACACACCACACTGCTGATTGGTGGCAGCTCTGCACCCAGCACGGCAGTGGCAACAACAGTGCATTGTTAGAAAATGGGAGGTCCCCAGCCGCTGCCACCTCTCCACCACCTGCCCCAATGTACTCGGCACTCTGTTCACGTGTTCACCCACCAGTTCTGCCCTTCTGGCCACCCAGGGATCCCCGTGATGAGTTGCCCGTGTGGAGTTGTCCTGCAGGAACGTGGCAGCTGTGAGTTGGCAGCTGTGAGTTGGCGGTGGTTAGAGGGCCACAGCGAATTGTACTATACTCCTGTGGACATGGTTTCATAGCACGGGATATGAGCGGGTTGAACATTTACGACGTTTCTTTGAATGGCTCTCAGGTCCTTGTTGTTAGGATGCATCACACGTGTGATGTAAAGAGAACGGGAACACAGACATAAAGAGAGAGTGAAGTGGGAAGGCATAAAGGATGGACTTCAGTAAAATATACAGACCTTGGAGATGATTCTGGCTGTTGTTCTTTCCTTAAAGAGAAGCAGAAGTATGTTAGTTAGTTAGTTAGTTAGCTAGTTAGTTAGCTAGTTAGTTAAATTTTATGCCACCTGTCTCACTGATGTACCAAGTCTGAGCAGCATACCGTAAGACGAAAAGTACAAGACAATTAAAATTACGAGAATTAAACAGAAATGTTAGCAATGAAGCTTTATTTGCAGTGAGAAAAAACTGAGTAGCAAAACAGAGGAAATACTTAAAAGCTTGTACAAAGAGGGTCTATGCCAAGTTGCCATGGCCAACTCATTGCTATGAACACACCACAGAACAATTTAACGTGAGATAACTGTACTCTAGACCCATTGCTCTTTTAATAGTATTAGCAATATTATTTGACTGCTTGTATCAGAATAATGCCTGCATTGGGCGTGGAGCAGTAGCTAAAAGAATTATATTAAGACATTTGAAAAGTTATATTATGCTGAGTGTCTATGGAGATTCTCAGTCATCCTGGTCATGGTTGTCCCAAAGCTGCTTTTTCAAGAGGCAGCTGGACTTTCTGGTTTAGAGCTGAAGAAGCTTCTTGGATGAGAAGCAAAACGTCTTCAAAGAAAAACCAGAAAGTCCAGTTGCCTCTTGAAAAAAGCACCTTTGGGATTATTCTGAATGCCATATTATATCATTTCAGACGACAAAGTATGGGTGATTTTGTCTGTTTTGGAAAAGGCAATATTTTCTACCAGTCAAAATACATAGCAATATGTGTTGTTATTGCAGGAATGTTGGGACAACTTTGAATAATATTTTGTATTGTTCATATTATAGTACTGAGTTCATTAGTGAGCCAGAGATTCCTAATGATGGAAAAATGTAAGGCAGGTTATTCTCTCTTTTTTTCGTTCTTAGCCTCATATATTTTTTTTAAAGAATTTCATTTTCTTTCAGATTAAAGATTGCCTCATGAATTGTGTATTTATAAAGCAAATTGTCAAACTATAATTTAAAATGTTTCTTTTCAAAAATATAAATCCACATTTTGCTTCTTACCTTCATTTGCTGTTTTCATAAGGTAAAGATAAAAGTTCCTGTCATACATATGTGCTAGTCGTTCCCGACTCTAGGAGGCCCTGCTCATCTCCATTTCAAAGCCGAAGAGCCAGTGCTGTCCGAAGATGTCTCCGTGGCCAGCATGACTAAACGCCGAAGGCGCATGCAACAATGTTACCTCCCCACCAAAAGTGGTTCCTTTTTTTCTACTTGCATTTTTACATGCTTTCGAACTGCTAGGTTGGCAGAAGCTGGGACAAGTAACAGAAGCTCACTCTGTTACACGGCACTAGGGATTTGAACTGCCGAACTGCCGAACTTTCTGATCAACAAGCTCAGCTGTTCTCATAGCCATTACATATTTTATATTATTATATGCTGTTTTCATAGCGATCACATATTTTCAAACAATTAAAACTGAGACAAAGGTGATGATCCGGGGACTTGCGCAAGCAAAGCTGGGGAACATAGGCTTTATAATTCTTTCCAAACTCTCTCTTCTATTTTGGCTGTCCCATTTACACAGCAAAAGGATAGCAGGTTTTGACAGATGACTAAGCCTAAATTCCCACAGGCATGGAGATTTGCAGCCATCTGACAAAACTTGCTTTGTCTTGTGCACACAAGCAAAGAGAAAGTAAGTTTAAATAATTAAACCACATTCCCCTAGGCAGAATATGTGCATTCACAGTAGCTATTTAAACTTACTGGCTTACACAAGGGAAGTAGAATGAGAAATGGCTAAACCTGCATTCCTTTAAACAATCAGCGATGACCTTGAAGCTGGTAGCAAAACATGAATTAATTCTGGAAAAACCAAAAAGGACAAGCAGGAAATTTAAAGTTGCACCGTCTTGACTCTCTTTGGTTTAAGAAGGAGAGAGGAGAATTGTTGTAAAGCTTTTCAAAAGTCTGTTATTAATAACAAATTTCATAAAGCAGAGTTGCAGTCAGTGTGTGAAATTCAATTTTTTTTACTGCCAGTTCTGTGGGCGTGGCTTGGTGGACGTGGTGTGGCTTGGTGGGCATGGCTTGATGAAAGTGGCAGGGGAAGGATACTGCAAAACTTCCATTCGCACCCCGCTCCAGGGAAGGATACTGCAAAATTTCCATTTCCATCCCACTCTGCGGCCAGCCAGAGGTGGCATTTTCCGGTTCTCCGAACTACTCAAATTTTCCGCTACCGGTTCTCCAGAACCTGTCAGAATCTGCTGAATTTCACCCCTGGCTGCAATGTTTCTAATGGTGTCCGTTTCCCAATTTAGCCTACCTCCTTCTTAAAAGATTCACTGTTTCCTTTCTTCTTATATCAGTGTTCCCAACCTTAGATTTTTTAAGAAGTGTGGACCTCAAGATATGTGGACTTCTAGGGAGGTGTGGCTGATGTCGCTATGATATGACATGCGATCTTGGAGCTCTAAGATTGCCATCGATATCTCTCCGCTGGACGGTCCTTTTGGACCTAAACTGTCCTGTAGAGACGGTGATAGAGAAGGACACATCCTGCTGATCTCAGGGACATTGCAAAGTCGCTTTGATCCAGGAGAAGCTCTTTTTTTCCAGCCACAGAGAAGCAGCCATTGAAGCTGCTGAAGTTGGGACAGCTCCAGAACGGAAGGAAAGTGGGAGTGGATTCCACAGGGCTGGGCCCGCCACAGAGAAGGCTCTGCTCCTAGGCGCCGCCCCATGGCACTGTCTGGTGGACGGCACCTGGAGAAGTCCCTCTCTGTGCGAGCGGATGGGTCGTAGGGATGTATGGGGCAGAATATGATCCCGCAGGTAACTAGGTAACTCAAAACAGCCACAGAGAAGCAGCCATTGAAGCTGCTGAAGTTGGGACAGCTCCAGAACGGAAGGAAAGTGGGAGAGAAAGTGTGTCGACTTGGTGAGATAAATTTTATTATTAGACAAGAGAACACCCAAAAAGATCAAAAGCAAAATTAAAATTGAAGACAGAAGAAAGTAAGCGGCGAGATTAAGCGTGAATCAAATTTAGTGTGTTATCTTTCTTTAATTTTTCTTTTTTACAGATGGAATCTTTTACAAATGCCTCTTACTTTTTAAATTGGACTGGTCTTTTTTTTCCTTTCTTCTTCTATTTTTCCTTTTTCTTCATACTTATGGATTAAGAATTTCTTTCTTTTCTTTTTTCAACGCTTGATTGGATTGTTTCTTTTTGATATATTTTTTTAAGTTTGGAATATAAAGAGGATTAAAAGCAGAGGAAAAAGAAGTAACACTGCCACTTAGAGGCTGGAGGCTTGGAAACATTGTTTTTCCTATTTTTTCTTTGAACATTTGACTTATATTTTAAGGCTTCTGAGTTTGTTTATTGAAAGTGATAGTAGGAAGAGTACGGATTATTTATACAGGTGCTCTTCTGGAGTACTATCAGTAGCGGGACCGAAATGAAGAGAAAGCCTTGACTTGAAAGATTATAATAACTTGTTTGGAATTTAACAAAAAAGCCTTGGATGTTATAGTGGCAGGGTTCACAATTTGGAAAAGTGGCACAGCATGGAAAAGAAAAGGAATTGACATTGCAAATAATTATGTTAGAAATTCAGAGCACTGAAAAGAGAATGGAGAATAAAGAACAAAGAACAGAAAAAATAGAGGGAAGAATTGAGAATACCTACCAAACAACGATGAAATTTGAGGTCAGAGCTCAAAATGTTGAAGAAAAAGATGAACAAAGAGGTAAGAAAATTGTTGATATTGACAGCAAATCAAGCGTGGTTGGAAACGACAGGAGTGGAATAAGGAAAGAGGAGATTTATGGACTGGAACTCTATCTCAGACTTCAAAACATAGAAGAAAAGGGAGAAAATCTGGCAGAAGTAATGAGAAAAATTTTGGCAGAAGCATCGGTGATAATCAAAGGCAAGCTGATAATACAATAATAATACAATACAATAGTAGAGTTGGAAGGGACCTTAGAGGTCTTCTAGACCATCCCCCTGCCTAGGCAGGAAACCCTATACCATTTCAGACAAATGGCTATCCAACATCTTCTTAAAGACTTCCAGTGTTGGGGCATTCACAACTTCTGGAGGCAACTTCTGTTCCACTGATTAATTGTTCTAACTGTCAGGAAATTTCTCCTCAGTTCTAAGTTGCTTCTCTCCTTGATTAGTTTCCACCCATTGCTTCTTGTTCTACCCTCAGGTGCCTTGATGGAAGGAACAGATGGAGGGTTTCAAGTCTTTACAAGATATGCTATGAACAAGTTGCCAAGAGAAGTCCATATAAGATTTACTAAGAAAGCAATTAGAACACAAATACTACAAATGGCAAGAGATATAAGATTGCACTATTACTAGAAGGATTCAGGTTGATGTAATGAAATGTCACAATAAAAATTAAATTTAGTTAAATTTACAGTATTATGTATAAAATAAAGTAGTAATAATAGTTATAGTCAAATAAACGATTAACAATGATAATAATGCATATATATACACTAGATTGATAATATGAAATCTTATATTAATTGTAAGGACTATGGAGAGGATGCTTAAAAGCTTTGTTATTAAAGATAAACAATTTTATATAGAATGCAATATAAAGATGTAATATTATTGGATGATTTCAGGATGATGTAATGAAATGCCATAATATAAATTTATTTTAAATTTAGAATATTTTACATAAAAAGGATGTAATAATAGTTATAGTCAAATGAATGTTTAATAATCATAATAATTGTATACATATATATTAGATTGATGATATGAGATTTTATGTAAATTGCTAGTGAAGATTATTGTGAGGAAGCACAAAAGCTTTGTAACCAATCAATATACTGTAGGTAACTGGAGGGTGGTTTCTATGTTTTGTGTGTGTTTACGTTTGTTTGTTTGTTTTATGTATGTTTAAAAATAAAAACTTTTTAAAAAAAGATATGTGGACTTCTGGGAGTTGAAGTCCACACATCTTAAAATGGCGGAAGTTGGGGAAACATTGTCTTATACCAAAGAGAATCAAAGCAGGTTTCTCGCTTCCAATCCCAGACTTCATATTTCTCTACCTTTCCTCACCAAAGCCATCTCTATGGTTCTCCATAATTCCCCTTCGCTGGGATTTGCAACTCTGTTTTCAACAACTCCATTACAGAACCATAAAAATCCAATTTCACATGCTAGGTCAATTTTTCAAGAATTCAATCTCAGCCATTACTAACCTGAAAGTTAATCCTGATTTGCTCTTTAGGTTTCGCAGAAGCTCGAGCTGATTCAAAGGTGGAATGAGCCTAAATTGGAAGAAATCCAAAATCAATTTCAGAGAGAGAGAGGGAGGGAGGGAGGGAACAGAACACAGGAACCATCTCATGGAAAGTTTTTCCTTCCCTTGGGATTGTGTGTCTGTACCATATATTGCAAATACAGAAGAACGGGAGGTGAATTAGGAATTTTCCATCTCTAGAGGTGCTCCCAAAGCAGGATGAGAAGATAAAACTAGCATTAGAAAGGAGGGAGGTGTCTCAAATGGATGACTGACTGGAAAAAAAACTAAAAGAATTAGCACAGATGGATAAATTCTCTGCCATAATCAAAGGAAAAAACACATCTAACGTTGTTTCTGCTTGGAAACCACTTCTGGACTTTGTGCTTGGGGTCGAAAAAAATTAAACTCTGATTTTGGGTTTTCATGATTAGTTTTGTTGTTATAGAAATGGACATTATATTATTACATTTACTGTATATGTGTAGTATATAGTACTATATATATTGTATTATATACTACATATAGCCTCAACTTTTTCAAAGTAAAAACTTACCCGTATTTTTTGAAGTATAAGACGCACCGGAGTATAAGACGCACCAAGCTTTTGAAGAGGCAAATTGAAAACAAAAGTTTTTGCACTCTGCAGACCTCTCCAAAGCGGCCTGTTTTTTGTCAAAAAAAGGGCATGCATAGCCTTTAGGAGGCTTGTAGAGTGCTCCTAGGGGCTATGGGGGGAAACAAGAAAAAGCAGCCTGTTTTTCACTCATTTCTGCCCTCCCCAGCCCCCAGGAGCACTCTGGAAGCCTCTTAAAGGCTATGCACATCCATTTTACAAAGGGAGTGGGGTTTCGGGAGGCCAAATATGCTGTATTCAGTGTATAAGACGCACCAAGATTTTCAGCCTCTTTTTTGAGGGGAAAAAGGTGCATCTTATACTCCAAAAATATGGTAAGTCTATCTGTTACTTTTTTCTACTGTGCTAAAAAGAGCCAAAGTCCGTGCTTTGCTTTCTTTTTCCTGTTTTGCTCTATACTTTTCCCACTGTCTTTTTTCCTCCCCTACTTTTCCACTATTTTATTTTCTTTCTTTTTGTATTTCACATTTTGATAAATGTAATAAGAATGTAATCAAAATTACATTTACAAAAATTACATTTGTTAAAAATTTGAAAGAAAGGAGGGAGGTGCCTCTTTTCCCGGGGTGTCAAACTGAAGGCCCGGGGGCCGGATCCGACCCGCAGGGTGCTTAGATCTGGCCCACGGGCCGGCCCTAAAAACAGCGAAGGAACGGCCCATGGTGCCTCTGCCAGAAAAAAACTGAGCTTGTGAAGGTGGTACCCCAGAGCTGTGTTTTCACTGGCTAGAGAGTTGCAGGAGGCCGTCACAGCTGAAAACGGATCTTGGGAGCCCATTTGTGCTGCCCGAGCATTGGGGCCACCACCGGCACCCCTGACACGAGTGATGTTGAACTGACCATGCCCACCCTGCCTCATGCACACACACACACAACCTCCCCAAGGTCAAATACAACCCTGATGCGGTCCTCAATGAAATTGTGTTTGACACCCCTGCTCTATTCTAAAGAAAACGTGCCTTTTCTAAATAGGTGATTACAACAGCTACGGATGTGTTGGGAATGCAGATCTGGCGTCCGATCCTCAGATTTTATAGCGTCCTCTTTACAGGACAGTAACTTTAATGGTCCACTGCTTTCTCAGAATGTCCTTCTTCATCCTTGCTTTCTTGGGGGGGGGGGGGGTCGAAATTAACAGGCCAAATCTTTGGTAGTAACAGCAGGATTTCAAACCAAGCCATACTTTGCTAAGGATTTAGACAAAGGACTCAGAAGAAGTGTATTTAATGGGAAAATCTAGCTTGTTCTGGAGACTGGAAAACCCATACTTAAGTGCAGGTAGTCCTCGACTTACAACGAAGTTACAACAGCACCGCCCCGAGTCCCTTTTTGGGAGAGGGGCGGTCTAAAAATCTAAGAAAATAAATAAATAAATAAGCACTGAAAAAAATGGCTTATGACTGTTTTTCACACGACCGTTGCAGCATCTCCATGGTCACGTGATCAAAATTAGGATGCTTGGCAACTGGCATGTATTTATGACGGTTGCAGTGTCCCCAGGTTACGTGACCACCCTTTTGTGACCTTCTGACAAGCAAAATCAATGGGGAAGTCAGATTCACTTAACAACCATGTTACTAATTTAATAACTCCCGTGATTCACTTAACAAAGGCAGCAAGGAAGGTCGTGAAATGGGGCACAACTCACTTAGCAATAGCAAGCGTAATTTGGGGCTCAATTGTGGTCGCAAGTCGAGGACTACCTGTACAATGTGGGAATGTTGGCGAGGGAGTGATGAAATATGTGGAATGAAGGGCACTGAAATTCTCCACCATTCTTGGAAATCTAATTTGTGATCCCAATCCAATTCAGTGAAATGGTGGGGGAACCAGACTTCCAGTTGGCAAGGAAAAAGGACATCATGCTAGGAGGAGACTCTATGGTGGGGGAACCAGACTTCCGGTTGGCAAGGAAAAAGGACATCATGCTAGGAGGAGACTCTATGGTGGGGGAACCAGACTTCCGGTTGGCAGAGGAAAAAAGGACACCGGGCTAGGAGGAGACTCTATTGTAGGGGAACCAGACTTCCAGTTGGCAAGGAAAAAGGACATCGTCCTAGGAGGAGACTCTATGGTGGGGGAACCAGACTTCCGGTTGGCAGAGGAAAAAGGGCACCGGGCTAAGAGGAGACTCTATTGTAGAGGAACAAGACTTCCAGTTGGCAAGGAAAAAGGACATCGTGCTAGGAGGAGACTCTATGGTGGGGGAACCAGATTTCCGGTTGGCAGAGGAAAAAGGACACCGGGCTAAGAGGAGACTCTATTGTAGAGGAACAAGACTTCCAGTTGGCAAGGAAAAAGGACATCATGCTAGGAGGAGACTCTATGGTGGGGGAACCAGACTTCCGGTTGGCAGAGGAAAAAAGGATACCGGGCTAGGAGGAGACTCTATTGTAGGGGAACCAGACTTCCAGTTGGCAAGGAAAAAGGACATCGTGCTAGGAGGAGACTCTATGGTGGGGGAACCAGACTTCCAGTTGGCAGAGGATAAAGGACACCAGCCTAGGAGGAGACTCTATTGTAGGGGAACAAGACTTCCGGTCAGCTCCAGAATTAAACGGGGGGCTTTTGGTTAGGACCTTTGTGGCTCTTTGAGTGTTTAAGGTTGCCGACTCCTAGCCCAGACTGTCTGATCCCCAGCATTTTCAGCCAGTGTGATACTGTGTAAGACCCCTACCTAGAATCTGCTTTCATTCCCTGGGGATCACAGCCCACAGTTTTAAAACTCCTGGCCTAGACTGAATTTCCTTGCAAGAACTTCTTTTTCAGCATGTCTAGGAACCGATTCATTCTTCTGATTTGGGATACAATGTGAACATCATTCGCTGACAATTATTCATTCCTTACCTTGAAATTCATCAGGAAGACCGAATGGCTCATTTGAATGTGCCCCTCAAAAACCAATCAACGAATTGCCCCCCCAAAAAAATTTGTCTTGAATGGATTAGCCCCGACAATACCAGTTTGTTGCAAAAAAGCAATGTGATGCATATATGACCCACATCTTCATTTCCACGTAACCTTAAAGAGAATTCTTATAACTTTCTTCACTTTGTCTCCACTCTTGAGATTTTATTCCCATTCTTTCCAGAATACGCGATTTTGTTAGATGCGCCATACTTTTGAATAAAAGAACTGGGCACAAAGAATCATACAATCACCAGAATAAAACACAGTACATGCAGCTGAATGTGAAAATTTTAAGAAATTTCACCCGGTCTGTAGGCTTTATTTGAGCCTCCGAACGTGGAGATATTTTTTTCTCTGTTACTATCAAGACAATCTGACTTTTTTGGAAAGCTAAGACTACAAGATCTGGGCTGCAAAACCTCAAATGGCCACTAGATGGTGACAATGAGACACCATAGATGTGGTCCTTTACTGCCACCTAATGATAGCCTGTAGTTTGGCAGTCCAGATCCGGAAACCTTAATTAAAGTATATAAAATAAAGTATTGGGCGGTGCTCACTCCCGGTAGCGAAAGACACACTGTGAGTTGTTACTGGAAGCACACACAACGATCAGGCAAAGTCAACATCGCTGGTCATGCCTCAAAGCAATCAGTTGCAAAAGAAGCACAACGTAAGTGTCACAAACGAGATACACTCTCACAAGTACACACATGCACACACCACAAAAAGATATTGGGTATCGGTTGTGATGAAGCCGTTGTAAAAGAAAAAGGGAGAGTGAGGAAGGTCAGCAAAGGTCAAAGAGAGAGGTTAGGCCATTTGTCCAAAGCTGGAAAAAAATCTTTCTCTGCAGGTAGTCCTTGACGTATGATCACAATTGAGCCCCAAATTTCCCTTCCTAAGTAAAACCGTCAAATGAGTTTTCCTTCATTTTACAACCTTTCTTGCCGCAGTTGTTAAGTGAATCACTGCGGTTGTTCTGTTAGTAACCCAGTCGTTAAGTGAACCTGGCTTCCCCCTTAACTTTGCTTGTCAGAAGGTCACAAAAGGTGATCACGTGTTCCCGGGACATTGAAACTGTCTTAAATACATGCCAGTTTCCAAGTGTCCAAGTTCTGATCACATGACCATGGAGTTTCTCCAACGATCATAAGTTTGAAAAAGTTTAACAAGCAGTGGAGGGATTCAGCTGGTTTGTACCGGTTCAAGCAAACCGGTTGCTAAATTACCCATCCATCCTGCTATCAAAGTGGATTCTGGGCGCTGTGCTGCAATGGAGAAAAGGGCAACAGGGTGGCCGGGAGAAGGAGAAGGCCTCTTTGTCTCTTTCTTCTCCCTGCTCCTCCTTCTTCCCTCGCGCCGGCCTCTCCCTTGCAGCACAGCGCCCAGGATCCACTTTGATAGCGGCAGGTGGGTAATTTAACAACTGGTTCGCCCAGGGTCAGGTTGGGTGTTGCAATCAAGTTATAATTGAGCAAGACAACTTCCATTCTATTGTCTGGTTCCAGGTGTCTTCAAACTTTGAAAATTTAAGACCTGTGGACTTCAACTCCCAGAATTCCTCAAGCAGCCACGTTGGCTGAGGAATTCTGGGAGTTGAAGTCCACAAGTCTATAAGTTGACGAGTTGGCAGATTCCTGGGTTGGAACATTTAACTCCGGATTTTGTTTTTGTTTTTTTTACACATGGCAACTTTTAAGGATTCCCAGCCACCATGCTTGGAGTTGACCTCCACACCTCTTAAACTTTCCAGATTTTTAAAAAAAGCACTGACATTTTCCCCTAGGGATAATATCTTTAAAAAGGACAGTATGCTCATATGCCACAATGATGTCAAAATGACATCTTCCATGTTATGGCATCTTCATACAAATTATACTAAAAGGCTGCTTTGCATTATTTCATGTCATGAGTCATACAGCTTTCCTTACTGCTTTCAAATACAATAGTCTTGGTTGTGATAATATGCTAATGTTTCTAGAGGCCAGGCAGTAAATTCTGGTTTACAGTTGTATAAGCATGCCGGTTTGGGAATTCAGGAAGGTGAAGTCCACCATATATATCTCAAAGCTGCTGAAGTTGAGAAACACTACACTAGTGTCCTGAATTTAGCTGTCAAACCTTAGCTCCATTTTTAGCCCAGCTTAGCATTCATAAAAGTAAAGGTAAAGGTTCCCCTCGCACATACTATGTGCTAGTCGTTCCCGACTCTAGAGGGCAGTGCTCATCTCCATTTCAAAGCCGAAGAGCCAGCGCTGTCCGAAGACATCTCCATGGTCATGTGGCCGGCATGACTAAACGCCGAAGGCGCACGGAACCTGTTACCTTCCCACTAAAGGTGGTTCCTATTTTTCTACTTGCATTTATACGTGCTTTCGAACTGCTAGGTTGGCAGAAGCTGGGACAAGTAACAGGAGCTCACTCCGTTACTCGGCGCTAGGGATTCGAACCGCCGACATGCCGAACTGATCGACAAACTCAGCGTCTTAGCCACTAAGCCACCATGTCCCCTTTAGCATTCATGCAAGCCGATAGATCAGTAAGTATAGTTTGATGAGCTTTCTATTTTAGGAACACAGCGTGTAGCAGGGCCGGGAGAGTGTTCAAAAGTTATTTAGCGCCATTTGGTTTAGAAGAGGGGTGTCAAATTCAAGGGCCGCGAGCTGCATCCAGCCCGCAGGGTGCTTAGATCTGGCCCATGGGGCACCCTGGAAACAGCGAAGGATCGGCCTGCGATGCCTCTGCCAGCGAAAACAGATCTCGGGTGGGCTGCGCACGGTCCTCCCGAACTCCATTTTCGGTTGTGACGGCCTCCTGTAGCCCTCTGCCAGTACAGCCCTACCGAGATCCGTTTTCGCTGGCACAGGGCTGCATCGTGCCAGGCCAGGCTAAATGGCAAAAATCAAGCATTCTTCTAATTTAGGAAAAGCCAGTGAGAAGAAATAGCTGTATAAATTCAAGATAATTTAAATATTTGCTGGGTTAAGCCAACTGAATTTCACCGGAGGACTCACCTGCTGTCTTCTACAGTGGCTTGAAATGATCTTTTCTTAATCCGTGGGTCAGAGGATGAGGTCAGAAAAGTCAAGATGGCTTCCACAATGGCGTGATTGAAGCTTCCATCTTGATTTTTTTTTTTTAACCATATCCTTCAGATGTTTCTGCGGCCACAATGCCCAGCACAATTTGATATGGAAGTAAAAGAATACACAATCCTAGGTTTGACGATCTGCCCACAAAATGATTTTCGCCTTGTTTTGTAGAGAAGGTTTGTCATTTAGGGAAATCCCGTTGTGCACGCAATACAGAAAAGTTGAGTGAGTTTCATTCCAAAACCAAACTGGGAAAAACAACAACAACAACAACAACAACAACAACAACAAGAGCCACAACGTGACACACAAACACCCATTCACATGCACTGTATACCTGGAGGCACCATAGGTTTGTGGCTGTGAGCTTTCAAGGATTTTCAAAACAGGAGAAGAGAAAAGGGGAGGAGGGGGAAAAGAATAAAGAATATTTTGAAATGAAATAGGAGGGAGCAGGAAACAGAAGAAGGAAAATTAGCAGAGAGGCCAAGTAGATCCCGTTGAGTAGGCAAACTCCAGACATGAATCAGCCGGGGAGTGTCAACTAGAGATTTGACAGACAGATTATAAATATGTTGAATCAATTGATCAGTCAAGACAAGTGTTCCGAAAACAGAACCATAAATGATCACTTCTTCAGAGCCATAATTAAGAACCCAACTCAAGAGTATTAAAATGGGTGACTGGATGTACTAGGGGTGACGTGATAGCAGTCTTCCAATATTTGAGGGATAGCCACAAAAAAGAAGGGGTCAGCCTGTTCTCCAAAGCACCTAAAGGAAGGACAAGAAACAACAGATGGAAACTAATCAAGAATAGAATAGAATAGAATAGAATAGAATAGAATAGAATAGAATAGAATAGAATAGAATGCACAAGGAGCCATTTGTAAGGGCATGTGACATGTTTCGCTGTCAGCTGGCCAGTGCACATGCCATTTTTTGCCCTCCGCAGGCTCCAGAAACCTTATAGGCGCCTGGGGAGGGCGAAAAGAGGCTCCCCTGCCCCCTGCCCTCTCAGGCCCTAAAAAGGGTCCTTTTTAGTCCTCCGGACGCTTCAGGGAAGCCTTCTGAAGGTCCCTGAAGCCTCCGGAGGGCCTCCGGGGGGACAGGGGAGGCTCTTTTCGCCCTCCCCAGGGTCCTATAAAGCTTCTGGAGCCTGGGGAGGGCGAAAAAAGCATGGAAAAATGGGGGGGTCGCGCCTCTCATGCGCGCATGTGCACTGCGGGGGTGTCACACATTGCATTATGGGTGTGGCACGCCCATGGACAACCCCCCTGCCCCCCCCTTATGTCACACGAGCCAAAAAAAGTTTGCCATCGCTGCCCTATACCGTTCCAGATAAATGGCTATCCAACATCTTCTTAAAGACTTCCAGTGTTGGGGCATTCACAACTTCTGGAGGCAACTTCTGTTCCACTGATTAATTCTTAACTGTCAGGAAGTTTCTCCTCAGTTCTAAGTTGCTTCTCTCCTTGATTAGTTTCCACCCATTGCTTCTTGTTCTACCCTCAGGTGCCTTGGAGAATAGTTTGACTCCCTCTTCTTTGTGGCAACCCCTGAGATATTGGAAGACTGCTATCATGTCATCCCTAGTCCTTCTTTTCATTAAACTAGACATACCCAGTTCTAGCAGCCGTTCTTCAATACAATACAATACAATACAATAGCAGAGTTGGAAGGGACCTTGGAGGTCTTCTATTCCAACCCCCTGCCTAGGCAGGAAACCCTATACCGTTTCAAACAAATGGCTATCCAACATCTTCTTAAAGACTTCCAGGGTTGGGACATTCACAACTTCTGGAGGCAACTTCTGTTCCACTGATTAATTGTTCTAACTGTCAGGAAATTTCTCCTCAGTTCTAAGTTGCTTCTCTCCTTGATTAGTTTCCACCCATTGCTTCTTGTCATTATTTATTTATTTATTTATTACTTGAACTTATTAGTCGCCCCCTCTCCCCACAGGGACTCGGGGCGACGTACAAAAGTACTATATAGCGTACAGAGGAGGTAAGAAAAATAAATAAGTTACAATACCTAAAAAAGTTAAAACCCCAGTGAAATTAACCCTTAAAAACTAAAATTACCAATTAAAAATGCCCTGGGCTGGAGAGGTTGTAGAATTATGCCAGGTCAGCTAGTCGAAACAGGTAGGTTGTCATGCCCTCAGATGCTTTGGAGAAGAGCTTGACTCCCTCTTCTTTGCAGCAACCCCTGAGATATTGGAACACAGCTATCATGTCTCCCCTAGTCCTTCTTTTCATTAAATTAGACATACCCAGTTCCTGCAACCGTTCTTCATATGTTTTAGTCTCCAGTCCCCTAATCCTCTTTGTTGCTCTTCTCTGCACTCTTTCTAGAGTCTCCACATCTTTTCTACATTGTGGCAACCAAAACTGAATGTCGTATTCCAAGAGAGAGGCAACCTAGAACTAAGGAAAAACTTCCTAACAGTGAGAACAATTGATCCGTGGAACCCCTTGCCACCAGAGGTTGTGGGAGCTCCAACACTGGAGGTTTTTAAGAAGGAACTGGACAGCCACTTGTCTGGCACAGGGTTTTCTGTTTGAGCACAAGGTTGGACTAGAAGACCTCCAAGGTCCCTCCCAACTCTTATTCTGTTCTATAGGTAGTCCTCGACTTACCACCATGACTAGGACCAGGATTTCTGTCACTAACCAAAACGGTTGTTAAATGAGTCGTGCCCAATGTTACGATTGTTTGCCATGGTTATTCAGCGAATCGCTGGAGGGGATCAAATGGTCGTTAAGTGAATCCGGCTTCACCCTTTGGTTGCTAGTCGGAAGGCAGCTGGGAAGGTCACAAGTGGAGATCATGTGACCCTGGAATGCTGCGCTGTCATAAATGCAGGTAGTCCTCGACTTACAACAATTCATTTAATGAACATTCGAAGTTGCAACAGCACTGAAAAAAAGTGACCTATGACCGTTTTTCGCACTTACGACCCCGTGGTCATGTGAATAAAATTCGGATGCTTGGCAACTGATTCATATTTATGACAGTTGCAGTGTCCCATAGTCATGTGATCCCTTTTGCGACTTCCTGACCAGCAACGTCCATGGGGAAGCCAGATTCACTTAACAACCAGCTTACTAACAACTGCAGTGATTCACTTAACAACTTTGGCAAGAACATTTGTAAAATGGGGCAAAAATCACTTACCAAATTTCTCACTTAACAACATAAACTTAGGGCACAGTTGTGGTCATAAGTTGAGGGCTACAGGTACATGCCCGTTGCTAACTGCCCCCAAATTTTAACCCTGGGGATGCTGCAAGTGGTTTTAAGTGTGAGGACCCGTTGTAAATCACTTGTTTCTGTGCCATTGCAACTTCAAACAAGTTAAACAAATGGTTGTAAGTCAAGGACTAGCTATACGGTGGACACGGTTCAAGCTTTTAATTTTATTTAACACCTGTTGAACAGGGAATGCCCTAGCCCTCAATGTCCTATTTAGTTTTTCCACACAAAAAATTTCCCCCACGTTATGTTCCTCCTGTTCTTTTCATATCTACCGTATTTTTCTAACTATAAGACGCACCGGAGTATAAGCCACACCACGATTTTGAAATGGTAAATTTAAAAAGAAACGTTTTTGCCCTCCCCGGCCCCCAGGAGCACTCTGCAGGCCTCCCAAACCCTTTGCGTGCTTCATTTTTGGTGTGAAAAGGGGGCAGGCAGAGAGTTTGAGATGCCTGCAAAGTGCTCCTGGGAGCCGGGGAGGGCAAAAATGAAACACGTGGGGGGTTTGTGAGGCAAAAAATGGGCCAATTTTTTGTGCAAAAAAAGAGGGCGGGCAGAGGGTGTGGGAGATGTGTAGAGTGTTCCTGGGGCCTTGGAGGGGGCAAAAATAGCCCCGATTTGAAATTATGGATTTACTAGTCCCTGAAGTCCGAAAGATTGGTGACCCCTGGGCTATAGTATGGTTTGCGTAGAGCTCAAATCAATCCTGAAAATGAACCAAACATCAAGAGAGAATAACTGTCTTGAACGGCATCTAGTTCGAGAGGGTCCAATGTCCAAGTCTGCCCAGATCCTTCTGGATCTTGAGCCTATCTTCCGAAGGGTTAGGAATTTTCCACAATTTGGTGTCACCTGCAAATTTGATGAGTTCCCCTTCTAATTCCTCACGTAGATGAAGCTCACCGACCTTCTGCCGAGCTCCAGGCTGAAGGATAGAGGGGAGCTATAGCAAGAAATAAAAAGGTTGAGGAGACTTCATGATTTCTCAAATTTGGCAACCTTAAAGACCAAGAGGTGGGATTGAACAATTTTAGCAACCAGTTCTCTGGCTGCTGCTGGGTGGGCATGGGCATGGGGTGTGTAGCCTACTCTGCCCCTTTACAGCCGGGGGGAATTTCCACCCTCCCCAGGCTCAAGGCTTTCCTCGAGCCTCCAGGAGGGCAAAAATGGCCTCCTCAGGGCTCTGGATGCCCACCGGAAGCTGGAAACGGGCCGGTTTCCAGACTTCCAGAACTTCCAGTAGGCATGTTTTTTTGCCCGCCCAGAGCCTCCGCGTGGGACCTGCACTTCCCTGGCCCAATGAACAGGCTGCGTGGAGACTCCTGGGAGGGGAGGGTGGGCGGGGCCAGCTGGTCCTTGTAATAACCAGTTCAGCGAACTATATGCAAAATTAGCATCAGGTTACCCTGAACCAATCCAAAGCGGCTGAATCTCACGCCTGCTTAAGACTATGCCGACTAAGGAGTTCTGGGAGTTGAAGCCCAGAAGTCTTCAAGTTGCCATGTTTGGACACCCCTGGATTAGAGGAAGCATTGGTTGAGCATGACACTTTCTCCCATCCAAGACTTCACAGTTGATGCTGGGTGAGGACTTCCATCATAACTCCCACTCAAACTGAAGTGGATACCATTACGGTATCACAGATCCCTGCCTCTGAACCAGTGTATGAGCTCTTCCAGGGGTTTCCCCAGAGAGCAGAGAACACCACCCCTTCACTACATTTGCTGAAGTTTAATTAATATAAAGGTTCAGGAACTTTTTGTTTCAACTGCCACAGTGTAAAAAAAGATTCTTGAGACCCTAGAAAGAGTTCAGAGTAGGACAACAAAGGCGATTAGGGAGTTAGAGGCTAAAACATATGAAGAATGGTTCCAGGAATTGGGGATGGCTAATCTAATCAGGACGCAGTGGCTCAGTGGCTAAGACGCTGACCTTGTCGATCAGAAAGATCGCAATTCGGCGGTTCGAATCCCTAGCACCGTGTAACCGAGTGAGCTCCCGTTATTTGTCCCAGCTTCTGCCAATCTAGCAGTTCGAAAGCACATAAAGAATGCAAGTAGAAAAATGGGGACCACCTTTGGTGGGAAGGTAACTGCGTTCCGTGCCCCTTCAGCATTTAGTCATGCCGGCTACATGACCATGGAGACATCTTTGGACAGCGCTGGCTCTTCAGCTTTGAAACGGAGATGGGCACCACCCCCTAGAGTCAGGAACAACTAGCACTTATGTGCAAGGGGAACCTTTACCTTTAAATTAGTGAAAAAAAGGACTGGGAGGGATGATAGCAGTGTCTCAATATCTGAGAGTCTGCCACAAAGAGGAGGGGGTCGAGCTATTTTCCAAACCAGTTGAAGGCAAGACACGAAGCAACAGATGGATAGAAGACCTCCAAGGTCCCTTCCAACTCTATTATTCTATTCTATTCTAACTATCATTTACAGGTGATATCATTTGCAGGAACTGGGTAGGTCTAGTTTAATGAAAAGAAGGACTAGAGGAGACATGATAGCAATGTTCCAATATCTCAGGGGCTGCCACAAAGAAGAGGGAGTCGAGCTATTCTCCGAAGCACCTGAGGGCAGAACAAGAAACAATGGGTGGAAACTAATTAAGGAGAGAAGCAAGCTAGAACAATTAACAAGTGGAATGGCTTTGCCTCCAGAAGTTGTGGGTGCTCCAACCCTGGAAGTTTTAAGAAGAGATTGGACAATCGTTTGTCTAGAATGGTATAGGTTCTCCTGCCCATGGATGGGGTTGGGTTAGAAGACCTCCAAGGTCCTTTCCAACTCCGCTACTCTGTTTATTCTGTTCCGTTAATGCTCTCTTACAAAACGGCTCAACCTCAACCCACAAATTCCCAAGAACAACCGAAGAGTGAATTAAAGGCACCGCGGATACAACAGCCATTCGCACTTTTCCAGTTGGCAGGAGTAAATCGATTATTCCACATCACTTCACAGCTGCATCTGTGAGACTTTTGCCCAGCCGAGCTGAACCAAGGAGCCAGACCAAGAAGAGTCAGGAGATGTGCAGCTGACAGGCCAGGACACACAGAAAGTCTTTTCCTTGAGAGGTGCTTTAATTAGTTAGTATTTTTTTTATCTCCCCTGACTCTAGGGGGCAATGTTCATCTCCGTTTCAAAGCAGAAGAGCCAGCGCTGTCCGAAGACATCTCCATGGTGATGTAGCCAGCATGACTAAATGCCGAAGTCGCACAGAACACTGTTACCTTCCCACCAGTGCTGGGTTCCGGATCCCAGTGCAAACGGTACGGTGGAACGGGGCCGGGCGTCCACCACATGCATGCACACAGGTACTTAGCAACCGTGATGCTCCAGCTGCTCGGTGGAGCATCGCACAGGCGCCGTACACTCAATGCACATGAGCCCCAATCGGCTCACATACAGGTAAGGACGGGCCCTTTGGAGCGCCGTGCCGGAATGGTACCTGGTGTTCCCAGTAGGCACCGGTACGCCCGTACCGGGTCGTACCGGTCGTATTCCACCACTGATTCCCACCAAAGGTGGTTCCTATTTTTCTACTTGCATTTTTTACGTGCTTTCAAACTGCTTGGTTGGCAGAAGCCGGGACGAGTAACGGGAGCTCACTCCATTACACGGCACTAGGGATTCGAACCGCCGAACTGCCGAACTTTCTGATCGACAAGCTCAGCGTCTTAGCCGATGAGCCACCATGTCCCTTTAGAGGCAGATTATAACTGCATATATTAGAGATATTTTATTTACCTTAATCGCGCGGCTCCTTAACGGTTCCACAGTGACTTATTAAAGGAAGCTGCAAAATTGCTTAACGTGCATCCTAAGTGGCTTGCTTGATAATGGTGGAAACGGCGCCTGTGATTAAAAAAAAGCTCTCCGGGGGCTGACAAACATTAATTAATCTTCTCCCTGCTTACGTTGAGTTTTATTAAACCTAATTACAAGGAGGAAAACTAAGCCCATAAAATCTGTTGAAATAATGATGTCATGGCACAATGGGGGGGGGAGGGGGTTCCGGAGACAACTTCTGCTGAAGCTTCCCCCTGCCCTACAGGTACTCCTCGACTTACATCAGCTTCATTCAGTGACCATTCAAAGTTACAACGGCACTGAAAAATGTGACCGATTTTTTTTCAGTTATGACTTTTGCAGCATCCCCACAAATCATGGGATCAAGTCTCCGATGTTTGACCACCGGTTCATATTTATGACGGTTGCTGGGTCCCGAGGTCACGCGATCTCCCTTTGTGACCTTCTCACAAACAAAATCAATGGAGAAGCCGGGTTCACTTAGCCACCGAGTGACTAACTTATCAACTGCAGTGATTCACTGAGCAACTGTGGCAAGAGAAGTCGTGAAATGGGACAAAAACTCACTTCACAAATGTGTCACTTAACAATGGAACGATTCTGCTTGAGCAGGGGGTTGGACTAGAAGACCTCTAAGGTCTCTTCCAGCTCTGTTATTCTATTATTGTCATATCTTGCTCTTGGCTCTTTCAAGTAGTTGGGTTCTTTTTGAATTAAGAGAGGAATATTAAGAGGAATATCCTGCTGGTAAGAGCAGCCGTTCCGTGGGCTGAAACTGTAGGAATTTGATGACTACTTATCCATGGTGGTTTATGGGATTCTCGAACTGAGAGGGACTCCTCCGGGTGCCGTCCACTAAGCAGTGTCAGAGGGCGGCGCCGAGGGGCAGGGCCTTCTCTGTGATGGGCCCAGCCCTCTGGAATGACCTCCCCCCCGACATTAGGACAACTACCGATCTCCGCTCCTTCCGCAAGAAACTCAAGACCCACCTGTTCCGACTAGCCGGCCTGGCTTAAATTAGAACTATATTCTCTAATCCCCCTGGCAATTTTAAATGATAAATTTCAAATTTTAGGGTATTTTAATTGTTTTAATTTTATTGTTACTGCTTTTTAACCTTATGGCTATTTATTTATGAATTGTAAAAATGTTTTATGTATATACCTCCTCCGTGTCATATGCTTGTATATTTAATTGTACGCCGCCCCGAGTCCCTTCGTGGAGAGGGAGCGACTTATAAATTGAATAAATAAATAAAATAAAAATAAAAGATTGACTTAATGGCAAAGTCATTCATTCTATGATTGCCTGGTCCAGCCAAATATATCACCTGGTGGCCTCCCATTCAAACAACCAGCAAAATATGAGTTAGTAGTGTGTAGTGGCAGCCCCAAAAGCCAATGCAACCCTAAGCTGCATTAACAGAGGGATACAATCAAGATAAAATGAGGTACTAATACCACTCTATAAAGCCTTAGTAAGACCAGATCAAGAGTACTGCATCCAGTTTTGGTCACCACACTATAAAAAAGATGGTGAAAGACTCTAGAAAGAGTGCAGAGAAGAGCAACCAAGAGGATTAGGGGACGAGGCTAAAACATATGAAGAACGGTTGCAGGAACTGGGCATGGCTAGTCTAGTGAAGAGAAGGACCAAGGACAGTTCCAATATTTGAGGAGCTGCCATGGAGAGGAAGGGATTCAAGCTATATTCCAAGGCACCCAAAGGCCAGACAAGGAATAATAGATGGAAACTGAATAAGGAGAGATTCAACCTAGAAATAAGGAGAAATTCTCTGACAGTGAGAGCCATCCATCCATGGAACAGAAGTTGCCTTCAACCTTGTGGGAGCTTCAACCCTGGAGGCTTTCAAGAAGAGACTGGACTGCCATCTGTCAAAAATGATGTAGGGTCTCCTGCTTGGGTGGGGAGATTGAATTAGATGATCAGCAAGGTCCCTTCCAAATCTGCTAATCTGTTAAACATGACCCAGAACAAATTTACCCATATTCTGAAATGTGAAAACACTCTCCAAGCATTGCTTAAAGCTTTTGAATGCAAACAATGTCCATCCAGTCACATCTAACAGTTGGCCAGGATTTGCCTACCCAGTTCATGCATTTTTATTTATTAAATTCATACCCCATTCATCTCGCATCCAAAGTCTGGAACCCGTGCTGCATATTGGACATTAATACAATCGAGCGAGTCCAGAGATATTTCACGAGGAGAGTCCTCCACTCCTCTGCTCACAGCAGAATTACCTTATGTCACCAGATTTGAAATTTTGGGTTTAAGACAACTCAGAACTATGCCACCTTCAGTCTGACCTAAGCGTAGTGCATAAAATTATCCGCTACAATGTCCTACCTGTCAATTACTTCAGCTTCAACCACAACAATACACAAGCACACAACAGATACAAACCTAAGGCAAACCACTCCAAACTCGACAGCAGAAAATATGACTTCTGTAACAGAGTAGTCAGCACCTGGAAGGTTCTACCTGACTCTGTGATTTCTTTCCCAAACCCCCAAAACTTTAACCTTAGACCCGTGATGGCGAACCTATGGCACGCGTGCCACAGGTGGCACGCGGAGCCATTTATCAGGGCACGTAAAGGCATGCGAAGACTTTGGCCTTCTTTTGAGGCCGTTTTTCACCCTCCGGAGGCTTCCTTGAAGCCTCCAAAGCGCGAAAAACTGGCCCTATAGGCAAACCAGAAATTCAGGAACAGACTTCCGGTTTGCTCGTAGGACTGTTTTTTGACCTCCGGAGCCTTCAGGAGGCTTCCCTGAAGGCTCCGGAGGTCGAAAAACGGCTTTACAGACCAACCGGAACTCACTTCTGGTTTGCTCGTAGGTCCGTTTTTTGCCCTCCGGAGCTCTCCTGAAGGCCCCTGAAGGATCCAGAGGGCGAAAAACGGACCTACGGGGACCCAGAAGTCACCATTCCCGAACTTCCGGGTTCCCCTCAGGGAAGCTCCTGAGGCCTCTGGAGTGCGTCCGGGGGGGCGGGGAGGCTGTTTTCACCCTCCCCAGGCTCCTAGAAACCCTCTGGAGCCTGGGGAGGGTGAAAAAACCACGCCAAAAGCAGCGGGTGTCGCTGACCGCGCGCATGCGTGCGCTGGGGGCATCGCAAGCATAGCATTACGGGTGTGGCAAGCTGGCGCACGACCCCCCCCTGTGCTCCCCCCTGCTTTTGGCACGGCAGCCAAAAAAGGTTTGCCATCACTGCCTTAGACTGCCTACTCACCCCATTCCTAAGAGGTCTGTAAGGGGCGTGCATAAGCCCACCAATGTCTGTACCGCCCCTGTCTTAATATTTCTTTGTATTCGTATCCACTTCATGTATCCAAAATCATGTTTATACATATGTATGTTGACTCATACATGCTTGATGAAATAAATAAATAAAAATAAATAAATATCACAGCAACCAGAAGGGCAAGAGACCAGCAGCAGAGCCCCCGTGGAAATGCAGCATTTTCTCCCGGAAGTGAATTTGATCACAACAAAGGTATTGCTGAGGACCTCTGAAGGAGATTAAAAATTCACCGCCCCAATCAATTATTCAAAGGACAGAGCTCAGCTTAGCTTAGGTGCCCGAGAAGTTCTGTAAAAATAGATCAAGGGGCTATTTCCTGCTAATTGTGTGCAAAATGATCCTATCAACGCTTCCAAATACACGTGGCATGTCCAGGGTGCCGAAGCGAGCAAAAAAAAAAGAGAGACAATAAGGCCAGGAGAAAGACAGCAGCCCATGATTATCTGATAAACTCAAAGTGAACCATGATTTCCTGTTGCATCTGACTAGCCTTCATTGAACTGCATCGTCTTGATATACATTCATCCAAAAGGACAGAAATAATCATTTGGGCCTCATCCAGGATTCCTGATCTGGTTTTGTTTTGTTTTTTAAAAGGAAACAGGATTATTTGGCTCTTACTGAAAAGAATCCTATGGTGCTTTAGGTGCAAAGGCAGCCGGTGGTTAAGGAACTGGAAAGTTAAAGAATTGGAAACCACGTTCTCCATATGTTCTGCTCCCCATTTAATTTCTTGTTAGAAACCGAAATCATTTAGTTATTCTAGGCCAGAGTTTCCAAACCTTAGCGACTTTAAGATGAGTGGACTTCAACTCCCAGAATTCCCAGCATGGCAAGCTGGTGAATTCTGGGAGTTGAAGTCCACCCATCTTACAGTTTCTTCAGAAACAGAACTCTAGGCCAGTGATGGCAAACCTTTATGGCACCGAGTGTCCAAACCGAACGCGCACGCCAGAGCTCCGGAAACTTGAAGACTAGCTGGCCGGTGTACAGGCGTGTGCCAGCCAGCTGATCTTTGTGCACACCGCAGCTGGCGATGGAGCATATGCCCAAAGAGAGGGCTCCATATGCCACCTGTGGCACACATGCCATAGGTTCGCCATCACGGCTCTAGGCTGTCCAGGGAAATAATCTTCATTTACAGAAAGGATGTTCCATAATTCATTTTCTACATCATGGACAAAAAAACAGCACAGGTCAAAATGCTAGAGGATATAGAAAGAGAAAAGTCATGGGGGGAAAAACTGGAAAAAAAGGGGTTGTTATTTATTTATTTTTACCTACTTTTCAAGGCCAGCCTTTCAGACCGTCTTCAGGTTCCTGACATGGCAATTGTCAGAAAACAATACCCACCGAGAAACAGGTGCAGAAAAATAAAGACGATGGCCAACGGAGAAACATAAATGTGCAAGAAAAGAAAAAGAAATTAATATAAACCAATCTAAGCCATGGAGAAATAAATCTAAATCTAGCATTTGAAAACAATAGAAAGCGAACTTCCCAGTGAGTTGAAAAAAAAGAAAAGAAATAAAAATCACAATGCAAACATAGCATTTTGGTGAATGTAACAAAAAAATAAGCAAGATGGATAGAAATACAGGTAGTCCTTAGCTCACAACCATAACTGAATTTCTGACCAAAACAGTTGTTAAGTGAGTTTTGCCCCGTTTTACGACCTGTCTTGCCACCGTTGTTAAGTGACTCACTGCAGTTGTTAAGTTAGTAACACAATAGTCAAGTAAACCTGGAGTCCCTGTGGACTTTGCTTGCCAGAAGGCCGCAAAAGGGGATCACATGACTCCAGGACCCTGCAACGGTCGTAAATGCGAGTCAGTTACAAGCGTCTGAATTTTAATCAAGTGACCGTGGGGATGTTGCAATGGTCATAAGTGTGAAAAATGGTCATCCGTCACTTTATTTTTTTAGTGCTGTTGTAACTTTGAACGGACACTAAACAAAGGGTTGGTTGTAAGCCGAGGACTACTTGCAGAGGAATCTATGGGCCCAGATGAAATGCTTACCTGTACATGGGAACGGTGACAGTCCGTTCGTAGTAATTCCAGGTAGAGTGCAAATCGGTTCGGGTGAGGTTAGTGGCGTAGAATCTCCAGGCGGCCTGAGGGGATACGGGAAGGAGAGACAGATGTGATATCAAAAAAGTAAAACAAGCAAGTAATAAAGTTCATTTGGTGGTGGCACGGTGGTGAGAATGCAGTATTGCAGGTTAATTCTACCCACTGCCGACTGCCAACAGTTTGATCCTGACCAGCTCAAGGTCGACTCAGCCTTCCATCCTTCCAAGGTCAGTAAAATGAGGAGCCAGATTGTTGGGGGGGGGCAACACGCTGGCTCTGTAAACCGCTTAGGGAGGGCTGTAAAGCAGTGTGAAGTGGTATATAAGTCTAAGTGCTAATTCCATTGTCAGCCACCTTTTGCACTGGGCCTTCGGGCCTGCCACATTTTTTGCTGTGGGAAAACAGGAGGGGGGATTATATGGAGTATGGAGATATATATAGTCAAATTAACATTCCTTTCTCAGAGAGTCAAGGACGTCTTGCCCTGCACCTGGAGTGGCGTGACTGGGAGGCATCTCCAGTAGGGATGGGGCCTGATTGGGCCATGGGATGGACATGTGGGGGTGCTGGGCAGGGACTTGAACTTTCATTTGGGTGGGAAAAACCTGGAAACTTTCAGATTCAAGTTTTCCCAGATGTGCCAATGGGACATCTCTAATAAAATGGAACTTTAAGGAAACTCAAGTCTTGGAGTCTTCTTTTTTTCGGGGTGTTACTTGGAACCCTGACATCTGTTCTGTTCTGTTCTGTTCTACTCTACTTCTATTTCTATTCTTATTTCTATTCCATTACATTAAATTCCATTCCCATTCTGTTCCATGCAATATTGCAGGCTAACTCTGCCCACTGCCAGGAGTTCGATCCTAACCGGCTCAAGGTTGACTCAGCCTTTTATCTTTCCGTGTTCAGTAAAATGAGGACCTTAGGTTGTTGGGGAAAATATGCTGACTTTGTAAATCGCTTAAAGAGGGCTGTAAAGCACTGCGAAGCGGTCTATAAGTCTAAATGCTATTGCTAATTTAGATTTTGCAGGGGAGAAACTACATTGCCATGATCTTTGATGCATGGGTAGTCCTCAACTTACCACAACTGGTGGCCAGAATTTATGTTAAACAATCTGGTTGTTAAGTGAGTTATAGGCTGGCTGGGGAATTCTGGGAGTTGAAGTCCACAAGTCTTAAATTGTCTCTTTCAGCACCTTCTACATCCATTTCTCTCTCCTCGGAGATCCGGCCTTTCCCAAGTCCACCCCACTTTCTCTCGGCTCACCTGAATTAGGCCAGCTGCAGGATTTCTCCTTTTTTCAAAGTGCTTCTGACGATGCTGTTCTTGAACCTTCAAGGCGAAGCCGGAACCTAGAATTCCCTGAAAATTAAATTAACAGAATAACAGAGGTGGAAGGGACCTTGAAGGTCTTCTAGTCCAACCCCCTGCTCAAGGAGGAGACCCTATACCATTTCAGACAAGTGTCTGTCCAATCTCGTAGAATAACAAGAAGGGAACTTAGAGGTCTTCTAGTCCAACCCCCTGCTTAGGCAGGAAACCCTACACCACTTCAGACAAATGTTGTCCAATGTCTTCTTAAAAACATCCAGTGTTGGAGCATTTAAAACTTCTGGAGGCAAGCTGTTCCACTGGTTAATTGTTCTCACTGCCAGGAAATTTCTCCTCAGTTCTAAGTTGCTTCTCTCCTTGATTAGTTTCCACCCATTGCTTCTTGTCCTGCCTAAAGGTGCTTTGGAGAATAGTTTGACTCCCGCTTCTTTGTGGCAACCCCTGAGATATTGGAAGACTGCTATCATGCCTCCCCTGGCCTTCCACTTGGCTTGTTGGAAGGCCATACACGGAGATCACGATCCTAAGACACTGTGGTTATCAATTAAATACATGCCAGTTGCCAAGGGCCTACATTTTGACCAACACTGTAACCCTTTTTTTGGTTACATATTTTAACTTCTTGTTAAGTGTTGCCCGAGATTTCCCCCTTAACATCTTCTTATATGCATAGTTCATTTGCCAACATATTTCCATTTTCAATTTCAGCCATATTATTTTCTTTCTGTATTTTCCATCTTAAATTTAATTTCTTCTTTATAGATAAACAATATCATTATTAGCCCCTCCAAATTAATCAAATTTAACATTTCATTTCCATCTATTATTCTATTTTACTACAAATAACATATATCCTCTGATTTAATTTTGTATAATAAACATTTCACTTAGTTGGTTATCCACAATTAATAATATTGATCTATTCCCCTCACATCCTATTAACTATATACCATTGGCAATGTTAACATATTTCATTTTATTCTACTAGTAAATCCTTTCCCTTCTTTTCTCCTTTCCTAACCATTTTCTCTTCACTTCTTTCCACCCATTCACCTAGCTTTTCCTTCTTCTTAGTTTTGTAATTTCTATATTTTTTCTTCCCAATCTTTTTTCTCCCTTTTGATTCTATTGTTTTGGTGACTTTTCCCAGTCTTTCCCCAGGATTCCCACTTTTACTGTTTAATCTTGTTTTTGGGGGGGGCAATTCCCTCTTGTCTCCTTACTGCCACTGTAACTTTGAAGAGTCACAAAACGAAGGTCACAAATAACCGTGAGATACTGATTTTTTTTCAAAGTGCGATGATTGCCAGGTGCTTCAATTACAATCACATATCCATGGGGACGAAACAAACAAAATGTTAAAAAGTTGTTATATTTATGTAGCTATTTACCAAGCACATTTAAATTATATTAAAGTAAATGAGATATCTTTACAACCCCCCCAGGCATGCCCCAACTTTTGGGCACCCCTAATGTTTGGAAAGTGAACGTTGGAAAAACTTGACACACCCTATTGGGGACGCCGAGTTGCTCGTAACGGTGAGGACCAGCCGTGTCACTTTTTTCAGCAACGTCGTAACTTCAGGTCACTAAACAAATGGTGTTAAGTCAAGGACTATCTCTAGATACGTTCAGTTTCGTTGGACTAAAATAGCGTGTTTTAAGCTTGCAAACTATTCTGAGGCCACAGACAATGGAGATGCTTTCCATCCTAAGTGAGCCATAGCATGACCAAACAGATGTGGTTTGGCCTTCTTTCCAAGAGAAGGTCGCAGCAGAGGACTTTACTGAGCCGTGGTGGCGCAGTGGTTATAGTGCAGTATTGCAGGCTGCTTCTGCTGGCTGCCGGCTGCCGGCTGCCTGAAATTCAGCAGTTCGAATCTCACCAGGCTCAAGGTTGACTCAGCCTTCCGAGGTGGGTAAAATGAAGAGCCAGATTATTGTGGGCAAGAGGCTGACTCTGTGAACCGCTTAGAGAGGGCTGTAAAGCACTGTGAAATGGTTTATGTGTCTAAGGTCTATTGTGTCAGAGTTTTGGCAGCGTGGCTAGTATTATGACCATTATGAGATAGACCCAGGAGCAAAACACAGCACACAGAGCCTTCAGACAAATAATAGACTTGCGTGGACCTCCCGTCAGTCTTAAAAGGGTTATCCCCAGGATGGCAAACCTATGGCATGCGGAGCCATTTCTTAGGGCATGCAAAGTGCTGCTCTGTCAGCTCCAGCGCACTGGCCAGCTTATTTCGGCCTTCATTTTCAGCCATTTTTCGCCCTCCAGAGGCTTCCGTATGGGCAACCCAGAAGTCAGGAAATGGGCCAACCTCCGGAGGGGGCAGGGGAGGCCGTTTTCACCCTCCCCATGATGCTAGAAAACCTCTGGAGCCTGGGGAGGGCGAAAAACAGGTCCACCATGCCATTGTGTGCCCAAAGTGGGGGGAGGGTAAGGGGTCGCGCGCACATGTACAGGGGGGAGGGTTCATGTATGTATGCGCGGGGGGAGGGCACGCACATGGCCCTGCATGCTGGGTTATACCATAGCTGCAATGAATCAGGATCATTGCATCAGCTTACTGATTAGAGCTTACAACCTTTCATCAGCTGGCAGCTATTTAATTCTCAGTACTTTGTCATATTGCTACTTACTGCTGGGAGAGCAAAAAAGGAAACCCCAATCAAAGTGAAGGTGGCTGCCAGGAGACGCCCATTCCAGGTTTGTGGATACTTGTCCCCGTAGCCGATGGTGGTCAGAGTAATCTGGAGGAAAATAAGACAATCATTGTACAGTATCTTCAAAATTAATATCAAAAGAACCTGCTGTACATATGTCAGCCTACGCATTGGAGGTTGTATACATTGTATGTGATAAATAAGATCCTAAAGCGGAAACTCAAATATTTTGGCCAACCTAATGAGAAGAGTGTCCTATGTAGATTCTCAGTCATCCCGGTCAAGGTGCTTTTTTCAAAAGGCAACTGGACTTTTTTGGTTTTTCCTTGAAGAGGTTTCACTTCTCATCCAAGAAGCTTCTTAAGGTTCTGGCTGAATGGTGGGGAATGGAAGGATTCATATTCCTTGCAATCCTCTGGTCATTAGTACTCTCACTGAGAGTCATTGAGGCAGTTGAGGTTTATATGTGTCCTCAGGGTCACCTGAGTAGTGCAAATGGGGGGGAGCCTGCTGAAAGGACCATGTTGCAAACTGAAGATGGGTGGTGTCATATCCCTCCCCCTCCGTTGAGAGGGGGCTGTTCAATTTTGACACTGATGGCCTCTTTGACCCCTCTTTCAAACCAGAGGTCCTGTCTGCCCATGATGTGTCTTTCTTCAAAGAGGGCTAACGACCAGATGACTACAAGGAATATAAATCCTCCCATCCTCCATCATTCATTCAGAACTGAAGAAGCTTCTAGGATGAGAAGCGAAACCTCTTCAAGCAAAAACAAAGGAAGTCCGGTTGCCTTTTGAAAGAAGCACCTTTGAGACAAATGAGAAGAGAAGGCTCATTGGAAAACACCCTGAGGTTGGGAAAGGTGGAAGGCAAAAGGAGAAGGGGACGTTAGAGGATGAGATGGTCAGATAGGGTCAATCAATGCAATTAACATGAATTTTTGGGCAAGCCTCAGGAGACAGTGGAGGACAATGGGAGGCCTGGCATGCTGTGGTCCATGGGGTGGTGAAGAATCGTTAGCACTCTTTGAAGACACATTAGCATCTGAACAATAATGAATATGTGGGAATGACCTTGGAAATGGAGATGGAGAAGAGCCACAGCCAGATAGTTAGATAGTTAGATTTCTGGCACGATGTGGCCCAGTGCCAGTCCACGGGCCAGGGGTTGGAGATCCCTGCTCTAACTGTCATAAATATGAGCCAGGTGAGTTTGTTGCATAAATTCAAATCCAGCAGCACACACAGATAGCTGATGCAGCAGGATTCATTAACTTTTTTATATACATAAAAATAAGTGAATAAATGTACAATACCAACAGGTGGTTCTCCCAAGTAAACACAAGGCAGGAGAGTTACAGGCAAACATAAGCAGTTAGCTTCATTTTAGCAGATGAGCCCTGACAGACTGCTAGTTTACTTCTCAGAGCAGCAGACTGCTTAAGTTTCAGTTTCGATTCTCTGCACAGACTCAGATCTATTTAAGCTCCCATTGGCTGATTTAGTTGCTATGCCTATTCATTGGCTGACCTTGTTCCCATGTCTCTCCCAGCCATGAATATTTTAACACATCTGAATTTTGATCAGGTGACCCTGGAAATGCTGCAAAGGTCATAACTGTGAAAAGCAGCCATAAGTCACTTTTTTCAATGTCGCTGTATAACTCCAAATGGTCACTAAACGGATGGCTGTAAGTCAAGGACTACCAATACTTCTGAGGCTATGTTGATAGCCCCAAATTCACAGCCTGAAAAGATACTCACCAGGCCCCACCACAGGGCATCGGCATACGTATCAAAGTGATCGTTTTCTCCTTTCTCAGCCAAGTACACCAGGAAGGAGGCTAAAATTAGGCACAGGAATCCAATATACCAAGCGGTGATCAGCTCCTGCAAACGGCGAAAGTGAAAAATGAAGACGAAATTAGCTTTGGGATGTTTCTCCCCCCACCCCCAAAATCTGCTTATTCGTCGGTCCTCGGCTTCAGTGGAGGAAAAAACCATGCCATGAGATAAAAGGGGGTGGGATACACATGTGGCAAGAGGAAGTTTGGTCTAGGGGTGAAGTTGCTGGCCTAGAAACCAGGAGATTGAGAGTTCTAATCCCGCCTTTGGCATGAAAAGCAACTAGGTGACTTTGAGCCAATCACCAGGAGACAGTGAGTTCTAGTCCCACTTTAGGCATGAAAGGCAGCTGGGTGACTTTGGGGCAATCACTAAGAGACGGTGAGTTCTAGTCCCACTCTAGGCATGAAAGGCAGCTGGGTGACTTTGGGCTAATCACCAGGAGACAGTGAGTTCTAGTCCCACTTTAGGCATGAAAGGAAGCTGGGTGACTTTGGGCTAATCACCAGGAGACAGTGAGTTCTAGTCCTACCTTAGGCAAGAAAACCAGCTGAGTGACTTTGGGCCAATCACTAGGAGACGGTGAGTTCTAGTCCCACCTTAGGCATGGAAGCTGACTGGGTGATTTTGGGCCAGTTATTCTCTCAGCCCAACCCACCTCCCATGGTGGTTGTGGGGAAAACTGGAGGAGGAAGAAATGTCATGTATGTTTTCCACCTTGAATTATTGACTTGATGTTTATTCCACCTTCATTACTTTTATAAGTAACGGAGGTGGAATAAAAATCAAATAGATAAAAACGGCCTGAACCCAGAACAGAGTTCCAGAAGCATCCGGACAGACTCAAATGAGCTAATAAAAGAAAAAGAAAAAGCCAGAGGAACAGACAAGGAACACAAATGAGAAACAAGAAGCTAACAATGTAGAAAAAGAAATGGAAAATAAAACTCAGTTGGACAATGCTATTGAGATTTATAGAGGCACAGAAAGACTAGAGGAAAAAAAGGAGAATGGTATCCACAAAAGAAAGTAGCCAAAAATAGAGAGAAACAATAGGAAGTGGAAAAGAAAAATTTGGGGGGCAGCTATCCAAGCAAACTATCGAAAAGTGATAGAAAAAAATTCAGAAGAAAAGATATAAGACATATAAAAAGAAGAAAAAGAGGGGGGAAATCTAGGAACACGGAATTAGTAAAATGAAATAAAATATATTAATCATGGCAATAGTATGTACCTAATTAAGATGTGAGCAAACTATACTAATACTTTTAAATGTGCAAATTAATTATGTTAAATGTTTACTACATTAAAAAATTGAATTTGAAGACACGTGTTACTTATAGATAATAGATGGAAAGGAAATGATAAATTTGGTTTACTTTTAAAGGGAAGAAAAAATTTCACTGCTTATGTATGTAATAAAAGTCAAAAGTTGGAAGAATGTTTTGTATATCCCCTTACCTTTTCCCCATATATGTATAAAAACCAATAAAACTTTGATTTAAAAGAAAGTTGGAAAATGTGAGAATAGGACTGAAATTGGAAATGGAAATGGAAATATAATGTAAAATGAATTATGTATGTGTGAAAATGTTGAAGGGGGAAAACCGGACAACACTCTGTTTATAAAAGAATTGTAATTGTGTAACAAAAATTTAAAAGCTTTGTTTCAAAAAAAGAAAAACCCAGTTTTACCCAGTGCATCAGGAGGTCCAAATACAAATTGCTACACTCAGCCAACACAACAAGAACGACACAAACAAAGCACATAACAAAGAGGAGTGAATCCAGCCATGGATCACACACAAATAACCCCAAAATAGCCTTAGCCCATAAACAGCTCCCCAGCAATAGCTGGCAATCAAAGGATCTAAAGATAGATGCCACGCTTAAAGGAGGGTTAATGGCAATTCAGGCAGTTGAGTGACTGAGGCCCTGTAGGCCAGTTGTGGTAACAAATAGAGAGAGAAAAAGCTTAATTGGGGAGAAACTGATCTCTGGGCGTGTGACGCCATGCTTCAGTAAGCAGGAAGAACAAACGCAGCCATTCTACATCCAGATTTCTCCCTCCAATTTCTTTTTGCCATGCTGTAAACAGGTTTTTTTCACCCCAAATATGCACATTAAATCTTGAGAAGAGGGGAGGGGGAAGGAAAGAGGGAAAGTGAGAGGGAAGGGAGGGGAGGGGAAGGAGGAAGGGAAGGGAGGGGGAGGGAAGAGGGAAGGGAAGAGGAAAGAGGAAGGGAAGCAGGAAGGGAAGATGGAAGGGAAAAGGGAAAGGGGGGAGGGGAGAGGAAGGAGGAAGGGAAAAGGAGAAGGAAGGGAGGGGGAAGGGAAGGGAAAAGAGAAGGGAGGGAAGGGAAGAAAGAAGGGGAAGAGAAGAGGGAAGGGAAAAGAGGGGAGAGGGGGAGGGGGAGGAGGAAGGGGAGGGGAAAAAGAAGGGAGGGTTGTGGTAGGAGGAAGGGAAGGGAAGGGAAGGGAAGGGAAGAGAAGAGAAGAGAAGAGAAGAGAAGAGAAGAGAAGAGAAGAGAAGAGAAGAGAAGAGAAGAGAAGACTGAATGAAATGGAATGGAAGGGAAGAGAAGCGAAGCGAAGACTGAAAGGAAGGGAAGGGAAGGGAAGAGAAGAGAAGAGAAGAGAAGAGAAGAGAAGAGAAGAGAAGAGAAGAGAAGAGAAGAGAAGAGAGGACACGAATATACATAAGCACTTCACATTTTAAGGAAATATGCGTATAGTTCAGTTTAATCATCCATCCATAGTTTGCATCTCCAGCGAGCCGTACATAATACCAAGGCTTAAGTACGGCATGGCATAAATTATACCTTTTCAAGCTTCGAGAACTAATCTCTTAGCAATAAGAAGGACACAGCAGATCCACTGCCTGGCTATTGATTTGCCTGTAATAGACACATCGTCCAAAAGAACATGAATATTCAACTTTTATTCAGCCTTGTCTCCAATTCAACTATGTGATTACTTTTTCCCTGAGTGCAATATGTTTTATAGGCTTTCATATTGTCTGTTCTTTTTTTTTAATATTGCTTTATTGTTTTTTTCTCCTTTCCTTCTTTTCTATAAGCTTTAACTGTTCGTATGGTATCCAGAGTTTGTTTGTACAGGTACCCAAGCGCCCACTCACACACAAGAGAAGAAAGATGACCCAATTCGACATAATATAATAAAGAATAACTTTAGAGCAGGAGAAAAATCATATCCAAGTAATCCACAAATTACGACCAGAATTAGGACCGGAATTATTAGAATTCTATAGCAATTCTGTAGGTGTTGTGAAGAAAAGCTAGTTTCACAACCTTTTTGCTGTGGCTGCTAAGCGAATCAATGCTCTTCTTAAATGGATCACACAGTCATTAAGTAGATCCAGCTTCCCCCATTAACTTTGCCGGCTGAGTCACATGATCAGAAATGGGGATCATGTGACTCGGGGGCAATGAAAATCTCACTCCAATGACACAGCGATTTAATTACCCTGCCAGGCCTGGAAGCCATCTTTTGCTTTGGGCCACATTTATTGCTGTGGGAAACTGGAAGGGGGAATTATATGGAGTATGGAGATATATATAGTCATAATAATATTCCTTTCTCAGAGAGTCAAGGACGTCTTGCCCTGCACCTGGAGGGGTGTGACTGGAAGGCATCTCCAGTTGGGATGGGGCCTGATTGGACCATGGGATGGACATGTGGATGCTGGGCAGGGACTTGAACTTTTGTTTGGGTGGGGAAAACCAGGAAGCTTCCAGATTCGGGTTTTCCCAGATGTGCCTATAGGACATCTCTAATAAAATGGAACTTTGAGGAAATTCAAGTCTTGGAGTCTTCTTTTTTTCGGGGTGTTACTTGGAATCCTGACATCTACTCTACTCTACTCTATTTTTATTTCTATTTCTATTCTACTCTACTCTACGCCACACAGCTTAGCGCCTTTGGGATATTACTGAGTCGGTGAGTGGTGCTCTGCCCAGCAACTCCCCGCTCCAGCTGGGCACAGCGCCACCCACCAACCTAGCGGTATCCCAAAGGCGTCAAGCAATATGAGCGCCTTTGCCCCCCCCCCCGTCCCCCCGGCTCCTGCGGCTTTGCGCCTTCGGGATATCGCTAGGTTGGTGAGTGGCACTCTGCCTGGCTGGAGGAGGGGTTGTCCAGGGGGCTTATTATTGGGGGAGGGCGTATAGTTTTGCCCACAGGAAAAATACGACATGGTCTTATTATCAGGACATGTCGTAATTTCGGAGAAACACAGTATATAACTTTTCCTCCATTTAGCTCCTCCACAGTTCAGTCTTCTCTGCACTTCAACTGGCTGCCCCACAAAAGAGTCCTCCAGGATCTGCTAACTCTCAATTCCCAGAATCCTTTGTGCTGTTCTAAGGATTCTGGGAATTGAAGTCTAACCTGTCTCTAAAAAATCACAACCAATTTGGCTGCTCAGATTGACCTCAGACCAGAGGTGGGTTCCTACCGGTTCGGCCTGGTTCGGCCAAAACGGTAGTGGTATGGCAGCGTGGGTCGCTGGAACCGGCAGTGACCCAGGCCTGCCACGCCCCCAAACTGGTTCTCCAGTCAGCGCCGTTGGCACCACCATTTTGTTTTCAAGTTCTGTGCATGCGCAAAAAGATTTAAATTGATCTGCACATGCGTGTGAAGTGCGCATCCAGCACGCGCACACGCGTGAGCAAATGGCCGGAACCCACCCCTTTCCACTACTGAGAGCTTCCCAAGGACTCAGATGCTCACCTTGCTATGGGCATACACCACCGATCCCAGAAGCTTCCAGGTGCCTCCTCTGCGGTCCATTCGAATCATGCGCAGGATCTGCAGGAAGCGCAAACTTCTGAGCGCGGAGGTGGCGAAAACGTTCCCCTGTGACCCAGCAGCCAGCACAGCGATGGAAGCAATTAACACCATGATGTCTGTATAGAATGAAGAGAACCGTACTAAAGAATCTGCCAGACTCCAAAACCCAAGAAAGACACATGAGATTCTTCCAAGCATCCCTTTATAGTTCCTCACCTATAGGCAAAAATCTTGCCAAACTAAAGCAAACGATTTGCCCCATAAAACATATGTTCTGGGAACTCGTGAGGAGGAGCTGTCTTCAGCCTCTTTCTCATACACAAACAATCTATGGTGCATTGTCTCTTGCTCCTCTAAAATGCATCCAGGGGTGGGCTGCTACAGGTTTGCCCCGGTTCATGAGAACCTGTAGCTAACATTATGGCCAGTTCGGAGAACCTCCAAATCCCACCCCTGGCTGGCCTCACCCACTCCACTCTGTTCCTCCCAACCCTCCCCGCCACTCCTAGGAGTCTCCACATGGACCATTTTGGATGCAAGGTAAGTGCAGGGCCCACACAGAGGCTTGGGAAGGGGGAAAAACAGGCCTTCTGGAAGGCCTCTGGAGCCTGAGGGAGGCAGTTTTCACCCTCTCAGAGACTCAAGGAAAGCCTCCAGAGCCTGGGAAAGGGAAAAACAGCCCCCCGCCCCCGGCTGTGTTGCAGGAGGTTGACTAGGCCATGCCCACCATGGTCACGCCCACCCAGCAACCGGGCAGAGAACCCGTTGCTAAAATTTTTGAAGCCCACTCCTCCAAGGAACCTGGACTGTATTCTATGGATGGATGGATGAACCAATGGAAAGAGGGAGGGAGGGAGAAAGGACTCCAAAAACCAAGAAAGATCCACAAGATTCTTCTAAGCAGTTTCCCTTATTGTTCCTAATCTATAGATGGAATTTTTGCCAGACAACAGCAGACTATTATACCCTGGGAACTAGTAAGGAGGAGACGTCTTCATCCTCTTTCTCCCACACAAACTATCTAAACTGCATTATGTCTTGCTCCTGTGTAATGCACCCCCCCTCCTGGGAATCTACAAAGGGAGGGAGGGAGGGAGGGAGGGAGGGAGGGAGGGAGGGAGGGAGGAAGGAAGGAAGGAAGGAAGGAAGGAAGGAAGGAAGGAAGGAAGGAAGGAAGGAAGGAAGGAAAGTGGATCAGGCTCCAAAATCCAAGAAAGACACATGAGATTCTTCTGAGCAGTTTCCTTTATTGTTCCTCAGAAATCATGCCAAACTAAAGTGGACTGGTTGCACCACAAAACATATCTTCTGGGAACTAGTAGGGAGCAGCTGTCTTCACCCTCTTTCTCATACACAAACTATCTAAGCTGCGTTGTCTCTTGCTCCTCTGGAATGCAGCCCCTCCCTCCTGGGAATCCAGACTACTTTTCACCACAGAAACATTTGTTTCTCCATTTTCTCACCCTGGGATACACAAGAATCATTTAACCCCAACTTTTCTTACGTGTCCACCTCCACATGAGCTCTGTCCCGAAGATCAGCAGTCCCCAAACTGTCCCACTCCAGTTTTGTTGAGACAACGGCTCCATGCTGGTTGCAAATGCAGTCATGAACTCTCTGGCAAGACTCTGGACACCTCCAGAAGGTTAAAATCAACCAACCTAGCCATGAAATGGTTCTTACCGATCACACAAAAGGGCTTGCGGGCGAATTTTAATCTTCCTCTCCAACCTCGGTACCGACAGCAGCAGCCAGCCGCCCAGATTCTTACAAAGTACTCGACTCCGAAGACCACAATAGTGACAATTTCCTGCAGGAGAGACAGACAGAACTTGTGGTATAGTGTAACAAGACCAGACAATCCTGACACAACAATTCTCTGTTCATTTTTGGTTTCTAAGAAACTCTGGCACGTCTGAAACTGATCACAGCAAAGGAGAACTTAGAATATTTTTTTTAATTTAGCTTGTCAAACATGTAAAAGATAAAAGGTATAAGTATAAACATAAATATGAACACAGTAAATGAGTACAAATAATGGGGACAGTAAGACAGGGATGGTAGGCACGCTGGTGCACTTATGCACGCCCCTTACAGACCTCTTAGGAATGGGGTGAGATCCACGCAGGGGTGGCTTCCTGCCAGTTCTCACCTCTTCCATAGAAGAGGTTCTACAAATCTACAATGCTGTTTAGAACCGGTTCCAGCTCCCTCCCCCCACCTGTCCGCACATCATCAAGATGAAGAGCCAGAGGAGGAATTCTGGGAGTTGAAGTCCACAAGTCTTAAAGCTGTCAAGTTTGAACACCCCTGGGGGTTTTTTTCTAAAGGGTTAGGGGTGCAAAGGTCTTGTAACTTGACAGCTTTAAGTCTTGCACACTTCAATGCCAGAGTTCCTGAGCATTGACTGGAGGAGGAATTCTGGGAGTTGAAGTCCACAAGTCTTAAAGCTGTCAAGTTTGAACACCCCTGGGGGTTTTTTTCTAAAGGGTTAGGGGTGCAAAGGTCTTGTAACTTGACAGCTTTAAGTCTTGCACACTTCAATGCCAGAGTTCCTGAGCATTGACTGGAGGAGGAATTCTGGGAGTTGAAGTCCACAAGTCTTAAAGCTGTCAAGTTTGAACACCCCTGGGGGTTTTTTTCTAAAGGGTTAGGGGTGCAAGGGTCTTGTAACCTGACAGCTTTAAGACTTGCGTGTTTCAAATGCCAGTTTCTGAGCCAACATTGTGGTTGCTAAGCAAGAGCATTGTTAAGTGAGTTTCACCACATTTTACAAGTTGGCCACGCCCACCCAGTCACATGGCCGGCAAGTCACTCCCACAAAGCAGGTCACACCTACAGAAGAGATTTTGAAACCCACCATTGGTTCACGGTAGACAGTTTGAGGTTAAAATAATGGGGGTCTGGGGACGTAACAACAGAGTCAGGTAGTACATTCCAAATGCAAAAGTTTTTTGTATAAAATGTACTTCAGAATTTTGTTTTTAATTTGCAAACTTCTTCACTCTTGTCCTTCTCAGCTTTATAAAATTCCAAAGAAAACCTGTTCAGTGGATTGCATATATTGTCCACCTACACATACATTGGTGGTCTTCAACTTATGACCACAATTAGGCCCCGAATTTCTGTCACTAAGCAATGTGGTTGTTAAGGGAGTCGCACCTGATTTTACAACCATTCGTTCTATGGTTATTAAGCAAAACACTACAATTGTTAAATGAATCATGCAGTCAAAGCTCACTTAACAACTGCCTTGCTTAGCAACAGAAATTTTGGGCACCATTGTGGTCGTAAGTGGAGGAATTATCTGTATTATAGCTATAAATAACCTGTATTAGAGGTATAATAATGCTATAGGGCATTACATGCCAAAACAATTGGACACAAAGACAATTTTTCCCCCATGCCATCACTCTGCTGAGCACCTAATTCCCATATGTCTAAGGATATTTACTCATGTAATATGGCTGTATTACTATTATCCTTCTCATTTTTTCTAGCACCTTTTCTACCATAAGATATGGTATCTTATCTCATGACTATATTAGTTTGTTATGTGTATGTACACTGAGAGCTTAAGCACTGGAGACCAATTCCTTGTGTGTCCAATTACATTCGCCCAATAAAGAATTCAATTCTATTCTAGTCTTTTCTATTTCTATTTTATTCCATTTCTTTTCTTTTCTATTCCAATTCTATTCCAGTTCTATTCCTGTCCTATCCTACTCTACACTGCTCTATATTCCATTCAATTTTCTATTCTGTTCTGTTCTGTTTTAGTCTATTCTATTTCTATTTCTATTTTATTTCTTTTCTTTTCTATTGCAGTTCTATTCCTGTCCTGTCCTACTCTATATATTCCATTCCATTCGATTTTCTATTCTGTTCTATTCTATTCTATTCTATTCTATTCTATTCCATTCCATTCTCAAAATGCATGGCTCTCCTTCCTGGATTTAACAGAGTAACAGAGTTGGAAGGGACCTTGGAGTCTTCCAGTCCAACCCTCTGCCTAGGAAGGAAACCCTATACCGTTTTAGACAAATGGCTATCCAACATCTTCTTAAAGATTTCCAGAGTTGGGGCATTCACAACTTCTGGAAGCAATTTCTGTTCCACTGATTAATTGTTCTAACTGTCAGGAAGTTTCTCTTCAGTTCTAAGTTGCTTCTCTCCTTGATTAGTTTCCACCCATTGCTTCTTGTTGTACCCTCAGGTGCCTTGGAAAATAGTTTGACTCCCTCTTCTTTGTGGCAACCCCTGAGATATTGGAACACTGCTATCCTGTCTCCTCTGGTCCTTCTTTTCATTAAACTAGACAGACCCAGTTCCTGCAACCGTTCTTCATATATTTTAGCCTCCAGTCCCCTAATCATCTTTGTTGTTCTTTTCTGCACTCTTTCTAGAGTCTCCACATCTTTTTTTACATCGTGGCAACCAAAACTGAATGCTGGATTCCAGGTGTGGCCTTACTAAGGCCTTATAAAGTGGTATTAACACTTCACGTGATCTTGATTCTATCCCTTTGTTGATGCAGCCTAGAACTTTGTTGGCTTTTTTGGCAGCTGCTGCACACGGATGGTTCATATTTAAATGATTGTCCACTAGGACTCCAAGATCCCTCTCACAGTTACTACTATTGAGCAAGGTACCACCTATACTGTACCTGTGCATTCCGTTTTTGTTGCCTAAATGTAGAACCTTACTCTTTTCACCATTGAATTTCATTTTATTAGATAGTGCCCAATGTTCAAGTTTGTCAAGATCCTTCTGTATCTTAAGCCTATCTTCTGGAGTGTTGGCTATTCCTGCCAGCTGGGTGTCATCTGCAAATTTGATGAGTTCCCCATTTATTCCCTCATCCAAATTATTGATGAAGATGTTGAAGAGTACTGGGCCCAAAACAGAGCCTTGGGGTACCAGGTTGGATGGCTATCCAACATCTTCTTAAAGACTTCCAGTGTTGGGGCATTCACAACTTCTGGAGGCAATTTCTGTTCCACTGATTCATTGTTCTCACTGTTTCTCCTCAGTTCTAAGTTTATTTATTTATTTATTTATTATTTATTTATTTATTTTACCGTGCTTCTAGACCGCCCCCTCTCCCAAAAGGGACTCGGGGCGGTGTACAGTCCATGCAAAATATATCAAAATACAATAAAAAGTTGAATATGTACAGTTGGAATGGAGGAGGTTAAAAAGAAATTAAAAGAACTGTACTGTTGCTTCTCTCCTTGATTAGTTTCCACCCATTGCTTCTTGTTCTACCCTCAGGTGCCTTGGAGAATAGCTTGACTCCCTCTTCTTTGTGGCAACTCCTGAGATATTGGAACAATGCTATCATGTCTCCCCTAGTCCTTCTTTCTATTAAACCAGACATACTCAGTTCCTGCAACCGTTCCTCATAGGTTTTAGTTAACAACAACCCTTGTCTCCTTAAAAGAATAACAGCAACAACAATTAATTTTTCTGATTGTCAGGAAATTTCTCCTTAGTTCTAGGTCGCTTCTCTCCTGGATTAGTTCCCATCCATTCTGTCCATCCCTCCCATCCCATAAAAGCCTTAGACATTCAACATCACACCTACCAGACTGTAAAGGGCCCATTCAGAACTCTCTTCGTAATCGTCGATGGTGGAAAAGACGGAAAGGACTAAGCAGGAGAAAACCAGCAGAAAACTGGTGGAAAAAAACAGAAAGAGGGGAGGGGGGGAAACGTTAATGCAGCCATAGCTGGATTTGTTGCATTCTATTTTTCTTCCAGGCTGCAAATGACAGGTTGCTTCCTGCAAACTGCTTAACGTGATTAAAGAGTTAACATATTTTCTACATTCACACACAATATTGAAAATCAGAACTCTTGGTTGCCATATTGGACTAAAGCAGGGGTGTCCAAACTTGGGAACTTTAAGACTTGTGGACTTCAACTCCCAGAATTCCCATGCTGGCTGGGGAATTCTGGGAGTTGAAGTCCACAAGTCTTAAAGTTCCCAAGTTTGGACACC